>OY757239.1:23742961-24147501 GCA_963583995.1 Xylota segnis
TATATGACAGCTAGTGCACCCGCTCCTTTCGAAGATACCCCACAGTGTTCAAGTTCAGAATCTGCTTCCCCCCTCTATTCTGAACAAATTCAAAATCCCTCCTGCAAACACGGTCTCCATCACCACATGTCCAAACTTTGGTAAGAATTTCGCTGTCACAATCGCCTCCAGACAACTCTGGAAGGAGGTTACACATTTAGATGATGAGTCGATTCGCTTCTACAACAACGGTCTTGGTGGTGGTGTTCGCTTTGACAGTCATATTCTTAGGCTATCCTTCCATCTTCCAAGCCACTGACTTTCAGGTGGAAATTAAGGCGATTAAAGAACATTTATATTGCCTGGTAGTAAGGCTGCTATCAAATCCTTGAAATCGACATACATACATATGTATCTCAATCCTGCAGCAGCTCTAAACCGCCGTTCGTTTCTGATGGAAATGACTGAACAATTCAACATTTACCTGTACCGAGGCATAGTGACATTTCAGGAAATTGTAGAAACCGATGAACTTGCTAGATTTGGTACGATTTTTCCCATTTCGCAGGATAAGGGCAACTAAGGAATACCAATCGCTACACGCTAGTTAAAACCTGCAATAGATACTAAGGGCCAGTTGTGAAACGTTGAAACGTTCTAAGAATTTCTACACATAGGCATTACAATAGGTTTCGTCACAAGAGACCATAAGGCTAGGCCTCTTTGCTAACAGTTTTTGCACAAGCTGCATAGATGAAGAAGAAGAGGAAACAATTTCCAACCTTTTTTGTTGGTCCCCAGCTCTCTCCCGCATTTGAAAGCTTCACTTAGGAGAATTATTTTTAACGACCTAAGAAGTTCGAACTAGTTTAAACGAGCATGTAAAGAGGAGCTTCCACCTTTGATCCACCTGGTACCACAATGGACCTACTACTGGTCTAAGTGCGCTGGTGTACCATACTGTCAGCCACTTCAACTAAACAAATCCAAGGATTTGTCCGGAGAAAGGGGTTCGAGGTTAAATCCCTAGAGGACACCTACAATTTCTTAGAGAGAACATAGTCTTAAATTGGTATAGTTAGCTTCATAAGTGGGATCTGTGGGGCTCGACGTAATTTTTTGTTAAAGGGTGCTACAATGTACACAGCGAGACCATGTTCATCAACCGTAGTGTGTATTCAAAAGGTTTGATCTGACCTTCCAAACTGCGGGTATATCGCTCCATGCATCAAAAAACTCGTTCCAATCGTCATGTGTCGAAATAGACGTCATAATACTTTATTTCCTAATCCTCTTCGGGTATATCCTAATTAGGCGGAACTAACCTTATGTAGGTTAATGGGTTGACAGGATAAGAGAAACGTGCACCCGTCACCCGTCCATGGTGATGTGCTAGGGGTTATATCTGCCATACAACAGAACCTATGAAAATCCCAACCTAAAACTAAAGTCATCCCGAGGCGTTTACGAATTGATGCAAATTTTTTAAAGACTTATCAGAAAATTCTTGGAAGAAATGTCTCACCAGAATTTTGTTTTTAATATGACAGAGTACTGGGCAGTGACACAGGAAGTCTATAGTATCCTCACCCATCACCATAAGCTCTGCACAAGTCGTCGGGGCTAAGTTTTTTCAGCATATTATGTTCAGAAAAGAAACCTGCCCCAAAGCCAGTGTCTATCTTAGAGCCATCCGTGGGTATCATTGATCCTTTTACTGGGGGTGGCTTTGCGTATCATTCTTTTCTGCTCGGAAAATTAGTGGAAAATGGTCTTGTAAAGTCTAAACGGGGAGTTATGTAGTCTGTGTGTAGCCCCATTCTAAGGGTGCTTCTCATTCCCCCGGTACCTGGTCATTCCTCTCATAATGGTGCCAATGCAGGCCATTCTATGAACTTTGATCATATGGTTTTAAAGTCTAAGTCATGTTAGATCAGTAAATGACTTTAGGGCTTGGAAGTCGAATTTCCTTTTAGTTCAGGCCTTGACATAGTCGGATATTTTTACCGGAGTCCTCTCAATTGTTGGCATTTCAAATGTCGGTATTGGCCTTTTGTTGGTAAAAAGGATCACTTCTGTCTTCTGTGACTTGTGACTAGGACCGTAGCTCTTGCTCCAGGTATTGACCATTTATACACCGCTTTCTATTTGGTCACTAAGAGCACGATGACTTATATTTCTAATGATTAGTTGGTAAATCATTGTTTTTATCGCTTATCACACTATTGCCCTTACTCTTAGCCAAGCTGTGTTTCAAATAAAAGTAAAAACACGGTTTTTATGTACCTACCCATGGTACCTTACCTACTACCTATGTAAGTGACACACATTTTTACCAGTAATGTATAAATTATGAAAATACTAACCTGAATGAAAATTAAAAACGAACATATCACCAACTGCGATTTTGGACTGATGAAGGAAGGTCTCTTAGCTGATTGTTTACCAGCCTTGAATATCCTTGCTATTCGATTTGTTTTGGTAAGAAGTGCGGCATAGACGACAGTAAAACAAAAACCTACGCTGAACCTGTTGAAGACACAAACAAAATATAAATATTTTATGTTTTGTAAATATTTTCATATGTTAAAAGCATTAAAAAAAAAAACATATGGACAAGAATTTATACACATCCTGACTGACTGACAGGAGTCCCTCTATCCTTAGGGTATTTGAAGTTTGACTCATATTAGATCTAAGTTCCAGAAAAATGAGTCCCTTTAAGGTGAAACCAAAATTATGTTTGTCTTCTTTTAAACCACCCTCTGGGCTATAGACCACAATTTGGCATACAAAATCCACTATATAGCCACTCGTCGCAATTATTTTTATTTTTCCTGGCCACCTTCCCCGAGGCGAAGGTACATCAAGATATTCAGTTTATAAAGTACACACAATATAGTGCTTTGATGATGAGAAGTATTTCGCTGTGGAACATCCGCAAGGACAATAATCATCACAGCGAAGCATTCTGGAATAGATGTGGAATGTACAGGATAATTAATTTTTTCCAAAGATGTTGTTACTCCTGGCAGTTGGCGACAACAGTTAGTGGAGAGGAACTACAAATAAGAAATGGAATTTATAATGGAAACGTACACTGTGTACATGCAACTGACAAGGATCTAATGCATAGCTATGGGCAGACGTCATCGAATAATAAATGTCTAAAGGACACAAGTGTGCAACCAATGTGGTGAAAGATGCTTGGCAAACGTTTCGTTTTAAAAATCAATCGCAGATACTCTACTTTGCAAAAATGTGTTTGCATTGAGTGCACCTAATGGGATGTCCTTAACTTGAATTCAGTCTTCAATCCCCATGAGCAGAGGAATATGATCCCATAACTGTCCCTCCAAGAGACTTAGATAATAGCCCGAATCAACACATGCAGGAAGGAAATGACCTGCAATCGGATGGGAGTTCAAACTGGGGATTGGTATGTCCCTAGATGGTAGATGTTAAAACATGAAGCCATTCGCTTTGTACGTTCATATTGAGAATCGTAAATCGTCAGTTAACCAAAGGCTGGTAGAGTAAAGGAGTCTTTGGATATAGGCATATGAAACCATTGGACAACCCTTAACCGAATTTTAAGCATCACTCGTGCATTTAAAATTATTAAAGGTACTCCATTGCACTTGTCCTGTTTGTTCCTCCTTTTGAATGCTCGACTAACAATTGACTACCTCCTTAGAATTGACATTAGGAAGGTTTCAAGGCAATAAACTAAAAAACATAATCTAAACCATATGACAAAACGTCATGCCCTATAGGATAGACAGGAATTGCAATCTGTAAGGGTGCGTCTAAGACCAAAGATGGACTAAGTGCTTAGTCTTGACCCAAGGTTGTCTTTAAGCCTGCCATTGCAGTAATTGCATCAGTAAGCTACTGTGGACGGTGTTAAATAAGAAGAGTCATGTCGGATTTCTGATTAAGAAAGCTATCGCCATCTTTGGACATCGTACAACATGAATTAGAATCCTTCTCTAGGATCCCGATGACAGAGTGCAAAAATACATGAGATTACGGGTAGGGTCCTGCGGGGGTCTGCACTGGAACTTCTTCTATGTACGCTGCGGCAAGAATAGAATCATTCTATTGACATGGCCTTATGCCACCCGCAGGAGTTATAACTTTTCATTGTTCGATGATCGTAAGCGGACTTTAAGAACTTCGAACAAATAAGGAGCATCCTTCAAGTGTTAAATCTAACTGACTGTCACTGGAGTAAATAGCCTTCTCTAGAACAGTATGGGTCGTTACAATGGGGCTTTCCGAGAGATCGCAGTGTTAGCAGATACAAGCAATCGACTATGAGACATCAATGAGACAAAAAATCCCATCAAGTCGTCCCTTGGGGTTCTAAAGAAAATTATTTACTGCAGTGACAGTCAGAAAGATCAGAAAGTTCTTGTGGCTTTTTGCAGCATATGTAATGTCCTTGGAACAAGCTTTACTTTTAGACAACTTCAAAGTGCCTTCATTCCACTCTCTTACGAGAAGAACCTGGAAACATCCCAGAAAAAGAAATTCAACGTTTGAAGCCTTCGCATGACTGGAATAGCCATAGCTTACGACCCGAGCGGCTGGTCGGGAGACTCTTAATAATAACAGCATCACCCACAAGTGCCAACAATATGTGGAACCAGTAGTGCGATACCATCAAAGATCTCCTCTGGATGATGAATGAAGATGCCTGAAAAAGGTGCCAGAAAAGCGAAAAACAAGTGTACCAAGTAAGGGTATCGAGCCAGAAGAAGAGAGAAGAAATATATCCTGTGAGTCGTAGGCCGCAGTCTTCCAGCTAGGATATCGAAGAGTCCCGGATGTTCCTTAGCAAAGCGAAGCACACGACAGCTGGCTTCAAGTCTGGAATGCAAGCTCTAAGAAACAATGAAAGAAACCTGGTCAACGAGGGGCTGAGAGGTAAAGGGTAGTAGTGGTAGAGAGAGTGAAAGGGTAAGAAAACAACCGGCGTCCATTCAAGAAGAGCTTGACTCAGCTATCAAAAAGCTCAAGAGGAGGTTTCAATCTTGGTGATGATATTAGAGTAGAGTAGAGTAGAGCTCTATATGCTCCGTTTTCAAGAAAGGCGATTTTATGTCTTGTAAGGACTATCGAGTCATATCAGATCATATCCAGCATATTGTGTGAAAGTCTGAAACCTTCCTGCAATACTTCACTCATTGGCACGTACCATCATGGCTTCCGGCCCGGCAGATCGACAATCAACGAAATGTTCACAGTAAGACAAATCCTGGAAAACGAATTCCAACGATTTTCAAGTCCAGACTCAGCATCTTTTCGACACCATCTTATCAATTTTAAAGCCGCTTATGACAGCATTCATCACCTGGAGCTCTACAAGGCGATGTCCAAATCTGGGATTCCGGCGAAACTGATCCAGAAGTGCCGCGTGAAGCTGGAAAACAAGTCATGTAACGTGCAATTCTGGAATAGTTCCTCTGAGATGCCGTATCATATGATTTCTTCAATCTTATTCTGAAAAAGATAGTGCGCCGGCCAGGTATAAGCACGGAAGGCACTATCTTCAACAAATCTGTGCAAGTGCTGGGATGCGAAGACGACACTGACAAAATCGGTCGCTCCCAACACGCCATCATTAAAGTTTCTACAACAATTGAAGAACAAGCGAGAAGAGTAGGTCTTGAATAAATGAGAACAACATCAAGTAAGAAGTTGCTGTCAACAAACAAGGAAGCATCTGTCCATCCCCTAGGTTAAAGGATTTACCTACCTCCAAGTAGTACCAACTCCACGTATGACAACTTAGTGGAGATTCGACGAAGACTTACTCTAGGAAGCTGCTGCTGGTTTGATTTGGCGAAATAAAGGGTTCAAAACTTGAAAGACAAAATCAAGAAATCTTCAAAGTATTGGTCCTGACAGTTCTACTATATGGAACGGAGTACTGGACGATAAGGAGAAAAGCAGAACAGATATTGAGCATTTTCGAGAGAAATAATACTACAATAACGCTCAAGCAAAGATGGTCCTCAAATCACAGCCCCGCTTCCTGAAAAGACACGGAGCACCAAACCTTCGTTTTAAGGATCAGTCTATAGCGGATCCCAAGGCGCTTGGACAGTGTGTATCGAAGACAGTGGATGGCTGCCGTTTCTAGGGCAGAGACTCTTCACGGGTCGGGAGCCCATTAAATAAGTTAATACCTGACTCTCCTTCACAAGTTCGTCTCAGATATTTGTCTAACAACTCTAGTCATTTCGGAGTTACCAAGGCATTCGCGTCTCGCAGTAATTGAATATTTTCATCGTAAATCGAGGGGAGAATCAGAAGTGTATTCTCTTGGAAAAGGCACAATAGTTATCCTTTTAGGCTTTTCATGGAGATGAGACTTGGTACTTGTACATCATCTTTTGGGCATCCTGTTCTATTTCCAGTAACCCACCTATATAGACAGACAAGAAGACTCTCTTCTTATGACTAGAATTGGAACTCGTCCATATAAATACTGAAAAACCTGTTACAAAAGATTCCCCCACACAAACAGAAAAATAAAAACCAAATTCCTCCTTACCTCTGTATGGCGCAAACAATATTTGTGGGCTTAAGCACAAGGGCAAAAGTCACCGCATAGCACATTAAAATTCCAGCCAAAAGGATATAGCTAAGCTCACGTCCAGAAGCCCGTACAATTGGAGTGTCATTGTGGCTGTCATTTCGATAAAAGAAAAGACCAAAACGAAATTCAAAAGTAATTATACGATAATCCATCGAGAATTATTTAATCAAAGACAGAATAAAGCAACAACAAAAAGGATACTCACCGTACGAACACACCAACGACAAACAATGTCACTAGAATGCCAGTGGCGCTAAATGCCATCGCACCGATTGCCCATGCAGATTCTGGACGTAAATAGACCTCGGGTAAGTCACGACAATACTCCTTTGTCGTATCTGGCAATGTGCCTAAGGAGCAGGTCAGACACTGTGTCTCATCAATGGGATGCCGTATCTGAAACGAATGAATGATTTCCAAGTTGTGGTTGGTTAATTAAGTTGGCTTCGTTTGCAATTGAATTGTGTACTCGAAGGATAAAACTCACTTGATATGTTGAACAGTTGAAACAATGCCAGCAGCAGCTTTCACCCTCGACATATTTTTTAGCCTGGCCACGTTCACAGGGCAGACTGCACACAGATTCCGGTGGTTTTGGGTGCACCAATTTAAACTGGACCTCTGGAAAGATGTAAAGAACTGATGTCAGGACTTTTAACATGTAACACAAGGGGGGGCGAAACAAAAAAAAAACATGACAAAGGCATTTTGAAAGATTTTTTTTTTTTTCTTTTTTTAATTCATGCAGATGTGGCTTCTCCGTTTGTTCCGTGAAACATTAGTCGACTGAGGTGGGTTCCGTGAAAGAATTCCTAAAATTATTCCACGTAGTCGGTTGGTTTCTTACCAGGAAACGCTGTACTTGAACAAAAAAAAAAAAAAAAACTAATGACGCGTTTTGTCAAAAGGAACAGGGTCACGTATTCTCGACTACGAACTCAAATTAAAGAATTTTAATTGGAGAGTATCAAGTGACCACATAACCTTTGAATGGTCTCCTAGAATGCAGGCGATTTGTCATGGTCTTCTGCACTAACAATAATAATTAAGCATTTTGTTGGGAATTATATTCAGCGAAAGCGCTTAGTATAAAGATTACAGTTGAAGAAGCACGCGAAGTAGGGACTTAATCCTTTCATATATCGAACTAATGACTGCAGAGTGGATGTTTTAATTTTCTGCATTCCAGTGCAAGTTCCTTTTTATTATTCATGGGTTCAGGCATTTGCATAACTAGTCCATATCCGGCTACATTTTCGAAATGCAAATTGAATCATGATTTAGTAATAAATGTAGTATTTCACGAAAGGAGTTTGTATGAACCTTGAGTTGACGTTCGAGTTGGTTGAGATGTCAATTAGCTTATGGATGCGAATAAGGTTCAAATGGGTGTCACCTCTAGGGAGCCTTTTGAGCATTACTAGGCAGCATATGCACACCTTGTAGCTCTGGCATCAGTAAAAATAAGAGGAAATGTTTTATTGAGCAAAGAGGTGTTTAGAATCATTGGTGAATGGTCACCCAGGCAGCACAATAACAAAGGAAATGACCAGAAGTATCGTTACCCTCTCTCCAGATGTCTGCTAAGAAACAGTATGTCTTACATTCGTTCGGGACCTTACGCTTATACTACCCGCATCCTGAAGAGCCGTGCCACACACTATTGTATACAAACGAAACCCAACCGTTAAGGGAGGCCTTGATCGAGACGCGAAAAAACCCAACTAAGGTTCATGTTGTGAGATACCATTCTCTGAGCGTTCCCCAGTGTCAGCTGGAACCTACACAAGAGTTGCGACGCAATTCAGAGAGTTCTTGCCTGGGGTGAGCAAGGCCTGATTTTCGCTACAGAAGTGGATACTCGATCCCGACACCTATTGTTAACAATATAATCGTCAGCCATTAGGATAGCCTAGATCTCGCCTTGAAAAACAGAGGCACTATTGCACACTAACAGGTAGTAAAGTCTAGTACTCCCTACTTGTCCCTAGAGAACCATTAATACAAACAATCTCTTCATTGCTTTAGTTCGCAGACTCAAGAAATACTTTCCCAGGTATTTAAGTCTACTTAGAGCTATGTGGCATTTACAGAGTAGATGTGTGACGTAAGGGTCACTGCTGTATATGCAGGGTGCCTCTTAAGAAGCCAATGGCCATAGAAAATCTTTAGCCACGACTTGGTTGGTTCCATTATTTCCCCAGAGTTTCTGCGAACTAGTACAGCGCAAAAGGCTTTAAAGATTGGTCTCCGGTTACAATATTGGACGTCTGACAATATACTGAGGTCTCAAGGTCTATGTCTCTAGGGTTAGACATTTTGGAGGAATAAAAGACACTTAAGTATATCGTTTGCCAGAATTCAGAAATATATGCATATCAGACTTAGATCAAGTATACACTATGGAAGCAGATCGTGCTCCAAATTAGTTGAACCTGTGTACCTTTATAGTTTTTGGAACATTTACTGATCCCAATCGCCTCTGTGATTCCATTTGTCTTCCTTCTTGTATAGGATAACCTAAATTTTTCTATACTTATGTACGTCTAGCATGTGGTAACACAATGGAAATTAAATAGTCTAAATGACAAGGTGACCTATCCTAACCTATGTACGTCTGTACGATTTTGTCCCACTCTCTCGTAAATATGTGCTTAACTGCCTTTAAAAAAAGTAGCAGATCGGAATCCTTAGGATGGCATGAGCTATCGCCTGATCCTTCCTGTCTCATTATTTTCATGAAACTGCGGTCTTTGATTCAAGTTGGCTCGAAATCGATAGACCGAGTCAAATTTACTGAGTAGCAAGTTGCGTAAGGCTCGAAAGTAATGAACCACGTTACGAACAGTAAGAAACGGCTTTGAAACATGCTTGGAACTGGTTAGAACAACATTCTATGAAAAAGATGTGGACCAAAGCAAAAAGGCAAATAGAATTTACTTTGAGAAAGAAGGATACAAATCCGCGTAAACAAGGTCCGTGTATCCTACCTTGCAGATTCTACTTCGACCTCGAAAAAACACCAACATATTTAATTATTTACAAAGGAACAAACCACCTAGGACTTTATGCCTTTGCAGGATCGTTTACAGATACTCGTACTAGGGTTTATCAAAGCTGGTGGACTAAAGAAATTAGTACAACCCGAGACAAATTATTGGGAACATAATAGATACATAGGATACAATCTCTACTTTGTTAGCCAAGAAAACAAGTTTTTTTCTTTCAAGTTCTTCTCTCGAAGCAAAGGGTTAAGCGTGCATCGACCATCCGTCTCGCAATTTCTCAGAAAATATTAAATAAAACTGAACACTTGAGTACACCTCCAGAATTTAACCAAAACAAAGAGAAGAAGCTAGAACCACTTTAACAACCCGTTTAACAAATGAATTTAGCCAAAGAACCTCTTTAAATTGATTGAATTGAAAATCCTTTCGTTCCCTTTAATTCGATTCAAGTGATTCTGTTCAATTGAATTGATTAGATAGCCTTTTTCTGTCACAGTTCCCAATGGTCTTACGAGACTTAGCAGTACGAGCACCGGGACGAAGGCGGATGAAACAACTTAAATTGTAAATGCAAATTTTATTTGCCCATTAAAATGGTATGCAGGAAGTCTTAGCCGGATTTGCATTGAGTTTGTGGTTTTGGTTTGAAGATAAACTGCAAGGATGTGCGCTCGCACAGATTTTATGGGAATTGTCACAAATGTGATTGAAATATTGGATGTAGGTTTGAATTTATGTCTTAATGTTTCATTGAAATGGGTTTTCGTTAGAAGCATTTAAATTAATTGCACATTTTCGCAATAAACTTTACCATCTTACCTTCTCTATGTTTCTGGTAATAGTACATATGTACAGCCCAACTAATTATATTATTCTATGTACTTTCGTCGAATTTTCGGACGAATGTAGGAGAAGATACAACCGCGAACTCTGCGAGCTGTACCAAGATGTGGATGTAGTCGAAAAAGCCAAAATACGTCGACTACAGTGGCTCGGTCACATCGAGCGAATGGACAATAATGCTCCAGCAAAGAGGATCTTCGACTTACAGCCTCCAGGTTCGAGACGACAAGGAAGACCGAACCTCCGTTTTAAAGACCAAGCTATCGCGGATGCCAGTGCGCTTGGTGTGGACAACTGGAAGCAGCGTGTCAGGGATCAAAGAGAATGGAAGGCTACCGTGTCTCAGGCAGGGACTCTTCACAGGTCGGGAGCCCGTTAAGTAAGTAAGTAAATATTTTCTGGCCAAGATGAGAGTCTTTATAGTGCCTTGTCGCAAAGGCAAACGTTTTCCACTCTTTCTACGTAGAGTGGAGTAGTCTTAGTCAAGCTGCTGGCTATATGATTGTTCCCGGTGTGGGACAGATAAAGTACTTAGTTGTAATACCTACATACCATAAAGGTCAGAACTGGATTATACATACCGCGACAGTATGACTTGGAGTTACCGCTTATGGGATTAAAGAAAGGGTAACCAGTTTCGGTACAAACCAAGTCAACTTAGTTAGCAGATAACGCTACCTTGGCTTGTCCCATCACCTGAAAAACATTAAGTCGAAGAACAAGTAGTCGATAGAGGATAGTACATCGAAATGCGTCTGTGGCAACTAGTACGCTGTTCTATCCTTTCCTTGGGCTGATTCTTCCTGATTCTTCTTGTTTACTGTGGAGGACTTCCTTACTACTAGAAATCTTCAGCAATGTAAAACTGAAACTTAGTCAAAATAGAACTAGAATAGACGTGTCTGAATCGTATGTCCCAAGGTGGAGTCATGTCCCCACTGGAACTTAACGAATTTATTCGACAATATTCGACCAAAACGCGGTCGGGGTCATACCAATTACAGAGATACTCCTCCTCACAACCGTTGATCTGCTACGAATAATGGTAAACGCCGTGACATTTTGGCCAAAAGGCACTAGGTGACTGATCTGGTGGATGGCTCCCACAAAAGCCGCAAATACTAGACATCTGAACTCTCACACAAGGAATATATACGCACTACCACGCTATCAGAACAACACCGACCGCCGTCCGTTGAAGTCATGCTCGGGCTATGTCCACTTGACCTTTTCAATATTGAAGTAGCGAGATAAATGGTTTTCGCTTCCGTTAAACCGGGATGTGGAAAAGTAGCCAAATTGAAAGCAGGTCCAACACGAGGTGGTTAAACGTTCCTATTACCTCACCTCACACGAGGTGGCTCTCTACCTAGGTTAGGGTAGGTAAGGTCGAAAGGGGTGGCCACAAGTGCATTCAACACTCGGATTACTAATGGATCCTTGTGAGACCTTGTCGTGGGTTTACCTCAAAGACAAATACAAAGGTTGGTTATTAGCTTTGTAATAGCTACATGGTCACCCTGAACCAACCCGAAGTTGTTATAAATCTCAGGATGGTTGATAGTGGCTTGCCCCACAGTTCGCACAGGACTGGTTTTCTAGTTATAAATCTCAGGATGGCTAATAGCGGTTTTACCGACAGGTCGCCCATTACCGATTTTCTAGTTCTGCCTAGGCATTCGGAAAGGAAGTGAAAAATACCTTTTTTTCCATCCTTTGCCGGAGCCTCGGCAGAGGTTAATAGTTTCAACTAGCATTCGACTACGGTGGGTCGCAATGAGGTTAGATCCGGTTACGATCCCCGTGAAGAGTGCTAAGTTGGGTCTGTTAAGCGCTAGTTTTGGCGGTACCATATGTTGTCCAAGGTGTTCTGGAAACATGACAAGATGGGAGTGCATTTCATCTCTCGTTAGCCAGTCTTACGAAGATTCTCTCTATATGTACAAGAGCTAGGTGTGGTAAAACACAGCGTCGCCCATTGTCAGTTCCTGTTCGGATCCCTTTTTTGCTAATTCATCCACCAGTTCTTTCCCTTGAATGCAGCAGTGTCCTACCCACCTATCTAAGTTTTTTGCAAGGTCAAAACGCCACGTTTAAATAGGTGCTATTTCCCTATAACCAGGTATCCCTTTCCAATATACATATCCTTCGACCATAAACAGTATTTTAAGAACATGAACACTCATTGAACCTTCCTCGGATTCTATTGCGAACTGGCTCAACCTGAGTCCATCCTCTACAAAAAATATTAATAAAGATAAGTAAATCATAGGATTCTGGTTAAATTATGAAAGGTGTGTCACTGGATTACTTATTCTCCAGTTCGTGATTGTTTCATTTTCACCAACAGGCCATCCATCACATTATCTCAGAGTGCATCAATCCATGTGGCATTTGAGCTCTATTACCTAGACACGCAGTCCCAAAAATACAACGATCTCACGTTCATTATAGGACTTAATTCACTATACCGTTGTTTGCTTTGGTTTACTACATATACTCGCAGCAATCCATAATGAAGTGCTACCAAATACCCACGTCAACTTTCTTAAGTTTACCTAAAAATTCAACCGAACCAACTGGCCATCCATCCAGATATAGAATAACCACAAACCAACTGTTGATTTACCATTTATATCTGACATTATAAACCTCAAACTCTGGAGGATATTTACTCTGTTGACTCAATGTGTACTGAGTACTACGTTGGACAGAAATCCTGTCCTGACATACACACTGAGCTTCTGTGTGAAGGCGGCAATGCTTCACAATAACAGCAAGACATGTCCGTATTTGATTAATTGAATAAAATAATTCATTTAATTGTTGATTCAAAATATTTTGAGAAGATTCCAGACAAAGTAATTGGACACACATATGTGCACAGAGCTGCTTTCACAATTTGTGAGAGAGATAGCTTTGCGACGAGGACTTATGTCCATTGTTAGAGTTATGCAACCAGTTACTGATGACATTGAGCCATAAATATTGAACTAATACTCTGAATAATTGGACAGAAATGATTCTAAATAAACAGAGTTTTGAAAGCGAAAACCATTGATTAACTCACAGTGGGCATATCCATGTACATACATATGTATGTTTCTTTCGTGAAGTTGCCTGCAGTTTGTTTGACGTTTGAACTGACTTATGGTTGACATTTTGTTGTGGAACTTTGCATTTGGTAGTTTCAGCACTAAGTGCGCGATTTTCTGTAACACACGAGTGAATATTCATGAACTTCTTGTCAAGCATGGAAACAGTCCTTTGAAATGCAATATCGTCACATATCTCCTCTCCCTTAGCGTTTTGGGTCAAACGGACGAAATTGAACAAAAAACTTAACCAAAAAATGTAAAGAGTATGATCTAGACTTTGGTGTACTCAGTTGCCCGCAATCTAGCATTTGGGAGGAAGCTCGGTGTACAGAGGTCAAGAATGGAAAAAATCGCTTTATGCACTTCAAATGCAATATCGTCACATATCTCCTCTCCCTTAGCGTTTTGGGTCAAACGGACGAAATTGAACAAAAAACTTAACAAAAAAATGTAAAGAGTATGATCTAGACTTTGGTGTACTCAGTTGCCCGCAATCTAGCATTTGGGAGGAAGCTCGGTGTACAGAGGTCAAGAATGGAAAAAATCGCTTTATGCACTTCAAATGCAATTTCGTCTCATATCTCCTCTCCCTTAGTGTTTTGGGTCAAATGCACGAAATTGAACAAAAAACTTGACCAAAAAATGTAAAGAGTATGATCTAGACTTTGGTGTACTCAGTTGCCCGCAATCTAGCATTTGGGAGGAAGTTGGCTGTACAGAGGTCAAGAATGGAAAAAATCGCTTGATGGACTTCAAATGCAATTTCGTCTCATATCTCGTCTGCCTTAGTGTTTTGGGTCAAACGGACGAAATTGAACAAAAAACTTAACCGAAAAATGTAAAGAGTATGATCTATGTAGACTTTGGTGTACTCGGTTGGTCTCTATTTCGCATTTGGGACGAATGGGAGTAAACCCGAACAAGGATGGGGAAAATGTTGAACACGTAACCGGGGTGCTTAAATATTCTCGTACACGGTACAGATATCTGAATCTTTCCGGCTCTCAGATAGATACATCTAGCGTTTTTTAGGCTAAAGTGTTGACAGTACTCGAAACTTTTCGCATTTTGAAAAACAAATTTGCAACAGGATTTTGGCATCAAATGCTACACTTTCTAAGCTGGTTGAAGAGTGCAAAGAGGAATTCTCTTTGGAACTCCTGTGTGGAGCTGTCAAAGAACATATCGTATTGCACTTTCTATCAGTTGCTAACGCTAGGTGGCACGGCTTGCGAAATATGGCCCAACATCGACTTGTCTTCAGCCCAAGATCTTTGCTGTGATACTGTCTAAACAATTTCATACAAAAGTCAATTTTTGGTGTTTTTCGACCTTCAGTGGCAACTTTTTAGATATCATGCCATACAAGCGCTTGAATTGCGTCACACATGTTACACATTGATATTTTCCAATGGACAGGCTTTTCCATGAAGTCCTTCCTAAGCTGTTTCAACACTTTAACCAGAGTATCTCAAAGGCTTTCTAGGAATATTTCGACCTTTAATTGTGTTATTTATATCGTCCAACTTAAGGGACCCAAATTCGTCACTGAACCCAAATGTAGGACCCTCATAGTCATAGACACAATATCAAACACTTGCATATACATGGCCAACACTTACAATAGACATTTGGCAAGTGTTCTCCTGTCACTCAGCACCATTTTCACATTAATTGAACTTAATACACGACCAGAGACGACCATTCAGAAATTCCATTAAAGACATTTTGTCACAATGTCAATAAAGTTAATAACAAGCAAGCACTCGACAATCAATGAAAATCACATTGATTTGACACAATTTCCCCCCACTCCCCAAACCCATACTGCTGCGCATAATTACTCCAATCTATTCTCTTCTTGATACTCATTACGACGCGCATACACCTCCTTCAGTCAAATATCAAGAGCAAGTGTGTGTACTAATTTGTTGTCGTCTGACATATCAATCTGCTGTCAATTTGTCATAATAAAAGCGATGTATATACTCGTACACATGTACAACTCACCTGACATATTTAATCGAAGTTCACCCTCGTAGTATTCACCGACTTTTACCCAGCGGTATTGACCGATGTCGGACTGTTTGAAATGTATGATGTTGTAGCGAGCTGGACCATCGCCATTGGCATCGAATCGGAAATGGTCACCACTGAGGCCTGCAAAGGGAAACAATTTATGTATCGATAAGTTAACTATTATTAATCGAATGGGAATTAATTATCTCATCTGATTTGCGTAGTGCGTCTGGGAGCAGGAGTTCTCCCTAATTGGACAGGAAGGTAAATAGACAAGAAATTGGGTTGAGATGTTCAAACAATAGTCAATAGGTACAAATGTGCACCCATGCCTGTAAGGGGCACCTTATCTTTATTCATGACTTTGGGAAAGGTCCTAGACTGAGTGGTAGTTCGACTGGTGTGGGACTTAGCCAGATACTTTGATGTTTATCTTCGGAAACGTGAGGCAAAAGGTTTTTCTTAAGGATAGGGATATCAGGCACATGTTCACCCAAAGCTGTAAGTGTGTTAGTTCTACCAAAAATCGTATGATACCTTTGAAGTTGAATCAATACCATCTTTGACGGGATCTTTCGTTATCACTTCAAAGCTAACTTCATGTGTCTACGAGGTTCAGCCAGGGTCTTATAGCGAATGAGGTTCTCTTCATTGAGGAACAACAAAAAAAAAAAGGCTTATGCGAATGACATAGCCACGTCGGAGAAATTTGTCTCGGCCATAAAAAATCTGATGGAATCAGCCCTTAATAAGTTCTACAAGTGAGCTAACATGGTAGGCACGTAGAACTAACATAGCAGGTCTTGGTATCAACGCATTCAAAATAAAAGTAATGCTGTTTATGAAGAAAGGAAAGTACCTCGCCTTACATGCTCGACTTAAGGTAAATAGCATCCATACTGAATGCTATGCCTATGGATGTAGGCATCGAGATATTTCAGGAGTCGGCTGGAAGAGCAGATGAGCTTGGGGTCGGGAATTTTCGGAAAATAGCGAAGCTCTCTCACCCTCTCTCTTGACAGATAGGTTCTATCTGCATCACCAAATGGCGAAGATTGCAGATGTCAGATATCTATGGGTTGACCTAAAGAAGACAAACGGATTTATTTCCATTGGTACGTAGAAACACAATAGACGTACACTGTTTCAAAGGCAAATTTCCTATAAGGCTAGGGGATTCCTCTAGATCAATCTTCCATCCACTTTATCGCCGCCTTTTTTATTAAGAAAGAAAAGCATAGACGAGAACTCTCACCCATCTCAAGGATGAACACTTTGATCTAAACCTCAAACTGGTCTCATTATGAAGAACCAGAACCACGAACAATCTGGTGACTTAACACGTAGATCATCCGAACAAGGATGGATTAAAAATGGATACGAATGGATCACGACGGAGAATCGGAGGTGGGAGTATATAGCCAAACGTTCTATTTCAATCACGCAGTTCATCTAGCACAATTCATGACAGTTGTTGAGGCAGTGGTTTCTACTATACTGAATGGTGTTGAATTATTCTAAAGTACCAGAATCCAAGGAAGCAGGATTTAACTTTACTCACAGTAAAGTAGCCCTGAAGCCACTAGCAAATCTCGTGCCACGTGTAACTCTCAAAGAGAAGGGAGATGCACTATACGAATCCAAAAACCATGATGCATCACATGTACAAACATTCAAACGTATCTACTTAATCATACTATGTACTTTTAAAACAAATGACTAATGTGTACGAAGATGTACCCAGACTGTACGGTGAAAGCCAAAATTCCAAGATTCAGATTACATTTTTCAGAAAAATAATGGAAGATTCGAACCAAACAAGGAGACAAGGATTCACCTCTGTGAACAGCAGACTAACTGACTACATTAGTGTGAAAGGTTGGCATTCCAGATAGAATGACGATGATACTATTTTGCAAGGAATCACTACTCCTGATTCTATTCTAATGGCAGAGGAAAACTTGGTAAAACTTCCCCCGAACTCGTCAACAATTCATACTAGCACTTCAGGAAAATACGTAGAAAGGGTGGATTTCCTATAGATTTACGACACAGAACTGCTGCGCTGGAAGTCCTTCTAGATCATCTACCTCTACATACAAGTGTTATGAAGGCCGTTGCGGCATTGTACGACGTTGAAACCACTAACATAGTTCGACATATGAATATTATTGACAGAGTTTCGCTGGTATCCTCTTCAGCAGTATGCCTCTCGGACTGAAAGCCGAACAGCTTTCATTAGGATATACATAGATCTCGCATGCTAGTTGGTACACTGACGGTTCTAAAATGTCGAATGGAATAGGATTTGAGATTTTCGGACCCAGCTATAAACTACCTGCTTCGTTATGTACCTCTATCTGCAAAGCAGTGGTTATCGGTAGAGGTCAGCCAAGCTCTAAAAGCTCTCATGTCCGTTTTTTGAGTCTAAGCTGGTTTGGAACTAACCCTCCTACAACTGTATACAATAAAATCACTTTTATATGGGTTCCAAGAGATATACATACATATGTAGGTATCCCTGGGAATAGGGCCGCTGACGAACGTGTCAGATCTGGCATTCACTAACTGGTTTAAAACATACCAAGAAAAGAGATTCTGCCAATGACCAAACATAAGAATAAGATCCTTACGGACTTTCTATTTGATTATTGCGCTCTCAACTACCGCCTCAAGAACATTAAATTCAGCCAATCAGACACGATCCGACTATGCCTCGAGGACACTGAAACCATCGAACACATTTTATGGGAATGTTCCGCAATTGCTCGGACTAGGCTTAAACGCTTCCATAAAGGCTTTACTTCACCTTCTGATATCCCCTTATCCTCAGGTCAAACAATCCAAGCTTCATTAGTGAACTTGATTTCAGTTAGAAGGCAAATCCACTCAGAATTTGTAGGGGGATAGAACAAAAAATCTCCATGAGGCTGTGATAGACGTCCAACTCCATCGGGACATGAGTCTCAAATCGAATTAGGGACCCATTCCAAGCTTGAAATACATCACTCTTGCTCATAGACGCCTGCCTGGCAGTTGTTGACATACCCTTAGCGGAGAGACGAAGTCGCGTGAGCGGGTTAATCCTGCGGAGAATGGGAAGAAATCCTGATAACGAGCGAGGCGAGAGACAGGGAGTTGCCTGACTAATGCAGAACAATCGAAGAAGAGCCGAATAGAGGAATCACCAGGAACCATCATTTGTCGGGAAAATATACTGCACAGGAGAATGGGGTAGATTTGTTGCTTTTTTGTTTGGTGAGAATGTTGTCCTTACGTTGTGAGCTGTGAGCTTTTACGGAGCTAAGTATGAGGTTACCTTGGGTGAATTCTTCTAAAGCGTGGACTGTCATCGCCTTAAGCTCAGGACTTTTTGCTTAAATCATTCTTTCGATATCAGATCATTACTTTGGTGAATTTCATCCACAGAGAGTCCCCTGTAACGAATTTTAAGTTTTAACATCCTTTTCCGTTCGTTCGATATTTTTTTTTAAAAAAAAAAAGTGGGCATCAAAGTTATCCATTGATTATCTCTCCGATGAGGACCATCTTCGACCTAAACATGGATGAATGTATCCATGTGAAAATACATAATCATTATTGTCCTTAAAATGCGAAAAAAGGCAAATAGAAAATAATCCACACGAAAACGTCAATATTTCGTATACTCTTCACAATATCCTGATCCGATTATTTATGACTTGACTTTGGGTTTTGATAAAAAAAAAATAAGATACTTAGAAGAATAAACCAATGGGTCAGTGGAAACTCAATACGAAATTCGACAATCACAACAATCAAGATTATGAGATTATTGCTCCTTATGTCCAATTCAGTGAGGCGTTTCATTGGGTTTATCCTTTTCGAAGGAAATGGACAGCAAATACGCTTTTGGGGGACACAATTTTCCAGTTAACTGAATTGAATTAAGTATGCGTACCTTGAAATTCGACTTTTCGGAGATATTTGAGTAAGTCAGCGCCCTTAGTTGGTTTCATGGCATCACACAAGGACGGACGTCCACCGCAGAGATCACGATGCATGTCCCTATGGGTGAGTTGGCATAATAAATTTAAATTACCAGATGAATTGATATGTTTCGATTGTTGGTGGCTTACCTTAAGGCATATGCAAATGCCATTACTGCATCACTAACGAATTGTAGTTGATCCTCGAAATCGGTATTATTCCTGGTGAGTCGTTCCTTGCTGGTGCATGTCCGATTGTAGTTGTTGTATGGTGTGACGAAACTATTCGGATATCGGCATTGGAAATGATCTTCCCAGAATTCTTTACCAATTAAAAAAAATACATTAAATTCGAATTTACATGGCTGAATGAGTTTTTGGATAGTTACCAACAAACCAAGGATTTCTTTGGTTATTTTCAACAGTCAAACCAAGGAAGTATTCTTCGAAACCCCTGACTGGATTCGCTTGCGGCTGCACCGAAAGGGTTCCTTCAACCTGTGAGTGAAAAAAAATGGTCTTATGTTAATATTTTTCATAGTTTAACCTGAAAGGATGCAAATGAATGCGAAGGTTATCAGACAAACCAGCCATAGACCTATCCCCTCTACCCATGGAAGTTGCCTTCCTAGGCGCACTAACCATAAAATAACCCCTTACCGTTCAAGACGTTTAGGAGTACGTAGGCAAATGGATACAGTTTCTCACAATGACCAGGATCATTTGGAAAATACCCATCAGTTCAAATTCGTGACCAGAAGGATACAGTTTCAGCTGAAATATCAGTACCAGAAGACGTGGTAATCATAACCATCGCGACATTCCACAGAGAATATCCTTCCTTCTACTATCTGTAGTTTCTTGTAGTGAATCACTATAGGTCTTCAAAAAGCTTTCTGAACTTGGTGTCGAAGGTATAGTAGTGAATATATTCCACGCCGGCCTTAGATTGACCGAGATATATGGTAGATATAGACAACAATTGGACCAGGAGCTTTGAATTTGCAGGAAATCCACAGAAATGCGGTATTCCCGTTGAAAGAACAGTCGGCCTAAAGGTATACAATGTAAGAGAAAAATGATAGAAGGCACTACTAGCCCTTTATGTACAGCACTAGGGACTAAGCCAATTTGAAGGATGGAAATCTAGTTTTACAGAAAAAGCATAGACTTTACAGAAGCGTCCTGATTGCGCCCTTAGACTAGATGGCTTAAATAAGACAATAGAATCAGAGCAATGCCAATGAATAGAATTTTGGCAAGAAATGTGGGCTCTGACCATTGAGTTATGACTGGGCTAAACCGAGGTTTTTCAGAAAGTGCCGCTCTTCCTGTTCTGTCAGTAGCAAAGTAGTTACAACTATATTGAATCCTTTAAATAGTTCTGATGTCTATATTCGGATGATATGGTAGATTTTACCTAGAAACTATTTGTACTAACGCATAAGATGCGTTAACCGATCCAACCCATCCAGTCCTGAATGGCGTTACCCCATTCACGAGAATTATAAGGTATCCATGACGATCTCAGTTTTCTTTTGTTTTAACAATGATTTTGTTATAACATGAAGCCTTATCACAGAAAAATGTCCTCAGAACCTATATGATTACCTTTTGGCTGCCATCTACCGTAGGCTTTGGTTGTTTGATGGAGAGGACTTCAAAGTGCATGCGTGACTCCTTTCTACATTAAACTTGGAACAAGCGTCTAGTTGCACCGAAGTTGACTGTGCTTTGGGCGGGTTGTCAGCACTTGTGTTATTGCCGATATGGTTTCAGAACCATGGACTCTTCGTGGAGCCCGCTCTGACTCAAAACGGGTCCCAGGAAGTAAGTAGTAATTTGAGTTTCGAAAACAGGAATAAATTACAGAGTGCCATACCTTAAGTAGGTATATGGTGCTTGCTCGACCATATTGGTAGCTTTTTGGTTAAAAAGTCGCCTAGAAGTATGGATTTAGGAGATGAAAATTTATTTTTTTTTTTGGAACACGTTTCATGTACGTTTCATGTTGCGAACTTATTCATGAGAGATGGATAGGTCTGTCACACTATACAAACGTAATTCGAGCAACAATTTCTTAAGCAAGTCAATGTTTTCTTCAGTAACTGCCGGTCGACTTGGATGAGACAAAGTTTCAACTATTTCATGGGCCTCTTTGAACGCTTTGTACCACTCAAAAACAAATGGAAGAAGCAGATGGGCTACATATGTTGCGATACCTAGAGATCACTTAAGGACCATAGGTAGCGCCTTAATCCAAGCAAAACTGAATTCTCTAAGTTGTGTCTGGGATACTCCTCATACTGGGCAATAAGATTGGGCGACAAGGTTCAGAGGAAGAATCTGCAGACTGAAACCTGTGTTGAATCTTACCGTGTCCTCGGCCAGGGTCTCAAACATTAAGATTTTGTAGTTAACGCTAAATCAATCAGTGTAGGCAGTCTTTTCTAAGGAATAAAGCGGTCGTGGATGGCTTTTCGTCCTGATTATTTTTGCTGTAGAAACTTTGAGAAAAACTCTTAGCCTTAGATATGAATCCCTGTTCGTGACTTATTTCGTCCTCATGCTAGGCATCGATAGTAGTAATAACTCCGCAAACACAAGCTTTGTAGCTTAACTAGTCCTAACCAGCGATCATATACCATATTGCGAGGAGTCCTGGATCAGAACATCGAGCATTACCTTAACCCATCCGACAGTAAAGAGAAAAATAACTCCGGTTCCAAGGATTCAGGCTGAATTTAGTCAGGACAGACGAGTGGTAGAGGATTACTTTAAAAGCTGCTTTCACCATGGCACATCCAGTTGATTGAAAATCGATTAAAATCTCCCATATTTCCATTATGTGCCTTCAATAGGCGTTTTGTCCAAGGCCCATACGAGATAGATTATTATTGTTTCTCAATCAATTCTGCCACCCGACAAATCGAATCAATACATCACAATTCATGTACTGTACCATAGTTTTGCCATCTATTATCACCCGGTTTGGGAACAGCTGCTGCTAAAATAAAAACAAGTAGGCACCTACCATGTATGGAACACAACGATCCTATCACGTTAATGTATTCCAATCAATTTAACAATATACTTGAATAATGCTTCTTATTAATTATTAATCAAGCGGAAAATAATATAAATACCCACAACACGCAGAGTAATACGAAACAATAAATCAGCAAAAATTTCCCATCCATCATCATCCGAGCGTCGGCGTTCTCAGCGGCGCTGCAGGACTAGGCAACAGCTACCATTATATCCTTTTGAATGCGTTATTTAGGGACTGACACAACCTCATTTATCATAACAATGGAATTTGTTTTCACAAGTTCATAAACTTTACCCCCACCCACTTACACGTGACCACCATCTGGTGAAGTGTAAAACATCCATCGGGAACATATCAACATGGGTGTACTTACTTCCGGTTCATTGCCGTCCGATACAAGGTTTCTGGCACTCCAGCCATCCGATCCGATCCATGAGAATGCTCCAGTTGCATTATTTCGACGAACGGCACGCATAACCTCGCGTACCTCTTGATCGGAACCAAAAATGATTGCACCTGTAAAAGAAGAAGAGGAGAACATAAATAACATAAGAATTAATGACTCTGGGGGATTTCACGCCCTACCGCCCCCTCCGAACTGATTAAATGACATTCAGGTGTGCAAACGATGGATGGAAGGATAATATTGATAATGTGTCGCTTAACAGCAACTACTCGTATGTATATGTATGCAACGTGGCACTTCATATTTTATGCAGTGTACGGCAACTTTTTAATATGTAAACGTTCTGTGGGAACCCTGTCTACAATGTCCACAGAGGGAAGTCCTTTCAGTTTTGTTTAATTTTTAATTTTCGAAAAGCCAACAGTTTAATCCTTCGGACCGCGATAATTGGAAATCCAACATATAATACCAAAATAAAGTGCTACTTAGTGTTTGATTCTGTTTGTTGTTCATCTGGTCTGGTTAAGAAGGTAGTTAAGTATGGCTTGTCTTTATGTCCAGGAGGCACCAGGCACTCTGATTCAATTTGCAGGCTATTGTGCTCCCTTGAACGTGAAATAAGGAGAAAGATACTGAAAAATACTTTCGAAATGCTGCAGTTTTGTGGAAGGACATGGGGTGGATGTTGTTGCCATCACCAGAGCCTGGTGTGTCGCTCTTGCGACTCTATAGAGAAAAGCACTAACTTAAGATCAAAATGCTTTCTTGCCAAAGAGCGTAGGCATTATGGTGGTTACGATCATGATTGGGGCAAGGGTTCTAAAGAAACGGTCATACATACATGTACCCCGAACTGGAGTAAATGCATTTAGAGTCCTTTTTGTCAAAATAGTCCCAGGTTGAGTGTAGAATCTTTCAAGTATTGTTCGATATACCAATCGTTGTGGGAGTCGATAAGTACCTCGGCGGTGTTACGACCTACAAATTTGCATAAACGATAACAGTGGTCCTATCTGGACAAGTATGGTCATGGAATTAGTTCCAATACCCAACCTATCTTCATAATACTTATCGATAGGTGTTGGTAGAGAACCTGACAAGAACACCATATAATGGACATATAGGACCCAGCAACTGAAAATAAATTTAATCTGAACACCAACAGCTGAAAGCAGTACTTCATGGTAGTTATTCCAGGGAAAAGCGTACGATTTGGGAGACCATAAGAGGTGGAATCTTTAAAAAATACCAAAACTCAGGAAAATCATGCCTCACTCTCCATTTTATTTTACAATATCTACTTGCGGTTAATAAGACCCATTTCAACCAAATTATTTAGAAACTTGTTCCGTAACCTCTTTTGGTCTAAGTGTCTCTATTGAGAACTTTTGAGAACCTCTGTAGTAAATTACCTTAGTACCTCATGGACTAGTGGAATAGGACTCACTGTGGGGTTATTGCCCAGAAAAACCATGAAAATTTAAAGGGTAGGTATCCTAAGTTTGATACACAGTTTTCAACTGCTATAAGTGTAAATGGCGAAGGCTGTTAACCAGCAGTTAACCGATGAAAAGCAGTCTCTTATAAGTTAGTACTTGCGAGTTTGTTGCTTCGGATAACTTATTGGAATTCAAGACCAAGTTGTTTAGATTGGGCATCATGGTAATTTCATGTCTTCAAAGTCTGGGTAATGGCTGATATCAGTGAACGAATGAAAGTAGCATGTTCTTTAAACGTAATTGACAACCAACTTTTTAAAAGGAGCCCATACAATCCTTGGCCAACTATGACTTGTGCGTCCTGTTCTGGACGTTGTCCAAGGGTCGTTTGGTGCGTCATTGAATCTTCTCCTTTATACATATATCGTCTTATCCGACAGAACCACAAATCGAACTTTTTTCTCGACAGCTGGACTAGGTCCTTGAGGGTCTCACAAAGCTAACCTTAGCTTATTTTAACAGGACTGATGTCCTAGTGATGCGAATGCGATCGTTCCCATGTAGCCTCTCAGATTATCATATTCTACTCTACACCTCCACGTTCGTGACTGCCGGATACCTTGTACCTTGACTGGAGATTGGATAAGCATAACCAGGTCGAACTATTAATGGTTATCTCCATATGAGCTGCTTCGATTTATTTGAATCCCAGGTGTAAAGTGATCTCTAATACTGAGCCAGATTATTGGAAAAGAGCTGGTGGCGGTTGAACTCTTACCGGGTCAATGGTAACGGTCGATACTGACTCTGAAATATCCGACCCCCTATGCTAGGAGTTTAAAAAGGTAACTAGCCCTCCAAATTGGGGGTTGTGCGTTTGGGTAACGAATTATCGACTTATGAAGTCACAACAAGCCTCGGATAAGAATTACTAACAATTGAATAGCAGAGCCCTATTCCGAAGAACGAGGGACTCTATATAAGGCCTCGATCATCCCAATCCTGTTCTACGGCACTGAAGCGGGGATTTTATCTAAAGTGGATGAAGATATCCTAAGTCTCTTCGAGAGAAAGATTCTTCGTAAAAAGTTCGTTTCCGTTTGGCTTGACGGGCTTTGGAGTAGAAAATTCAACGACGAACTGTACTAAATGTACAGCGACGTAGACCTAGTCAAAAAAAAAACGGCATATTAGTATTTTGAGATGGCTAGAACATGCAGAGTGAATGGAGAGCAATGCTATACGCCACAGACTCTTTGAATCAAACCCTCATTGCCTTATGTGGTGCGCACAAGTAGAAGGGGACCTCAACCGAGTAGTTAGCTAAGGACCGGGCTTACTGAATAGGATTGTTATTAACTAACTAAGTTAGTGAGTAACATGTTGTTTGAAATCACGTCCTGGATAGAAGGATCCATAGAATTTTTTACCTAAGACCGTCGGTGTTTTATGTTCCATTGCTCTGCATTCTGCATACATAAACAAATGAGCTATGGCAGGACTAAAACTGTCTCTAACTGACCCATTCTGTCGTCATTGTGAAGGAAAAGTGCAAAGTGTTTTAGCCACGTAAACATGCGGAGCATGGAGTCTGGCATAACTTATAGCACGGGCTACTGAGTGTCCATAAAGGATTTCACCCCTCCAGCGTATCAGAAAAAAGGACTGAAACTGGGTGGATGATATTCAATAAATTTGTCGAAATATGGTTTGCAGGCATTGTGGCATTGCATGGCACAAATGCTTGTAAGTCTCTGTAATGGATCAGTCATATGGTGGTTAGGTTCCAATCGTTAGCTATATTTAACATGGTTAACCAAGTTATATGTAGACTTCAGTCTGTTAGTTCTTGTTTCAACTGCATTCTGGTTGTCTTCCAAATTGAGACTAGATCAGACTGCCTGACATCGAGACTCTTCCTTGTCGTTTACCAGCCCTTAGAAGTAGTTTTTCCAGATTTTCAGTATCGCTTGCTAAAGTATTTAAAGTGAATCAGTTGCTACTTCCGTTTCGATACAACCTTTTCTGGTTCATAGTTGTACCTCTTCCATACAAGTAAGTATTGTACAAGCAAGGATTATCCCTCAGCTGGTATTTTGTTGCCTTTACCAACGCCAATCAAAAAATGTCCTTAACATTGTCTTGCAACTGGAAATGGTAGATTGCCATTCTTTAGATAAAAATACCTATGACTAGACTTCTGATTCCTGCTTTGGTAGGAGAAACAGCAACCCCTCTGTTCGTGAAGTTATTACTTCCGGATCAATTCACTACAGGACTCCATTTAAATTATAATTTTATATTCAATTTAATTTCATTTCACTATCGATTTAAACGACCCAAAATCAAGTTAAAAGCAAACAAATACTCCAGCTTAACTAGAACTGATGCTAGAACTTCAACTACGTAACCGGAAAATTCATAATACTCAATTTATTTTCAGTTTTAATAGCTCTTGTCTACGCTACATGGGCATCTGGCTCTTAAATCAAATGGAAAAAGTTTAAAACAAGTGGAAAACAATGAGAACTGCAATGTATTTTAGTTTTTACATGAAATGCAATCAAAATGCTCCTCGGCGTAGGAGGGAAATTCTAATAAATTGTGAATATGGGCGAGGATATGTGAGGGATTATGCCATCATTAAAAAGGGATTACCGGCTAAAGGAGGCATCCTTAACATTTATCAGATGACGGATACTGGTTCTTCGAGATATGAATATACTCGTATTGTTCTTGGTGGACAATGGTTGTGAAGTCTTATATCTCCTCGTTTTCCATTTCTTCATACAATGGACGTATCTTGTAGGTGTAGTATGTATCTTAAGGTTAAGGGTTATGATGGAGGCACATGCTCAAACTTCATGCACTCGATTGGGAACATTTCAAATGAAAGAAGGATTCACCCTACTGGCAGAAGTGGCATAACTACGAGGAACTCTGCTAATGTGCGCTAGAAACAAAGAGCTAAGGTACATTCAATTTTAACCATAAATCGCTTCACTCCGCAACAACGTGTCGAAATAGCCACGCTGTACAAAGTCGATATCATCGAAATTGTGGCCAAGAAGCACAGTTTGTTGTCGAATTTTGTTGAGCACGGGACAGAGTGGGAGATCTTTGACATGCTGTTCAACGCCCAAAATATTCCAATGCACTGGTTGAAGGGGTATGAGAGACTTTCCGAGAGTCCACGGTCGTATCGTGACCGTGCTCAGTGAACCCACCAAGACACATTTTGAAGGATGATCTGCATTTCAAGATAAGGTGCAATTTAGTCAAAGAACATTGCCGACAAACCGTTCACATTCCTTGGAATACGGTCAAACAGTCGCTAGATCCCGATTTTTGAAAGCAAATTTTGACGATCGACTAAGCCCATTTCCCACTCTGTGGCGCCGTTAAATCCATGAAGCACAATTGTATGACCAAAAAGTTACTATTTGGGCCAGCGGTAGAATTTGCGCTAAAACCATCATTGGGCCAATTTTTTTCAAAGAAGGCGAAACAGTCGATGGGAATTGATATCGGTGAATGTATGAAAAAGGTCTGGACGGTTACTGGTTTCAACAACCGCACTGCGCCAATGCAGTTTCTGTAACAAAAATTCCCTGGACGGCTGCTTAAAAAAAGTGGAGACATTGACTGGCCACCCAGATCTCCAGATTTGACCCCTTCGGACCCCTTTTTGTGAAGTTATTTAAAAGTCAAAGTATACGCCAGCAAGACTTAGACCATTGACGAGCTCAAGGCAAACTTTCGTGCCGAAATCATCGCTATACCGTCGGAGATGCTTTAAAAAGTTATTTGCAACAAAAGGGCACATTTTGCGTTGGTCAATAGAGGCACCCACTTGACTGATGTTGTATTCAAAGACTAGTGCAGGTAAATTCTAAGGAACAAACCGACATAAAATATGGTACACCCTGTATATCTTATCAAAGATTTTCAATTGCTTTTGACAGTGTTCAAGCCTCAGCGTCATAAACTGGGACTATGGGGTGTTCTTGTCTGAATTAATAGCAGAAGTAGTAGAAGTCGACAACGTCCTATACTACCTCAAAGTTAAGGACTTTCGAATGTGGTCATCTGCCTCCTCTTGCCGAGGTCGACTTGTCACAAATATTACATAGTTATGGTCAGTCAGAATCAGCAGTTTCAAGGATTGAATCCGTCACTACAATATGAAAGAATAGGCTAAGGTTAACAGACCCAGTTTTAAGGAGTATCTTATGACTCCAAACTGACAATTCCAAAGCGGAATAAAGAATAATTTGAGTTAAGTAGAAGTATATCCTTCAATTAGACTAAAAACAGTAAGATTGCATAATATCTAATCGAAAAGATAGACAGTTTTGTACTCAAAAGGTCTGAAACTATCTATAAACCCATTATTTCTAAAAACATTCTTGTTCGTGTCCATTGTCATAAGGATAAGTATCTGCACCATGTACTTAGTTAAATCACTTCTAAAAGAGCCTTTTTGTCCTTCATTGTTCCTTAAACCAAAATATGGAATGACTTCTTGCCATTTTGAAAAACTTTTCAACACAATTACCATTGCTGTTATCGATTTAATGTCACGGTAACACCTAACAAATCACAAATCTAAATAAAAAAAACAAACTACCTATCTACAAGAAGTACTAAGTTTGATGGAAACAAACAACTGTCGAGGGAGTTCCAGCAGAAAGAAAAAAAATGACACAGGGGATTTAGAAGATTTGTACATAGTCCTTATCATCGTCGTAATCACCATGACATCGCCTTAGTGTACTTGCAATGGCAACAATAAAAAGCAACTTTATTGCGTGATACAAAAAACAAAAACGAATCAATGAAAGTTCTTCCCAAGGATTATTTATTCCTTCCTTTTTTTTTTTCATCATTTCGACGGAACATTATAGAAATAACCGCAAAAGAATAACTTGTATCCACAAGCCTGTTTTCTTTGGTTTTTTTGAATTATTCATCACATTTCAACATTTTTTTTTGCTGTTCTTGCATTTGCATCTCTGATGAGAGGCCTAATAGAAGGAACTGTTAGTGTGGATAAATTGTATCTTTTTTCAAAATGAGTGGAAAAGATAAATCTAAGATTACGACACGGACTTTGGCCATTCGAAGGAGCTTTCTTGGATAGGTTTGACCATTTTTCTAATCATTTACACAAAGGCAAACCTGACATTCTTTTGGAATCATTTAACCCTCTGCTTGGGACAGAACTGGTTCCAAAGTGGACTGTAATCACTCAGTTCAGGTACTGTGAGTATGCAACACAGTGCCCCTAGATGTCTGCAAATACTTATTGATTGGCTGTAGATGAAGGAAACATAATCCTTGGAAGTATGTACATTCAATTTTTTTTTTAACCAAAAGGATGGATGATGGGTTCCCAGAAATGCGCCTGACAAAGGGTCATCCAACAAAAGGTGCCCTTTTAAATTATTATTATAATATTCAATAAGGATGCACAGTCGCACAACGTATTGGAATAGTGAAAATTCAAAACACAGAAAACATATCCCGGAAACGTTTCTTAAAGAACTGCTTCTAGTCATCATCAAGCGCCTTCTCGCACAGCTATAGTGAATTGAATCCAAAACTTTGAACTTCATGGGCAGGTCAAAATTCCAACTCGCATTTGATCTACAAGATCAAAAAAAATCTCCGCCATTGGTGAGGGTGTCACTGAATACCTAAATGTGTCCAGTTGGAGACGATCGTAGAACCTTTGTACTCCACTTCACATACAGATCTTAGTCCACATGGTTATAAGGTCCATCTCAATCTAAAGATTTGCCAGACCAGCGACTGGCATGCCTTCATATTCCTGGATCATGCAAATTTCCTCGACTGCACCCATAGAGGTACTGACTCATTTGCAACTTGTGGTCGAAGGATTTGCAAGCTTAACGACACTAAGAATGGCCACAGAAGAAATAGGAAAACATTAGTGCTTTACCCCCAAGAGACTACAACTTCTGACCATTCGTACAGACAAGACTATCAATAGAACTTTGTTACGAACCTCACTTAATAAAATGAAATATTTGGGCAATATGTTACCATGAGAGAAAATATCATCACTGGACGCAATTCACATCCTTAATTAGATTACACATATTATAGATTTAGTTCTTCCATTTGTTGGAGTTGTAGTCCCATTTAGAAGAAATACCAGTAACTGGATTGACTTCCAAGTCAAGCATACGTTTCAATTGTGCCTTCTGGTGTTCCTCATCGAATGTGATTGGGAGTTCATCGTACACGAAAAGGTTCATAAGGATGCACACCCAGAGAGCAACCGATGTGGCCAAAAGACTCTCATCTCAGAGAAGGTCTGACAGAAGGAGGCACGGTAAAGGGCTTTCTTCTCTTCAACCATCAATTTCTTCCAGTCCTGCTGCTCCTTGGTGCGCAGATCGTTGATCTCATTGTTTGGCTCCCTGAAACGGACTGCTGGCATTGGGTAATCTACACGATCACCGTAACACGCGGTGCCATTCCAGCCATAGCCGACAATTTCGCGTTTGCCGATCTTGTCCAAGGTGTGGATAAAGGCAATGCTGCCCAGCTGGGCGTTCTTTGGCAAGGCCTAGCATTTTAATTTTCTAATTAATGTGGAATTGGTATGCTTCGTTGCTTTTACAGCTGTGAAACGAAAACCTGATCCTGAACTCTAATGATGGAACATGCATAGCCAAAAAAAAATATGAACAACATATGTATATAATAGAGTGTGATATGTTTGCCATACAAGTGTGACAGTCACATTTCTCTTCGTCGCATAAAAAGGTGTTTTTTTAAGAGAGTGAGAACTTTAAAATTTAAAAAAGAATACAAGATTACTAATTTTGTTCATAAAATTATTTCTATTAAAAAACCTATTTTATGGCATTAATGCATGAATATGATTTTGGGCAAATAGCCATCTCGGTATCAAAGTCTATCAGTCCAATGTTTTGTAAGGCATATCCGGCCTTATCGTCGTTATAACTTGGTCAATGGTGGCTTGCAGTTCTCCAATTGTTTTCGGTTTAGTAGGGTATACTAAGGACTTAAGATAACCTCTAAAAAATAACTTAACGGCGCCTGGAAGGACTATGAAGAGGTCCAAGTTGCAAAGTAATGTTTTCATCAAATTGTGTTCTAAAAAAAGTTATACTTGCACGAGACGTATGTACATATGAGCAATAAAACCATCTTGTTGGAACGATATGTTCCATGTTTCACAATAAACTCGTTGCCCTTGGTTCGATGACGTGCTCCATTGATTGTAACATTGCCTCCACAAGCGTTTCTGAAGAATTAAGGGCCGATGATACCGCCATCATGCAAACCACACCAAACTGTTATTTTTTGAGGATTCAATGGTGTTTTTCAGTTTTGGTTTCTCACAAATCCAACATCCTGTTCCTACACATCCTCATCCTGTGCATTTCGTAATCAGCATGCAAGTATGATTCGTCCTCACAAGTAAAGTAGGTCCATGGATGCTATTTCTTAGCAAACCACTTCACTTTGAAAATTTCATTTAAAATGATTTTCTCAAAACTATGCTTTAGCCAACCGCATCTTCTTTAATTATACGAAACTACTTCTCGCAGTCCATATAGTTGAACACACTTTAAAAAAAAAAATAAATAGTTTTTCGACTCAAGGAATCTTATCCCGAAGCGTATACGCTTGTACGTGTAAGTATTTTGAGGACGAGTTTAGAGCACCGTATAACTGAGGTAATGAACGCTTTCAAGAAGCCACCCCAAAGACATATACAACTTTAAAACCAACTGCTTTATAAGTGTTCATATAATGCTCCACTACGGTACAGTGGATTTTGTTTTAAAGAATTTTCAGTTTTTTTTTTTTTGGTCAGAGGGTGTGGAATACTGTACCCGGTTGTAGACTTGTGCATATTTTATACATAGTACCGACTAATTGGGAAGGTGGTTGAGGATTTGGCAGAGCGTTTGGGTGTATTGAAATATTTCGTCCTGTGTTAGACATGGGTGGGTGAATGTGTGTTCGGTCCCATATGCGAGGAGGGCGAATGGAGGATAAGATACAACCACGAACTCTATGAGCTATACCAAGATGTGGATGTAGTCCAAAAAGAAGTCCGAAATACGTCGACTACACTGGCTCGGCCACATCGAGCGAATGGACAATAATGCTCCAGCAAAGAGGATCTTCGACTCACAGCCCCCAGGTTCGAGACGACAAGGAAGACCGAACCTCCGTTTTAAAGACCAAGCTATCGCGGATACCAGAACGCTTGGTCTGGACAACTGGAAGCAGCGTGCCCGGGATCGAAGAGAACAGAAGGCTACCGTGTCTCAGGCAGGGACTCTTCACGGGTCGGGAGCCCGTTAAGTAAAGTAAGTAAGTAAGGTTGAATGTGTGGTTAAAGTGCGGGATTTTGTTGATTTGGATGGGATGACGAAGCCAGGCAAGTTCCAAATCGGTCACTTAAACCATTAGAGACTAACAAGAAACTCAAATTGGTAAATAATTATTAATTTCCGATACCCAGGATGCAGCACTTCATAATGAGATAAGACTCCAGTGAAACGCACCGACTGTAAACAATTTCAAATTAAGTGCTGAACGCCCTTAGGGGCAAGTTATCCCCTGATAACTAAAGAAAGGAGGAAGAGTAAAACAAGAAATGAACATAAAATTATGAAGTTAATTAAACAAGTTCATAAAAGTTTCAAATATTGTTGAGTTAAAAACACATATGGAATGGTTTTATGGCCAAATTCTTCATCAAAAGTTTGGAAGTACATTAAGACGTCTGAACCTGAATTTTACTATCAAAGAAGTGGGTATACTCATAGACTCGAAGTGTATAGTGCTTACCGAGACTTGGCGTAGAGCATGCAGTTTGATTTTCATTTCTAGTCATATTTATTCCACGGTGTACTATGTACCTTGAGAAAGACTCAATGATTAGTATATCGAACTACTGAGTGGAAGCTCGGGGATCGATTCCCAGACATAAAAAATGTAGGATCTCCCATTACATGAATGGTTACAAGAAGCTAGGCAACAAGGATGCTTTGTAATCTCAACTAGTACAAAAAACTTGGTACGGCTACCAAGTTATATCTGAATGTGTATTTAGTAACCCGATCAAGGAACCGATCCAGTTGAAATATTATTGACCAATTGATATCCTCAAGGGCTATATTAAGGTGGGTAAGATTCTGTTCCATGAACATTAAAACTTTAGACTAAGCCAGACTAGAGGCTTACTTTCTGGTTCAAAACAGTTGTGAATTGTCTAGAGTTGAGGTTCTAACACAGGCATAGTCTTATAATGCTTGTAGGGCTATGTCCTTGGTAGCAAGCACGTACAAACGTCAATCGAATGTGGTCTTATGGACAGATGGTCTTCTACCTCCCGGTTCCGTGCATTCCTATTAGAGAGTGCATTGTGACGACACTTATAGTAAAGGCGATATGCAATATAGTCAGAATGAACATTGTAGATTCATCTTTAGCAAGATCAGTTTTGTCGGTAGACATGTTAATCCACTTGTTCACCTTTGATGACTACTCTCGATAACATCTAACTGGAATTTGAAAGCGCAAGTAAGGTGCCATTGTCCGTGTAGGTACATTTGTTCCTATTCTGGCGAGGTCATCAGCCTTAAAATTCCCAAAATTAGACTTAAGTCCCGGCACCCAACTTAGGTGAACAGTAATCCAGAAGTACCGAAGAGTCTATAGAGGTCACTTTATGATTGGTGCTTGGCTGTCTGAAAAGGTACGGATGTCGGAGTCGGTAACACGATCGGTTAAATTCTTTAATCGCTTGTAATACACTATAATGATTTGGTAGACTGAAAGCACCTAGCGGACAAGGAAGTTCTTTAGACGTGGGATGGGATCATGAAAACATACAGCTTATGTGGGACTTGTTGAGATAATGGCTTTTCTAAGCCGCCGAATCGGATAGAAAGTCACAATAGACAACTGTTCCTTTGAGGTAGTTAGGGACCTCGTCTACCTCGGGTCAAACAATTGAGTAGTCATGTCATGTCGAGAAACTCCTTTAAGAGCCTCATTTTTCCATTCCTGCTTTATGAACGAAAAATGCTTCGAATGTTATTTCATCCTATTTGGATTAAGGGGCTTTAAAAGAGGAAATTTAACAGCGAACTCTTCGAGCTGCACAGCGACATCGATCTGGTCAGAAAAGTTAGCACCAGCTGTCCAAGAACATTCTGAGCCGACGAGTCTTCGATTCCAAAATGGAAGGACTATCCAGTTGAAGAAGACCTCGCATTAGGTGGCGCCCACAAGCGGAAAGCGACTTCAACCAACTTGGAGTGTGCAACTGGATTCAGTTTGACAAAGACAGCGCTTACTGGAGAGGCTTGTTGACTAAGTTGCTGGGCCACCTCGAATTGTAGCGCCACCTAAGTAAATAAGTAAGTAGGTAAGTCAAGAGGATCGATCTAATTAATAACCGAACTGTCGATCAAGTAAGCTATTCCATGTTGTAGACATCTACTGCTTCCAGCTACTTTTTGTAAGAGAAGCGTTCTAGCTTTTGAATCGTTTCACTCCCATCCAAGATAAGAAAATTGAACTGATGTTTGTGAAATTAACGGTTTTCGAAATTTTATATTTCCTAGTGTCTTGGAAGTTTATGAGGGTTTACACCAAAATCATACAGAAACACCCAGCAAGTTGTTGCAATGTTTTTGTAGAAGTAAACTTTACACAGGAACGTTAATAGCTTGATTTTGTGTCCAAGGTCATCATCATCATGACTGAGGAAAAGTAAGGGTTAATAAGCCAGCATGAAACCCCTAGAAAACAGTCAAATTATGTGAGTGTCGGGTTGCTGACTTTCTAAAATGTGGCAATCTTCCGAATTCCCGAAGCTGTTCAGCCAGAAATGGAATGAGAATCGACCGCATGTGAATGTAAATAATTAGCGAACGTTGCTCAGGCGTGTACTTTACCTAGTCGAGCGAAAATGTCAAACAAACCGCAGCTAACTTCACGGAAATTATCTCCAAACATCCCAGAACTACAAAATACGATGACTGGAAAGTTGTCATTGATTCAAACATACATATTCAAGTCAATGGCAAGAACAAATACCCGGTCATGTTGTTGGCAATGAGAATTTCCAATAACTCACGAAGAATATGAAGAAATGAAAGGAGTAATTGTTTTCGAAATGTGGAGGAGAGAGTAAAAACCCAACACTTATAGCCATGGAACCCTATTTCCATTCCAACTGAAAACCTTTTAGCAACAGTAAGGGGTATGTCAAGGGAAGAAATGTGCTTTGACGTAGTCTAGCTAAGCTGAATAGGAACTGAAGTGATGCAGAGATTGTTTCTCAAAAAATATTCTGAGGTATACCAAACATGGTCGCATGGTTCCCGATTGGCTAATGCCCTGTGATTATGGCTACAATTCTGTCAATATGTGGTCTTAATTTTCCATCCATAAGTACTGTTCCCTGGGATCCGGATGAGTGTTATTGTTGGATGAATAGTTATGTGATTTATTTCGAATCGGCATTGCTCTACCAGCATCATTCTTGAAGGATTGCAACTTGTCACTTACGTTCCCAATACAGCACTTATTCCATAGTCATTTGGCCATAACGAAGCAATGCTCTGTGTCTGCATCACTTGTACTTCCATTGTTGGAACTTTGACTTGACTTAGTTTCACTTAATTCACTTTTCGAAGTTTCCGTCTCCTGGAACCGGAAGCAAGAAGCAGCAACACAACTTTTGGTATTTAAAAATTTACGCTCCGCATGATCCTTTCTTTTCAACTCAAAACAAACAATTCTTCTTCTTGTCCACTTGTTTCAAATAATAATAAATCCCTTTCGTTGTATTTTCATGCGGTTTGCATTCTATAAGTTCCGTCTTCCATGTGTATGACCTGAAAAGCAGCGAAATCGGATGAAGTGACGATGGGCATAGGATTTCAGAGATGTTCGAGAATTGTCCCTTCTTCCAGAACTTAGCACAAAGACCACTGTAGCGTCTCTAATTTGTTTCGTTTTTTTTTTTTTTACTTATTTATTTTATTTTAGCCCAGTCAACATTATTTGCGAGGCGTTGTTAATAAAATTAGAATTCACTAATATTTCTTCCCCCATTGTGATGGTGCCTATGCCTATATGTGCAAAATATACATATCCTCGTAAAAACTTAGTCTTCCTTGAATACCTTGTCCTTTTGACAAAGTGGATGGCAAACAAATACAATCACCTCTAACCAAAAACAAAGTGATTAAGCAGGAATATAAAGCATCTTTGTACATTGTACTACCTATAGAATGTTGTGAGGTGAAGGACTAGTCAAACGAGGACCGCTACGCTATCCGTTTATGAATTGAGCCATGTGTGTGGGTGCAGGCATGTATACCTTCTGAACACGACAGGACCGTATTTGAGAATATTTACACACCTGACAACAGTTTTGTTTAAAGGGTGAAGTAATTTCATTTCAGAACCTTAGGCTTTAGGGTAAGAATGTGGGTTATTTATGTTTTATGGTTGTAATGCACATACAGGAAGGTATTTCATCAATATCCTTGTCTATATTTTAGGACGCCTAGTCACTATTACTGAGAACCCTAAGGCAAAAAGGATATGCATATTACGGCTCGAATAAAGGATCGTGTATCCGACTTTACGGCTACCATTGTTGTTTTTTAGGGATAAACTGTAAAAACATGCAGTTTTGAAATACTTCCAAGGGGTTGTGTATATTTACACTCCTTCGCGATGGGGTTTTAAGGTGGTAGACACATCCATTATGGACTCTTAGACGGTAGTTTTTTTTATTCATATTCCCTTCTACTTTTTACTTTTCTCTTTGGCTTACTCAAAAGGCTATGAAAAGAAGGTTTCACTCTTCAATAATAGCTGTGGGGCTAGAAACACACGTCAAGATTATGTACTAAATAGAGCAGGTAATGGAGCTCCTGCTTTGGGAGTCTTCTAATGACTAAGCTGGCACCTTCGCCTGGTAAACAGGACCAGATCATCGAAGAAGGATTTTTTGTTTAAAACTCACTAGAATTAGCAGAATTAGATTGAGACCATTTTCAACTTCTTTTCGTTAGACAGTCGGGCTCTAAATTTAGGTCCTACTACAAAGTCCATTAGTCGGAAATCAATTAAGGTAAGCAGGAGGATCAGGTGCATTTGACTATGCACATCTCTGGATAGAGTCGTCATCCATGTCAGAGAAATTTAAAGAGGTAGTTTGGTAGGTAGAAAGATATCACCATAAACCGCTGCCGTGGATAACCTAAATTCAAGACAAAAGTTGATTCGTGATAGCTAAGTGTTCCCCCTGAACCACCTCGATATTGTTATAAACTTTAGGATGGGTAATGGCAGCTTTGCTTAGCCGTCAGTCAGGTCTTCGAAGTGGTATTCGTCCAGGACCGTTTTCCAAGTTCTGCACAGGCTTTACATTCTCATATGTGTAGCCATAGCTGCGGCTGAGCTTAACACTGCCTCGTTGTATTCTTCTTCAGTGGACCGCCAATGTTAAGCACTTAAATTTTCTTGGTCTTGGTCTATTCTGAAGCCATGACAAGGTGAGAGTACGCTCTATCACTCATTAGTTAGTCTCGCAAAGACTGGCTCTATATTGGATTTAACAAGAGCTAGGGATGACAAAAAAACGACCACTGCTAGGTCCTATTCGGATCCTTTTATGTTTTATAAGACTTGAAGGCATGTGGACAAGATGGCCTAAAAACTGCTTGACTGTCTATTATGTACATATATTCCACTTGGAACAGACTGCAGTGGTTTGGATGTCTAAAAGATCGAGCAATTTCAAGTTCAGATGAGCATATACCAGAGCCCACTCCTTTGTCAGTTTTTGACTCGTCCATCGAGGTATTATTCGGACTCATAGCCCTGCCGTTTATCCAATGCTCTGCTGAGGAAAAGACTGTTTTAACGTTTAGGGCGAGATCGTGAGATGGCGATACATAATATGGGTACCCAAGTGTACCCATTATGCTATAATGTAGTGGCTTGTGTCTCGCACTTTCAAATCTCGGATAGTTTGAAGCGTAGGGCAACCGTCTTCTTTCTTCACGTGTTGGTCTAATGCGATCAGTGGCAGTTTAGATTTAAGAGCTACAGTCGGCGTGATTCTGATGGCACTAGTAGTTCCTATGCTAGTATCCTGGTCAGTGACTTGGGTGTTCCAATCATCTAGACAAGTCACTCGTAAGATAGAATGACTATGACAGTGTACATCCAATGAATGAGGCTGGGCTTGGGCCTCCATCTCATGCCAACGTTTTTGGTGCACGTATAAAAGGATGGCTTCCATATCCCTTCCGATGCTTTCCAGATAAGATTACGATCTTGTACACAGCCCAAGTGTCTCGACTTATCTGAGATATGGAGGGCTGTGCCGTTGAGTCTCAAGTGCTCGATTTGTCGGATTGTTTTCTTGTAGGTGAAGAGGACTATTTCTGTTTTCAAGGGGTAAGCGTTTAATCCACATCCTTCCACCCATTTGTGTAGAGTATTGAGTATGAATTGAAGTAATTCCCCAGGAAGACAGCATCGGCATATGGAACAACTTTGTCCCTACTTCGTTCTAAGTTCTTTAAGATTCCTTTCGTGACCAGTATTTGTAAGAGAATTAAAAGGAGCCCACATTTCGGTATACCTCTAGAGCCCAGTGAATGAACTTGGCAGTCACCCAGTTCTGTCTCGTTTTGACCATGCATTCAACCCAGTCTGAGTGTAGTGGTACAAACAGAAACTAAAGCAATATATTTCGAAACATGGTACACACACATTTACATATTAATTTTCCAATCTTAACGAAAAATCCAATCACAAGTAAACTTTTGACTAGACGTCCCATCGGATGTCCTTGGGTTTCTGGAAAATATATTCAGCCGTGTTCCACTTTCAAGTTATGACAAAAATAAATCATACCACTTGGAGACCTCATAGCTTAAGTATAATAAAGGACATCCTTCCCTCTAGCTGGTGGATGTAGTTACCCACAAGGACCACGTGGTGGTAATAAGACGATTTACTTATAGTAAATTGCAGTGTCACCATCTGTGGTGAGTGGTAAAAGTTCCACTGTCAAGTACTGGAGTGTTAAACGCAAAAACTTTTTTCATTAGATAATTGCATTTAAGATACATACATACGTACATATGTATGGATGTTTCACTAGCTGCGGTTTGAAGAATGTACTGAAGCGGTGTTGTATATAGAACTCAATAAGGATGCGCTATTAACGTGTCCTTTTGTTTATTTTTTTCTTGATGTGTCAATCCAACTAAAAGTAATTAAACAAATGTCTAATTAGGCGACTCATCACTCACTATTCTTGTGAATACGTAATTAAAGGCAGGCGTTAAATGACGGTACACCAATATCAATTTTGTACAATTTGGCATGTTGCCAGATTTTCACTATTTCAATGAAAACACACAAAAAAAAGTGTATCGACTGTGTAGTAAATTTCTTGGAAGAAAGGGGATTGTCTTTCCAGAAGGAGGAATTTTCAATGAAGTTGTAAAATTCTCGGAAATAATCCTTTCGTTTACTCTAGAGACTATTTCTCGAAATGAGAAATCTGTTGCCGTTGTCCTTGCAACGTGTTTAAGTTCAAACTACATATATTTTAAATTGATATATTCAACGTAGTTCATTCGAGATACATGGAGCTGTGTGCGGATATACAGAGAAGGGACATAAGCATCAACTGGAAACAATGTCTTGTTCGGATGATTGATACGACTCAAATATTTTTTAGATTAAACCTATTTCCAGATATATTTGTCAGCACTTGTTTGTATCTTGTACTGTGAAGGACATGATAGGTACACATAGCATTATTTATGAAATGACAGGACACAGGACAACAGCTACAGGGCCGTTCCCTTCCGTACAATCAGTTCCATTGTGCGTGTTAAATGCTATAAACGTATGGAAGGGGACGTACTGTTGAGCATCATTTTTTTTGAGAAACTTTTTCTTATTATGACAACTATACTCTCGGCTGTTGGTCAGATGTTCGTGAGAGGTGGAACCGCGAAAGACCTTTTGGTGTTTTCTGAGGGGTTCAACGCACTAAATACCAATCAAGATTTGTAGCATCTGATGGCCTACAGCTCGACAGAGAGCATACTCCAACTCATTTCTAAAATATAGTCAGACAGGTGGATGTCTGAAGAATGGAATCTCAGGATCAACCCCTGAATAGCATCAAGTACAGAGGTATCAGTCTCCTCAGCATGGTATATAAGAAATTATGTGCCATCTTGGGTCAACGTCTGAAGCCCTTCTACTAGACTGAAACCTATCAGTGTGGCTTCAGATGAGAAAAGTCCAAAGACGTCTCATAGTTTGGTAGATTCTGGAGAAAACTCATGAAATCCAAATGGATATCCACTACCTTTTCATCGATTTCAAGGCAACATATGACAGGATCTACATATAGAGACGAGCTATACAGAGCACTGTCTAGGTTTGACATACCTGCCAACCTTGTTCACCTTGGCAGGATGACGATAAAGAATGCTCTGTAGATCTTTTATGTCAGAAAAGGATTTAGACAAGTTGACACACTATCATGTGACTTCTTCATTGTGTGAGGCTGACAAAATGGGTTTAGCGATAAGCGAAGACAAAATTAACAAGAAAGGAGACACAACATTGACGAATTAAACAAAACTTTGAGTTGTTAGGCACTTTGTCCACCTCGAGTGTAAATAAATAAATTCTGATAATAACATCTTAGCAAAAATTAAATGAAAAATAGCTCTTGGCAATCGTTTTTTACTTGCACCTATACCTATAGGGCAAGTATTGTATTCGTGCAAAATTTGGAACTCGAGATTTTAATCAAACTTGACATTACTATAATGGTGAAGTCCAAAAAAGTAGGTCCGCCAATGCCGTCTGTCTGTCTGTCTGTCTGTCTGTCTGTCAGTCTGTCAGTCTGTCAGTCTGTCAGTCTGTCAGTCTGTCAGTCTGTCAGTCTGTCAGTCTGTCAGTCTGTCAGTCTGTCAGTCTGTCAGTCTGTCAGTCTGTCAGTCTGTCAGTCTGTCAGTCTGTCAGTCTGTCAGTCTGTCAGTCTGTCAGTCTGTCAGTCTGTCAGTCTGTCAGTCTGTCAGTCTGTCAGTCTGTCTGTCTGTCTGTATATTCGACTACAGCCTAAACGGCTGAACGGATTTACTTCAAACTTCATATATGGGGTCTGTGGGATATTCCCTAGAGGCGAAATTTGAATTTTCATTCTAACCTCAAAATTAAATGTAGTTTACTTAAAGCCGATTTCAGTTAAAATGGATTTTCTCGAAAACGGCTCTAACGATTTCGATAAAATTTGATGTGTGGGTTAGTTTGGGCATATGCTATGAGGTGGCATACCACGTTTTTCACGAAAAATTCGAATAACGGTAATATTGAAAATCAGCTATTTCTCGGGTATTTGTTCGGCGATTGGGCTAAAAAATATTATTTGTAGGTTATAAGACAAGTGCAAAATAATGGCATACCAAATTTTGCAATGCCACGCCCACTTTTTTAAAACTTATTTTTTTTCAAAATTTTTACTAGAAATTGAGAAAAAATTATTTAAGCAAAGTAATAGACCTTAAAATTCTCTATAATTCACTCAAACACCTTATCTGGCCACGCCCACTTTTTATGGGCATTTTTATGACTATTATTCCATCGAAACGCGAAATGCCACGCCTACTTTACTGGGAAGAGCAAGACTTGGACTTTAATTCTGATAAAATTATACACTTATAGCATTACGGTGCAAGTACGTACGACCCAGTCGTGCACTTTATTTCTTTAGGCACAGTCCTGCTTTATGGCGCTGAAGCCATGATGAAAACATCCTCGGTGTCTTCGAGATAAAGATTATTAGTAAAATATTTGCTCCCGTGCTTTGGGGGAACAGATTCAAGGACGAACTGTTCATGTGACATCGAACTAGTGAAAAAAAAATGCACATTGGTCATTTGGGATCCCTAGGACAAGGACCAGCGTTTCGGTCCGCAAAGTCTTCGAATTCAACCGACTTGAAGTGCGCAACTGGAGGCAGAAAACTGGAGGGCCTTGTTAGTTGCGACCTAGGTTCACCCCAAACTGAAGCGCCACCTAAGTAAGTAAGTAAGGACCTGGTCGTATTGCCACAGTTTTTAATCAACCTCACAGAGTATGTACCCATAAGGCTGTTGAATAGTAGCTGATCGCTGCCTGCGGTAGGACACAGTTTTTCTAGAGCAACATGTCCAAGACACACTTGTTTATGAACAAGCGAGTTTCCGCTTTGCCGTCTCCTGTACACTGAGCCTCATCACCGAGTAGTGCATTGGACCCTGTTCGCCTGGTCTCATGTTGTTCATCGATTTCGTGAAACCGTTTGACAGTCTCAATAGTGGATTCATTTGGGTTACTTCCTTGGTTGAGGAAGATCGTCTGAAACATTCCATATCAATATAAGTGAGGTAACTCAAGGCTGCATTTTTTCACCAATATTGGCTATAAGCGTTGTCTTTAGTTCTGCTTGGATGAAAGAATTCAACTCTTCTGACCATGTAAGGTTACTTCTTCACAGCATGGTTCTCTATTGAATGACAGCTAGTACGTCTTAAACCGCTAAAAACAAAGTTAAAACTGTTGAATCCGTCCTGCATCTCACGAAGAGGGATTATAAGGAGATCGATCGTTAACAATTTTCCGGTCCAACTATATGTATGAGTCCAAAGAACACATTTACCAGAAACTGGTACAGGAATCGATAGGGAAAAGTGGAATAGTAAGTGCGATTGACTTTCACCACTCTTCCAGATGTATCGGGCGGAACTTTGGCTTCCGATATTGTTCCTCGCGGCCCTTCAAATGATCAAGAGGTTTCAGTTCTAGAATTAGTTTGATCTTATAGGGATGCTGGCTAAGACCTTAACCCACCATTCATTACAATGTGGACTGAGAAATCCCCAATTCATGTCAACGGGATGGAATCGACTGATTCGGCTCATTTTGAACTGAAGCACTTACGGTTGCAACATTTTCGATACTTCGATTGGTGTTTTGTTTCATTGATAGGGGAACATTCAACAGTGAATATTTGGACTTGAATTTATCCTCTATAGTACATATAGACTGTGTCGTGGGACGCTTATTCCGGTTGAAAATTTGAGTCAGCGCTCTTAAAGTTGCGACCACCGACTTAGAAACTCAGTAGTTATTTTTAATAATTTCATTACCTTGTTCGTTAATCGACTCCACTTTAATAAAAATGTAATTCGTGCCTGATATTTTGACATTAACATATTTTAAAAATAATTTAAGGGCGCATCTGTATTGAAATGAATGAATTGTTATGTTTCTGTTGAAAAAGCCCTTTTATATGCGAGTGATGACTGCTTGTCTTAAGAAATTCAAATACAAATAAAGTGGCTTCTGCTTGCTAGTTCGAGCAGTCACCTAGAATTCCTAGTCATCTCGAACTACCTCGTTTAGACCAAGGAAGACTACCTTAGTGAAAACGTTCTCCCCTTAAGCACATGGAGAAACCAGTGAGGAGACAAGTCTATCCCACTTTTCGAGTTTAAAACCAAACTTTTGTGAACCAAAACCTGTCTCTGGATCCTTAAATTCCTAACTTCCTTCAAACTCATTCGTTGGCAAGAATTCTATTCTGGTTTTCATGAACTTACAAAAGACTGGCCACAACCTTTACCTCTGCACAGAAGCAACGAACAATTAGAGGTTTCGTCACTTGATTCTCAAAGGCACGCTCCCCCTGCATCTTAGGTGTGTTGCCGATGGAATGCTTTTGTGCGGCTATTACTCTCGTGCGGTGATCACTTCGAGGAGGAATAAGCATCCTTGCGCTTGCAACTGCACATTTTCTACGAGATGGAAATTAACTGGTTATTCTGGTGAACAGGAAACCGGAAAAAAATCGGCTATATTGCATTTCGTAGAATCCTTCTTTCCACGAGCACACGAGACGGTGGAGAACCAAAAAGATGTAAAACAAAAATAGAGTAAGGGATACGAGCATCATGTGGGCGGGTACATCGTTATGTTTTCTAAGAAATGTGTCCTTTCATCAATTCTGCACGGAATTGTACGGTTTCACCGGAAGGAGTGCAAAGGCAAATACAGATAATGCATTGTAGACGTGCGCTCTAATGAGAATGCTCGTTTGTTGGAAATTGTTTTATTTAGATGATGTCACCTTTGGAATTACGTGTGGTAAAAATGGTCCTTTTCAAATCTTGGAAAGGATACGGTACTCTTTCTTTGCAGAGTGTGTATCCTGGGTGCATTGGGTTTTCAGATGCAGCCGTATGTTGCTCAGTGGTTCAATTTGAAATTACAAGGATGCGAATTGTACTAAGAACAATTGTGTGATGGTTATGATTTTTCTTTGGTTATGACGAGGTACAAAATTAGGGTAACCATAGCACCAAACTGGGACGTATGTAGTTCTGAGGCAAAGGAGTGAATGGAAGATGCTCCAATTTGCTTCACCGATATTAACCATTCCTGCATGTATGGTTTTCCGCAATGAAGGCTAAATTACTTCGAGTCGACTGGCTGTGCTGGTGCATGTTTGTTTACAAAGGAGGTAGAGGTGTAGAAAGGATTTCATATATAGGTATATGGACCAGCTCAGTAAAAGGGCTTTCTTCGAACTAATGACTTGATAGCCTTCCTTGTCCAGAATGAACCGTAGATCACTCGAGATGGGATTCCAAAAAATGGGTCAGGAGGGTACCTTTTCTATTGACACATCATCGTGTTGTCATTGTTCTAGTACTTTTATTACCATGGACGCTTATAGTATCATCACATTAGTGTAGAAAATGAGCCTCATCTGAACGTATGTCTTAAGAGCGTACAGGAGCATCGGTTTGAGACTCCGACCAAAGGTGCACAAAATTTAAACGTAAGTACACGTGCTAGGATCGTCAACCCTCCCTATATATCCATCTGCAGGAATATTCTCAGAGAAACCACTGATTGCTCGTTCCATAAAACTCTCCAATCAAGTAAGTGATTTCCAGGAGGAAATATACATATGGTATCGCCGAGGCTGCAGGAGCTTATCCACTCTGGAAAACAATGAGCATATTGACATATGTATATGTACATCGACAGGGCATTGCATTACCCTATGCTGGACCCCGTTACATATGGATTTCCAAGGAAAAGAAAAGGACGTTGAAGTAGCGAGCATCGCCTCAGAATCCAGTGACATTCTGACGGACCACTCGGTCCTACCCCACATTAGTCTCCGTTTATCCAATCTCAACAGACTTCCTTAACATGACCAACGCAAATTGGACCGCACTCCCCTCCTGCCGTGCTTTGAGGCTACTTTAGATCCAATATATCGAAAAAAAGTAGCAAAGAGTTTCTGTCTGTCGCAATCGCGGCCCACCTCTAGTAAGATAGGATTCAATGGCCCAGACCTATGCAGAGGCTGCGGTGACACAGAGGTGGAGGAAGACGACATACTTCCTCTGCGAATGCCCAGCAGAATCAGACACCAAACTTTGGGAAAACATTTATTGACCCACTACGACGTAGCTACCAAAAAAAACAATCAATACTTGGCGCAACAGGTCGATGGGACCCAAGGCCTAGTTTCTCACAACCATTCCTGTTGTGCGTGTTATACTCATTATACGAATGGCAAGGGCCTACTGTTTAATGCCATGTCAGAAGGGCAATTTGTTATTTGAGAAGTTTTCTCAGGACAGTTGTTCCCTTCGGATGTTTGTCAGACGCTCGCTAGAGGTGGGACCATGAAAAACTTTAAGGTGTTCCCCGACTGGGATTCGAACCTCGAACGCCTTGCTCCACAGTCCAACGCACTAACCACTGAGCCACGGCGCCCACGTAGCTAGCACGCTCCCTAAATCCAACTAAAAATTCATACCAAAAATGGGTTGGTTCAGGAAGGCCGCTCCTGGCATGGACTAATAAGTTACAAGCTCTGTTTTTATATTCCTGCAGGTATCTCACACTGGGAACATAATGGATTCGTCGAGATCCGAGTTCGACTGCTCCCTCCTCATGGTTTTGCAATCACACCTAACCTAACCTAAACTAAGTACTGAGCTGAAAAATCAATCGCTAATCTGTGAGGAGAGCAGGGGAAAATGTGGGGAATAGATTCCTCTTCCTTTTTAACTGTCAGGCTTGTGAAAAGATCGATTGAATGTAGGTACACCAAGCCTAGTTTGGAGGTTTACCATTAGACAATGTCTTGTGGAAAAACTTTGAATCCAATAGTCACGAATCGTCTCATATCTCCTCTCCCTTAGCGTCTTGGGTCAAATGGGCGAAAATGAACTAAACTTAACCAATGAACGAAAAGTGTGCTGCAATGCAATCTACTAAGAAAGATCAAAATTTTAGATCGTCTTCGATCCATTCCATTATTTGGAATACCCCTATGACCTCTAGAAGAACCTTAGTAGCCAATAATTCTTCTTGGAACGCACTTAAATGGTAAGGAAGACTGAAGAAGAGACGGCGAATAAGTCTATCAGAGAGAACGCCTTCACCTACCCTGTCGATAGTTTTTAAACCGTGTTGGTATAAAAGTGAATCTCCTTGTCTTCTAAAAGCACCACAGGTTGCAGTAGCATCCACTTGCCCACCAAAAATGTCAGGCGGTGTCAGATGAAACAAAATGTCCAGTGTTTCACAGAGTGTCTTGAGAAGGACACCACCTATAGGCAAAAAAAAAGCAGATAGTTGGACTTTGGTATGTTATTTTGGATAATTGCTTCACCTAAGGTACTCCACCAGACAACCATTGCTATGACCGACATGTAGAGCCAGTGAGTTATACATATGTACATGGTTGCAAGGCTAATAATCTTTTCGAAAACCAAATGACTTTTACTTGAATGCTATGTGTCCAACTTAACTTGCTTTCCAAGAAAGGATATAAAAATAATTTGCTTCATTAGAGAAAGTGTACCTTGGCTTTTGCTACCCATTGTGAGACCAACACTTCATTGAAACTTACCTATCGCAAGAAGGAAAGCGTGTATCTTGGCAAACTGCTTAAAGGTTATTTTGGATACCTTGTGTAGTATAAAAATGTTCCATAATATCTTCGAACCTAACTTAAGAGGACAATATTGTAAGGTCACGACGATGTACTGAACGCCACAGAAGTATCTAAAACGGGGTAGCTCCATCCTATGCTACTTATGATTCCCTGGTTTTGCGCATCACCTCTGCCAGAAAAATGATTTCCGTAACCAATCGAAGTGTAGAATACAAATCTTGTATAACCCATCGTCCTGAAGATACCCTTTTCCGTGTCTACTTGTCAGAATTAAGTGATTACAAAAAAAACATTTACCCAGCCTGTTAAACAAGCCCTGTTTCTGCCGTGCAAACATTTTTTACAGCATAACTTTAAATACACTTCAACCCATTAAGTATACCAATATACCTACCCTTGCCAGGAGTACCTCTGGTCACCTTAATCCACATCCAAGCACACTCCGTGCATGAATAAAATCAAGTCCTATCCTTCCATAACCATCTGTTGGGATTTTCACAATAAAGTAGAAAAAAAAAAAACATCATTACTCACCTCTTGCCCTCGGCTTTGTGAGCAACTTCTGAACTATATTATCGTAAGCGATTTCTTCCGCAACGCCGGAATCCTTCACTAGCTTCTCTTTGATTGCGATACAAATGTTGTGGCGCGCCAGCAAATCTTCAAGTTCTTCAAATGCCTGCAAGGATACAGGAACAAAACAAAAAAAAATAAACCTAAGAGTCATGAAAACAAATTGGTACATTTATTCAAGCAAACTTGGATACGTTTATTTGTACTCCTTTTACCTCAAGCGGAATAATATAAAAATACTCAGAGTTGAATTATTTAATGCAATCGACAGAGTCGCATGCCATTCTGCATGAATGGCTAATGGCAAATGAATCTCTAAGCTCACACAACTTATAATTCGAATACTTTATCGGATGAAACTTTTATGATAAATTGAGAAGGGGTTACCTCTTAGTATTACCTCACAGCGAGATTTAAAGTTTTGTATCTGCTATGCATCATAATGAACAAAAAAACAAGAATAAAACTTATACATGATACCTTGGCTTGGATTTTTCTTTTGAATCTACACCACACAGGGGAGCACTTGACCAGAAAGGACGAGATTAACGTACGGATACTGCAAATTTAATATTCATATGATGAAAAACGGTACAAGTTAAACTTCAACATTTTTGGTTTCAAGTAGGATAAGGATGAACAACCATGGTAACGTAAAGTAAAATTAGTAAAAAATTTGAAGCCAAACATGACCATGACTTTAGTTTTAAAATATACTACGAATTCTACAACTGAAGTTTAACTAACAATCTGCAGATACAATCAGAAATGTTATGTTAGCCAGGAAAGAAAAACAGTGTAACGCTGTGCACCATATGTTTGCCTCTAGTGTACACAGTTTTGTAGGGACGTGGCCTGGATAGGACAAATAAATCAAATTGATTACTTGCATCCCAAGTTTGGAAAGCTGAACCCATCTGCAGTGTTGTACAGCAATTTTGTAAGGCTTGCGGCACTTGAACTCTTATGAAACTTGTCTCCTTTTCCGAAATGGAGAATCCAACCAGGGAGCGTAACCCATCGCTATGATATGAGGACAATTTACAACATTTGAAAAAGTGCATTAAATGGAAGAATCTTTTTTAAACTGTTTGAGAAGTTTAAACATCCTTGCCAGTGAGTCGGTTATGAATCAGTTTGTTCATCGAGTTATCGAATTAAAAAGGATCAAGGCTAGTCGGTTTGACTAAGTGATTCCATGCAGATTAACCTCAACTACATCGGCCATTGGTTAGGTTCAACGTCTCCAGCATTTTAGCATGCCTTTATGAATACGAGTACAACAAAGAAGGACTATAGAGCCATTGACCTTTTACGGAAAAAAAAAATCAAAGGGGACATATTGGTCGAGTTAATACATCCTGATGCCGTCTTAGACAAAGCACTTAACTGAACTTCACTAAGGGCTTGTAAGACGGCAGATCTTAGGGTTTTAGAATTAAGAATGAAAACTCCATGCCTTGGTATCATACGTGGTCTGTCGAGCAGCCCTTTGGTAGGTAGTATAAGAAACTAGGGTGGGGCTCTCACCCCTCCTTTTCTAGGATGACGACCGGTGCTAGAATACACAGCCTTGTAGGACACCGAAAAATAGTTGTATAAATTCCGAGACACATTATGCTAATATTATGGTCATGAAATTGCAATGGAAGTAGCCAGGATGGCTATTCTGGTGCTGGACTAATTTGTTACAAAACCGGGGACATCGATGGCAGTTCTTCTGCACAGGGATACCAACTGCCACTAGCGCGGTTCTCTCTACAGTCATAAGTAGGCCAATCCTGGATGTCCAATCCAATATTAGGGAGTTGGTTGGGAGTAGGTGGGATTGGGTAAACGCATAGAGGAGGTCTGAACTTAGAACGAAAAACTCTGAAAGAAGATAGGTTTTCTGGAGGATGACATCTGTGAACTAAAGGAAATCACGACGGCAGCAGAAATATTGTGTCAATATCCGGCACTAGCTAGTGGAAGAAGGGGATCCACTGGCTAGAAACCCAGATGATGAACGAGATTTCTGTTAAACAGCTACCAACGCTGGTATGAAGAATCAAAGGCAGGAGTCTCTTGGGCTTAGATCGTTCTCTGATGAGAGACGAAAAGCGACCCAACATTGTGGTCTGTTCCGAAATTTCTTGAATAAAATAATACGATCATGAAATACTCTCCCAAAACCCTAATTGAGGTAGGAACTTTTGGTGTAGATGCCATTAAGACTTGTGGAGAGAATAAAACGAAGTCCCGGAGCCCCAGAAGATTGTCCAACCTTTTGATAGTCAAAGTTGATGATCACTCTTTGTTAGCTCTTTGTAAAACGACAGCGCTGTCACACAAATACGATACCAAAATGTGATGATCACCCTGATGGTCACCTTAGAAAGAGCTAAAGGTATCATCCTGTTGGTCATCAACTATAAACTTAAATAAATAATGAAATGTAATGAACGCTATAAGATTCATTCTACTCCAAATGAATTAGTTTTGATCAAGGACTTTCAGTCAGGTATGTACTTTATTATTTAATATAGTTTTCTTAGCATAATTTGTTGAAAATAAAGTACCGCAAAGGTAGTGATAGACCAATGTTCGTAGGTATGGCTTACATGGTTCATTTAAAATGCAAGATTCCAGAAGTTTGAACCAATACCGCATTCATATCCTGTATGGGTTGAAGCATACCAAAACCCCAAAGTGTTTAAGTGCTCCTTCCTTTTTGTCCGTTCACATAATGCTAGAGTTTTGAGGACTATTTTACAGCAGTTTACCGAACGTGAGGTAGAAACAAGTCGCTCTCAATGAGACCATGAGAACTACGGATCGAAAGCAACCAAAGACCTCTCTTTGATTAATTTTTAAAGTTGGCCCTTGGAGTCAGAAACGTCTACACTATAGGTACATCCAAACTGAATTTTAGAACATACGTTACTGTAGAGATGTAGAGACCTATGCTGGTAGAACCATGTGAGGCGGTAAACTGGGAACTCTTCTCGATAGGTTGCCAGTCTATAGGTTCTCCATCATAGCAATATAGAATCCTGATGAGTCTTAGTTCCATCCAGAGTTCTTAAGAAGATATCTCTTGATAGAAACAATGGTCAAGGCCATTTGAAGTGGGTTCCAGGACTGTGTTCAATTCCTAGTGGTCAATAGCAAGTGAGTACAAATGGAACAATTGGCTCATGCATAAGGACTTGGTAACGAGACCTAAATTTATTTTCTTCACCTACTACTTTCATTTGAATCTAAATATAATCTTCTGGTTCCAATTGTTTGATTGGCCAATTCTCAAGGAATTCTTAAGTACTGTTTCCAACTTCCCTGTCGGCATCATTCTCATTATGGTGGTAGAGCCTGTGCATACTAGACCCTGAATGAAGTGTTCGAAGGATAAAAATTTGTTTCAACTCGAGAGTTATGCTCTCGAATGTTTGTCAAACGCTCTCCAATGTTTTCAAATCGTACGTGCAGATTCTACTTCCTCCGCAGTTAAGTTAGAAATCGGGTCACTCTCCTTGTCTTTATTCCTTAAAGCACCTTGAAGTTCTTACTTCTGGACTCGTGGTATTGGAGTAGGAAATCAAGTCTCCCTTATTTCTTTAGATTTAAGAAGCCTTGAATCGTTTCACGAAAAGTATTCGTTTTTTGATCCTTAAAACCCAGAAGATGTCATAGGTGGCCCTAATCTTAAAGGGATTCGTATTGTGTGTGTGGGTTGGATAGACAAAAAGCTTTGAACACTCTACTGAGGCTTGTTTGTGATAAAAACTTTAATAGTAAATTTTTTTTAAAATGTCTATCATGGTGCAGTACAGTTACTATGTTATGACCCATGTCTCTTCAGTACGAACAACATATGAAAGGTTTTTCTGTGGTGAAGGGTTTGACCTGGAACCCCTTGGTTGGTATTCCAATGAACTATATCCTTTAGCAACAGCGCACACGAGCAGATAATAATGGATTTTCAATAGGAACATAACAATTTTGTCTTTAAATAAAAATGCACCCATAAAGTTCTTTTTTAATCCTTCAATGTCAAAATGTTAGTTCAATCACTATAAGTTGTTTATGCCAATAAGCCAACAATGTTAGCGTAGTTCGGGAACAATATAAACGCGTAATTCCCAACGTTTCGGCCGATATGTTTAGAAGAGTGATTGAAAATTGCCTCCAGAAAATTGATCTGTCCAAACTTGCACGCGGTAAGTTTATAAAAAAAATTGGATTTTATACTTAAATTAGAGATGTGTTCTATACCTGGAATAAGTTTCACTACGATATCTCAATTATTCTGTATGTTATTTATTTACAAAATTGTTATGTCCTTATAGAAAAATTCTTCACTTATCTCCAAAGAGGAACATTGGTTCACTAAATTGACCACTGGCTCCATATATCTTAGAAATATTGTCTTTTCCAATTTCGAAATAAGCAAGGGCAGAGTGTTTTTATCATTACCCTTTTTCCGAGTCAATATTGGACTTTGGGTAGATCCTAAGGTTATGGAAACCAAATGAACAAAGTTTGTCTACAAATAGTAAATACTGAAGCATACTAGTTTTCTACCTCAATATATTTGTTTACCTTCTCCTTGATGTACTGAAAACTTAAAACAGTTTACATACCTTGATTCCGTAGTTACTTTCTTCGTAAATTATAGATACATAGCTCCAACCCATTCGTTTCACAATCTCCACCATGGCTTTAACTTGATAGTGATCCGATGGTATTGTCCTCGAGAAATATTCGAAACGTTGTTTGTTACTCAGTTCGGGACTTGTGGAGAAAAACGAAACCTGGAAGAATTAGAAAAAAAATATACATATAACATATATGTGAGCATAATGTTAAGGACATGAGGGAATGAAGGACTGCGGACTTCCGATTTCAAATTCGAATTTTTGAGAAGACAAAACAGTTCAAATACCTAACGAGGATTTACTGATTTTTTATCTAGATACCAGTTTTTGAACAGAGGTGATCCTTAAGTTGTTGGCCTCTATAAAGAAACAGTTTCCGTCTCTTGCTTGCAACTCAACAGATAGTACCTACTTCGACGGGGAGTTGTAGAAACTTATCTGTAAGAACAAAATTTCAATGCACTAATTGAAAGATACACACAAACAGTACGGAACTCTAGGGTAAGATTCCTTTAATTTAATTTTTTGAATTCTGAAGGTACACACTCAGTGTCCCACTGTTGCTGCATCTTTGTTGCTTTCAGTTGGTTGACAGGAGGTTTGATACTTTAAGCTGGATAATCCTTTTTGTTAAGTAGTGAAGCACACTATCCTTTTACTTTCGAAAGAGTGAACAGTTTTGATTGACATGAGTATCTTACTTAGCTGTTATCCTTGGTAAAATGCAAAAACATAAAATTAGAGTACTTAAAATGGTACTTTGAGGTCCTTTAACGTTTAAGAGTAACATCTCGTGAAATGATGAGAATTAACTTGAAAACAGAAACTTTAAGAAGTTTGCCATGTCCTGTTTTTTTGTACATATATGAAGGAGTATTGTGTGTGGTTATCGAAGCGTTTATATGGTAGTTACGGAGGGTTACCTCGATCATATGCTTCGTGGACAATGCAGTAAGCAACTTAAGGTCCATTTGGATGAAGATACTCTTTTTGGGATGCTCGCAAGCAAACTTTTCTGGATGTGTGATGATCTTTTGATAAAAATAAGTTCTACTTCGAATACTAAGCCTGTTAGCTCATAGCTGTGGGGTGGCAAAGAGGACTCTTTTAACCAGCAAATGCAATCTCTAACCAAATTTTAAGTGAATTAGGTTGACAGATGTCACAGATCCTTGAAAGCTGATATGGAAACAAATCAAGGCTAATAGCTAAGTCAAGCTAAATATTTGGAAAGAAATTTTGTTCAACTTTCATTGTCATTCATTAGAATTTCACAATAGAGACCCTCTGGCTACCTAGTCTAGTAGTCAACTCCATAACCCTAAAGAAACCCACAAGTAAAGGGACGTTATGGTACATTCTGGCTATCCGGTACAGTGGTATACTGCACCCGTTAAATGGGTGACTTCAAACTAAGAGGAGGGTGCAGTCCCACTCGGCTCTCAATGGATACATTGTGTTCGTGTAAATAGCATAAGTGATAAGCGTATAGCTTCTAAGATCCAATGAGAACTATTTGAAAGGTACCATGGCTTCATCATCTATGGTTTCGAAATCAAACTTGTGAAACCATATACGCAACCGTTCTACTCCCCGATGAGAGGCATGTATTGATTGATATTCATTAATTAAAAGCACGGTATCAATCAGGTGCCACTACACTGTACAGAGACACGAAGCATCTTGGAGTAATCCTTGATTGCCTTGATTCCTGTTTTGGGAGTACTAAACAATTGTGAATCCATTCCAAGACAACAATGTGGAAGTAATAAAGTTCATCAACCGCATTCCATATAAGGACTCAAGCGTACTTTCAGTGCAAATGTTTGAAATCATAGAGATTTGGACCTTTTTATGCACCCTGAATACCTGACCTGAATAGATAACAAAGTCAGTCATCAAAGCCATCACTTTCATCACAACCAAGTCAAAACTGGTCAAGAGTTGTAAAAAGGAACTGAAATCTCTCAACTCGAGACACAGCATCACACTCTATTAGGTTCCAGGAAATATGGGTTTCCAAGGGAATAAAATCGCCGATGAACTAGCTAGAGAGATTCAGAATCAGACGACTTACCAACAAGTCGCTTGATTCTATGGCCCACCAGTCTTCTCTTGCACAAAATTACTTTGGATTTTCATGATACGCCCAACGCAAGGTGGAGTACACTCACCGCATGCCGCATTTCTAGCACTCTTTGGATCCAATACAACAGAAAAGGACTAGACAACTCATTTCACTTAATAGAGTACAACTAAGGCATCCTCACAGGCTACAACTCAATGGCGGTATACCTTAAGAAATGAGAATCAGCCCCAATGCACAGAGGAAGAGGAAGACACAACAACTTCTACAGAACTAGATACATAACCTTGGACAAGGACCTTTTAAAGACATCAGCGAACAAGCTAGCACGGCGCTAGCTACCAATTGACAGATTTTAGAAGAAAGGAAAAAAACAGAAGTGCTACGTACATCTATCGACGGATAACATGTTGGTACTCCCATACCCAAAGCTAGAAAACAGATATAATCATGCTGCACAGCTGGGCTTTATTTCGCATAAAATGCTGTGCGGACACATTTACAGTACACGTTAGTGAATAAATTCAATGAGCCGGAAAGTGCATCTTGCATGTGAGCCTTCATAGATCCTTACTCACACACATCTTGATAAAAATCATTGAATTAATAAAATAAATGCTGACTTTATGTTCCAGTTCCAGCACAGTGATGCTGCAATTTTCCAATCATAACCCTGACGCTGCTCCCAACTCTATTAAATAGTTTCGTATATACTACGTATCTGTAGTATACATATCCTCGTACACTCCATCCTAGATAGATTGGAACGTTTTTATATTTTTGTTCGTCCTTTTTTGAAAAACGTCACGTCTCTTAATTTGAATTTTATCTCTCGTTCTAATGAATAAATTCCACAATCCGTGATAGCTAATACATACACATAGTATAATGTGGTCTGTTTATGCTGCTGTGCTTGCAAGGAATCTTGTTTGCTTGTTGCCTCTCCGTCATGAGGAGCGTGAGGAGGAGTGATGTAGACAAGTGAAGTTGATTCGATGTAGATGGAGGTTATGTTGGCGGAAACGTCAGCTTAACCGTGAAGGATGAAACAGAATTATGTCGAAAAAAGTTTTGCAATTTATAGTTTTATCAGAAAAAACCAAAAAAAAAAAAAAATGTGTTCAAAACACAATTTCTTGAACCTATGCCATGTACTGGTGTTTTGAGCATACTGGTCGAGGTTAGAAAAAAATGATTAGTGGATAAAGTTTATCAGCATATTTTGCTTGAAAAATACTTTAAAAATGATAAATTGTTGCAGTGTTGTTGAACGGAATGCTGTGTACTACAAAAGTTGCCATAATTTTGCTTAAAAATAGACAAGTCGTGGTTTTCACAGGCCCGATAGGTAGCAAGATATTGCATATTGCCTGCTGTGGCCATGATAATAACTAGAATCATCCTGGAGGGAGTCAAAGTACACCTTGAAAACACACTCGACGCCGAACAAGCAGGTTTCCGCTCTGGCTCTGGATCCTCCTGTGTCGACCACATCAAGACCCAGCGGATCATCAAGGAGCAATTTGTTGAATATCGAACGCCACTTCACCTGCTGTTCATCGATTTTGAAAAAGCGTTTTTGGCGTGCCTTGCGCAGGAGAGGCAAGGCTACATATGACTGGTTACGTCATTCACGTTTTGCAGAGAGGAATGTTGTCTGAGGAATTCGAAGTCCAAAATGGAGTTCGGCAAGGCTGCATACTTTCACAAATACTATTTTTATTGGCGATTAGCGACGTGCTAAATGCGTCCTCATCAACAGGAAACGGAGGAATTCGATGGACTCTTAGATTTGAACTCAAACACCTAGATTACGCCGACGACGTATGCCTGCTGCCACATAGAGTTATGGACCTTCACCATATGACAAGAAACGTGGAGAGAGAAGCAGACGTCGTCGGGCTGAAAATTAACTCGGCAAAAACAAAAATTATCAGTCTAGGACCGAGCTCATCAGCTCATGTATGCATTGCTGGACAAACGGTTGAGAGTTTTCAACACCCTGGAAGTATTGTCTCAACCGATGGCGGAACCGAACTGGATGTAGCCAGCCGAATAGGCAAAGCAAAATCTGCGCTTGGGATGCTATCCACAGTTTGGCGTAGCAATGCGATTAGCTTAAATACCAAGCTAAGACTGTTCCGTTCCAATGTTGAATCCGTGCTGCTATATTAATGTGGTACCTGGAGGGTGACCGCCACTATCACGAGAAAGCTGCAAACGTTCGTCAATAGATACTTACGTTACATCTTTAGGATTTTCTGGCCAAACCGTATCTCTAACGAACGAGAACGGGCTATGAACCTATAGGCACAGCAATACGACGACGAAAGTGGATTGGACATACTCTCCGAAAGGGTGACAGGTCCATAGCTAACCACGCGATGCAATGGAACCCGTTTACTCAGGATGGCAGGATATGCTGCGGTCTAGGGGAACATGGCGCAGAATAGTTGAAAAGGAAGCACGGCAACTTGGAAATATATAGGGGAGAGCTGAGGCACATTTCCAGAAATCGCACACGATAGCGCGTAATCATTGTCTCCACAAGGGGATACAGGACATAAGTAAGTAAGTAGTTTCCAAAGCGAGGCAGTGACAAAGTGGATGTTGGATTGACTTACAAGGTACGAGAAATGGCATAATCCTCCTTAGATAACCAAGACGAGGTGAAATCTTTTACTCTTAGGGCGTCAGTTATGCCACCCAGGAGAGGTAAGCTGCCTTTAATTTGATTTTATTTGATTTGTATCGATTTGAAGGCTGCTTGGTTGCCAAGAAAGATGGTATATACGCGACCGAGGAAGGTGACTGTGACGGTTTATTGTCAGAATTTCATGTTGAGGTGCAGTGATATGTACTTCCAGTGATCTAAAAAAAACTCCTGTTTTTGCAGTATTTCCGAGTAAAAGTCTGAACTCGTACCTATCTCTATTTTTAGGCCATCTGTGTAGACTGTGATCACTAGACAGTTGTCCATACTATTGGACTTCTACTGTGCTCGGCTTGGCAGTAGGATTTTGATATTAAAGTTAAAGTCGTTGTAGAGAAAAATGTATGTTTCCAACCCATAGTTCGTGAAAGGAAAGTCAGAAGTCAGAGAACTCAGTAAGTGCATCTTAAGCTGGCTAAAATTAACTTCATTCCGAATGACGATTTTCTTTATCCGAATCTACACTGCGTATAATTTCTCACAATACTACACTTTGACTTTCAGAACTTTGAACTTGTAGTCCATTATCCTAATTTCGAGATTTTAAGTTCAAGAGTCAATGCGGAATGCGGATTTTTGAATACATAGTTAATCGAAATTTTGTGTAACACTGAATTTCCTTTAAGAACGACAAAGGTTTAAGCAAACAAAATGTCTTAAAATCATCATTACCACCAGTTTCCTCGAAGGAAGATACCGATTATTCTCCTACCCACCTTTCGTTGGTTTTGTATCTTTCTAAGAAAACTCTCTTGCCATCACGTACTCCGTTGCAGAATAATCATACAAGCACGATGTCGTACAGTTCTCTAGAAATGATGAAGCTGCATCCAATGTAATCATACCAAAATCGTTGACACATTTGTTGCATTAAAATTATTTCTCAGATACATACAAGCAAACATATCACTTAAGACTTTACACCCAAAGAAAAGTTACTTTGTTGTGATGAAAATTAATTTAATTGTAAAACAATGTCAGTCAACGTATGAATGCATCTTATCCTCATTAGTTTTATATATGTGTGTATGTGGAAGGTAAACCCTCTGAAGTAGGGAGACAAGGATGCAGCCTGCATTAAGATTTTAAAGCAGTAAACACTAAATGGGAGATATGTGAAGATATTGCAACTGAGTACCCTAAAGTCTAAATCATCCCATTTTCGTTTTTTGGTTAAGTTTTTTGTTCAATTTCGTCCATTTGACCCAAAATGCTAAGGACGAGGAGATATGAGACGAAATTGCATTTCAAGAGACTTCTTCCATGCTCGACCCAGGTACACCCCATTTCTTCTCAAATGCCAAGTTGCAGGCGACTTAGTACACCAAAGTCTAAATCATCCGATTTACGTCTTCTGGCCAAGCTTTTTGTTCAATTTCGTCCATTTCACCCAAAACGCTAAGGGCCAGGAGACAGGAGACGATATTGCATTTGAAGAGACTTTTGCCATGCTCGACCCAGGTATGCCCCATTTCCTTTCAAATGCTAAGTTGCAGGCGCATTAGTACACCAAAGTCGAAATCATCCTTCTTTCGTTTTTTGGTTAAGTTTTTTGTTCAATTTCGTCCATTTCACCCAAAACGCTAAGGACGAGGAGATATGTGGCGAAATTGCATTTCAAGAGACTTTTTCCATGCTCGACCCAGGTACACCCCATTTCTTCTCAAATGCCAAGTTGCAGGCGACTTAGTACATCAAAGTCTAAATCATCCGATTTACGTTTTCTGGCCAAGTTTTTTGTTCAATTTCGTCCATTTGACCCAAAACGCAAAGGTAGGGGAGATATGAGTCGATATTAATCGTCTGCTTATGGCTCGAAGTATTCGAAGGTCTCCTACATTTTGTCTAAGTTTTCAACTAACCTAAGTAATTATTTGTCCTTCTACTCTTCGACCGGCTTCTTGAAGCTAATTCGAGTATTTGAGTGAAAGACTTCTCCGGTCTAGAACAATTTGTTTGGAGATGGATGAGTCTTAGATAGATCTACCAAAGTGTACCTCTGCCAAGGACATAATACTTTCTACTTGTAAGTACCGTCGTGGTATTGCCGGGTTACATCGATGTACATATGTATATAATGTGTGTAACACTGTATATTCCTTGGGTGCAAGACTATTTCATAGTCATAATTCGTACATATATGTATTTAGATACGTCTATCAACAACCCCTTTAAATAAAATAACAAAGGGCACTGCCATTCGTTCCCCTCCTCCGTCCAATAGTAATGTATGATGTAAAATGATTTAATTTTCTGTAAAAAAGGACTCCCTGCCTGCATACCTGGTTTTGTTATAAATCCATGAGCTTGAAAAAAATACTGACATAGGGGAAGTATGTATGTTTTTTTATTACTCCTTTCCAATTTGAGTTTCATATATAAATCAAAAAAAAAAAGTTTAAACGAGTTTTAAATAAATGTAATCCCATGGCCATAAAACCGGCGATTAGTTGTGCATGGCTTTGCCATTTGTGACGACTGCCCTACAAAGCGCCAACCATGCTGGAACTAAAAGTGCATTAGAATAGCGCAGTAGTGCAGCACTTCCGTAATTCGACTATAACAGAATAAAGTACACATTAAACTGTGTGCATGCTGCATGTGGTGTTCTTTATTGCATCTCATGCATTTTATATTTTGCCATTAAAATCATTAGTTGCACCCGAGAATGGGAACATCCCTCCTGGGTAGTCCTTTCGGATATCCGTATGGGATTTTGCTTCGTTACTAAGCTCTGTTCAATCTGAAATAAACATTATAACAAGGAATGCTTCCTGGTCGCACTTCTAAATCAACATTTGGAGTTGCATGGAGAGCATAGGAGTTGTTTTGTTTTTTTCTTTTGTAGATCTTTGCTGTGTAAGTGTTTGTTTTAATGAACGTGATGAACAGGGTGTCGTCCTTTACTTGGTAAAACAAAAACTATTTTGAATTTGAAAATAGGTGTACGTATGTATGCATGTTTGGTATTTGAGTTTTAGTTTGCGAATCTGATCTAGTCTGGTAGGGTTTTGTGTCGAGATTAACAAAAGAGCTTTAGTCTGACTATCCATTAGCTATCCAAACATATTGTAGCTACCCCACTCGGTTCTTTGTCCTTTTGCGACTCATCACACATGTTTTGTTCGTTTATTATGCGAACTGGGTGCGTCCTTATGCTGTTTGACTGTTAAACATACTACTAATCAATGCTTTGGGTACTGGAGACTCATTGATTTTGCAACATAAAGGCGGAAAATATTCCCTTTACCATTTTTGAACATCAGGCTGACAGAGGTTGTAACTTTCTGTTGTTAGGAATAGTTTGATACAACTTTCCTTTTTAACAGATATCTACTTATAAATCTTTCGAAGCAAACTACATATGTCCTACAAAGAAACGGAGAATAGGTTTGGCTAAACGAAAGTGAGTGAAGTACTTGAGAAGATATTAAGAAAACTTGTCAAAAGTTGGATTAATTCCAAACGCCTTGCAATACGTGGAATACAATGTTCCATAATACAAGGACCTATTTCCCGAGACCTTACTATGAGGTCTAGAGCAAAAATAAACATCCCATGCCCAAATATTTCCAAGAATAATCTTGTGCCACTACTGCGTAGCCTTTACCCATAATTTCCAAGTGAAGATCGGAGGATGACGGAATGGGCCAAAAATCCGATTATATGCTGAATTATGGGACATGGCTATGATCCCTTCCAAAGGCTATAAAATACGAAACGGTATCAATATGGCAAGGATCAGACCTCTGGTGAAACAAAAAGATAGGACAGGACCCTCAGATAGAAACCCTAATGATGAAGGGTGCTCAAATTAATGTTAAGTGCAGCAAGTTGGCCAGCAGCAATCTCCTCACCCAACTCAACCAACGCAGTATTGACATGTGGACTGAACTGAAAAGATTAGAACACACGACTTGATCCTGCGAATGGCAAGCCCTTGGTCTTCTTAGTAATACATATATGTACATATGCAGGTGGAGGCGCTCATGAATATGATCAAAGGATCGGCCAAAAACAGATGGTACCTCGTGGCTAGTTGCAATGTCAAGTTACTTTTATGATACAAACACAGGATGTAACCCATGACAGGGGCTCACAATGGATCCACTATTGATCCTAGTGTTGGCTGCCTATACGCTCTACCTACCTATATAAATTATTCAAGCCAATTTAAGTTTGCTTAGTACGATGTATGTACTTACTTAGCCATCAGTTTTATTTCATGTGACACGGTGTCATTCGGAAGCACTCTTACCTATACAGATGGATCACCGCTCAAGGTACAGGGGTAGGCACAGTTTGTTCTTAAGTGTTGTACCTTTAACCCACAATGATGAAGTATATGCTTATATTTTGGCCTCTAGAAGCCTTTGACTGTGGTGAGATGGACCTGACGTTTTCTAAACCCTCCGACTATTCTTTACATCTCAAGCCCATGAATGCATAACAAAACTCTACTTGAGAGTCTGTATATTGAGTAATGAAACCTTATGGTACCCTTCCATGAAGTTTTGGACCCATACGGATCCAAGTCAACACATTGCCAATGCCTCATATAAAACAGTGCATATAGGGTAGGTCATGTATTTAGAACAGATCTAGGTATACTATGAAAAATTCTCCTTTTAAGAGAAGCTTTCTCATGGTAGTTGTAGATACTTTCGGATGGTTGTCAGACGCTCGCGACAGGTGAGGCCTTGAAAAAATTTTGGTGTTTTGATTGGGATTCGAACCTCAAACCCATTGCTCCATAGTCCATCGCACTAACCACTTAGGCGCGGCACCCTTAAAGAGATTGATGGATCTAAGTGCTCACATTGTTGTCTAAGACTGGGAATAAGATACTGGGGGACCTACCACAACATTGGCTAGTAAAAGTTCATCCGGTTAGGAAGTGGGTGTCTACTATTCTTCAATTCTACTGCAAGATAATTTGCCCAATATTTGGTTTCGTGTGTATTTCGGCCAAAAGTAGAGTGAAATTTAACACCAATTTTTGTGGATATACAACCTATAACTGTTATCCAATGCTATACCTAAAATAATCATTGCATACCAGGTTCGGTTTTAAAAACATAAAGCAATAGCGAGCCTTCTGTTCTACGACTAAGAGATTACAGTCAGTAGGGTTTAAAGAGTTGAAAAGTTCTCTTTGACACTACTTCAAACGTTTAGAACTGGGTACTCATTGACCTGGTACATAACCTGTCTTTATTTACATCTCATACAATATTAAACCCGTCTTCATAGCGTGTAGAAATTGCTCTCTCTTATGTCCAAAAGCAATTTTTCTATATTAACTTGTTTTTTTTTTGGCTATTACAACCAAGGTAATCCATGGATGTAACACTCTACTTACAGCATTTCTCATCTCAAAAATGTAATTTCTACCGAACCACCCTGTAGATTGACATCTACAATAGCTATATAATCAAGTCACGTTTCCTTCTATCTTACAATGGTCATTATCATTACGTCCTCCTGCCAGAGCGCAAGCAATTTTCTACCATATTTGACAATTTGCTAAATTACGTTTTCAAAAATCGATGCGACGGAATGAGTGCTTTTGAGTTCGCACAAGTGCGAGACAAATGCCACAAAATAATTAATCAAAGATTGGAATCTTACCTGAGGTATTCGGAAGAGTCGCAGCAAGTTGGCGACCTGAATTGATGTCACTGATGATGCAGCACCAACAACACCTGATATGACCTTACGTACTTGAGTTTTATTGCAATGGTATTCGGCGTCATCGATATTGCTTATAGAACCTGTAACAGAGAACACAAATGATTTTATTCAATAATTACAATCCGGACAACTTAATTAAATGCGAAGTGGAATGACATGCGATTCCTCGTAATTTAATTAAATAATAAGCAGGTACGAGTATGCATAAAGTTTTAATAATATTTGAGAGGCGTTATTGGCATTATTTATTGTAGGTATGTACATTGGTCTTGTCAAAGGAGGACATGATTAATAAGGTCTCCGATTTCTGGGCGAATAATTAATAGTTGAAAATATTTATTGAAAACCTGTGTAAATGAAAGTTCAAGGAGCGCTCCAGAGTGTTGACTTCCAATCGAGAAAACACTTAAGAAGTGGGGCATGCAGCATGGACTTAAATAGGTAGGTAGGTACTGTAGGAATTTTAGGTTATCATATGGCTCTGGGCACAATAGTGGGATATCGCGATCCGGTCACAAACCAAAACTTAAGTCATCCCTTCTATGCATTAGGGTGACCAGATAGGAGCAATGTGAAAAAATGTAAATGTAACACAACAACGGTGCCAGATATAGAATTGTATTTGACATCATTTCTAAGCTACATCATTCAAATGGCTGCTTCGGCTTCCCTGGCAGTGTTTCAAGCGATCGACTCTGTCCAATATGTGCGGCAATAACGTCTCAGATGTTGGCATCGAGCTTGTCCAAAGTGGTTGGCATGTTAGCATAGACTAAGAACTTCAGAAGAATTTCTCCTTTACAACTTCGAGCGTTGCATCGCTTGTACTCCATGTAGCGCCGCCTTGTTGGAACCACTGCTTGAATACATCGACGTTGTTCAGATCTGGCCACAGAATGTCGGTTAACATCGCTCTATACCTGTCTCCTTCCTCATTTCAAACGAAATAAGGTTCGATGATGCCGGAATGCCATAAACCGGACCAAAAAGGAAATCTTTGTGATCCTTGGTCGAATGCTTGTCGATTGTATGCTTGTTGACATAGTCGCTAAGCCAAAAATGGTTCTCGTCCAAGAAGATGATTTTTTTGGCCAAAATCTGGATTTCTAGCCAACTATTCCAGCGCGCAATTAGCTAACTCGTCCGGCTTCTATTCTTACGTCAGCACAATCTTATATGAATGTAGGGGCAAATCTAACGACAAAATAAGACGGGTTGACTCCATGGCGATGCTCAATTCAGCTGATTCGACCTTTCTGGGTCTTCTATAATGACAGCTACGGTGTGTATGTTTTCTTCATTTCGCACCATTCTCTGTCTGGTTGGTGGCTTCAGGTGGCTTCGGAGTGTACTCGTGCTCAAACTTTTTCCCGGTGCGATGAATTGGCTGCACGTTGAAGTCTTGATGACGACCGTAATGCATAATGGAATGGCAAATCTTGCTGAATATTCTGCCATCTGGATATCATTAATAGCTTGGACAAATGCTGAAATATAATATTTAGAAAATGTATCATTGCTATCTGGTCAACCTTTACCGAGCTATTATCTGGGATTCACAGAGATGGTCGGATCTTCCTTTCCCATTTCCCATTTCCAGATACCCAGCCTGGCACGAGTTTACGTACACAATGCCCTGAGTATTGTACGGAAATTCCTGACTACTCCAGATTGGATTCCAGCGGCTTAAGAATAGCCTGATTATCACTGACCCCATCTCTAGAAAGCTTTGATCACAGCTAGAACCTCTGACTGGAAAACATTGAATATGTATGTCCGAAAGTCTCAGGTTCTTAGTATCGTGATCTACAATGAGGCAAGAATGAAAACTTTGGAATCACCAACCATACATAAGATCAGACTTAGTCCATGAAGGTCATAATGTCGACATGGTTAAAGAGTCATAATATGTAGTCATAGCCTCGACAGGATATCATCACTGTCTTGTCGCATTCTTCTTCAAAGGGGCCACCAGAAGATTGAGCCCGTTCTCGTGAAAAGCGCTAGGTTGAGTCTGTTAAGACCTTAAGTTTCCTTGGTCTTGGCATTTTTCAGTGTTCTATGTGCCTAGTCTCACGAAGGCTTGATCTCTATTGAGTTTAACAAGATTTTGGGCAGTACATTGTCCTATCCAGACCCCTTTCTTGCTAAATCCTTCGCTGAATGCCTCTGTATCCTTGAATCCAAGGAAGTATAACGTCGTGGTTTACTGTGAGATTTGGATTGTTTTAAACTTAGTATAGTCTTTCTGCTACTTTCTCTAAGTACAGGTCTAATGGGATCAGTACCAGTACGGTTTGAAGGACTGGAGTCGGCGGTTCTGATATGATCTGTTATTCCAATGCTAGTCTTCATATTCTGGTTACTTTCTTAAGGTAGGTGAACTTATCTGCTGCAGGCCACCAGACTAGGCACTCATAAGAAAGAAAAGTTCTAACGATGACTGTGAACATCCAGTGGATGATGTTAGGTTTGGAACACCATATCTTACCACAGATTTTACTTAATATGACCAGGGAATGGTTAATAACAAACAATCGTGTTCACATAACTATGTAGTCTCTGTTCTTTATGGATACATCGATGTTGACAAAGCCTCATGAAACACAATGGAATTAGATTACGGGAAACTGTTGTAAAATAAAACAGAGAAGCCCTCGAAATATTTCATAATAATCAAAAAGGAAACCTCAATTGTTAGGAAAGATGCCACATGGTAATGGACAATCACTTACCGTTGTTATAATAATAATTTATATAAATAAAATGCAAATTCACGCAACACATGTCCCCTTACATCGGAAATTGTACGAATGTAACATCAGCAAATACCCCCTACGGCGAGGATATCTTTCCTTCCATGTCCTTCCACCCTAATCTTTTCGAAATTCAAATTCCAAAATTCACTCTGTGGCTTGCGCAAAACACAGCATAGTGTGGAGAATCCAACCAAGATATTATCTTCTCAAAACGCGCCCATTCTAGACTATTAATCTTCATTCAAAACAGCGTATAATCCCCCAATTACCAATCTACACCATAAGCCCGTATATACAGCTTTCGGTGACAAATGCCATTGCATTTATTTTAAGGTTAGTTTGTGTGAAGGATATTTCTTCTCAGTAATCCTTCGAAAATTACTACAGTCGAAACTTTACCACAAAAGTTTAGTAGGGTTACTTCAAATTATCCTGAGACATCTAGTAACCCCTGTCCTTGTGATAACGTTTACAAAGTAATGAGACGCCGACTTCCATCGTCTGTCTGTGTGAAGTACAGGGTGGGCCAAATACAAGTTTCTTTTTAAAGAAATACAAAGAAATGAACAAAATTAAATTTTTCCATGTGTTATGGCTTTTTTAGTAAGACCAAACATTGCCATTAATTATGGAATACAACGTCGTTCAAGTGGCTGCCTTGACTGGCTTCATAGTACCGCATTCTGTCACTCCAATTTTCCAATACCTTTTTGATGGTTTCGGGCTCACGTATTGCTTGGATGATATTGGCCTTAATTGCTTGAATCATTTCCGAATTGTTGGCATAACATCAGTCCCTCACGGTTCCCCATAAAAAAAAAAGTCCGAAAGGGTCAAATCGCAGCTCCGAGGCGGCCAATTGACATCGCCAAGACAGCTGATAACGTGATTTGGGAATTTGCTGCGCAAAATATATATTGTGGCATGTTGCGCCATCCTGCATGAACCAGAGGTCATCCAAATCCATGTCTTCAGTTTCAGTAAAAAAAAGTCGGTTAACATGGCTCTGGAACGCCCACCATTGACCAAAAATCTGTTTTCAGCCTCATTTTCGAAGAAAAATGGTCCAATGACTCCACTATTCGCACCAAACTGTCACTCTCTGTGGATGCATTGGCTTCTCGACAATAATGTTCGGGTTTTCCGGGCCCCAGATGCCGCAATTTTGGTTGTTAACGTAGCCGCCAAGATGAAAACACACCTCGTCAGAAAAGATCGTTGTCCAATCCAAGCTACTCTAAGGCCCAAACTGCAAACTTTGGCGAATCGCTGAGTCAATTGGACCTTGTAAGCGAATAATCCGAGATCTTTGTGCAGAATTCTCCTCAGGCTAGTGCGTGAAATGTTGAGCTGTTCAGATCGATGACGAGTTGATGTTCGTGAATTGAGTCTCACTCTCTCGGCTACGACGACGGGGACCGTGAGTGTTGTCCACTACCATACCAGTCTCAAGAACTGTTTGCACAAACTTGCTAACAGCAGGCGCGGTGGGGGCTTCATTTCGGCCAAAACGTCTTTTCAAATAACGCAGTGTTTGGACTGCACAGCACTCACTTTGGAGATAATTTTTCAATATTTCCCAACGTTGTTTAAGGGTTCCGCGGAGGTATGATAAGATTTTGGCAAACAGCTGTCAGTGTCAAAATAAACTATGATTTAAAAAGAAACCACCAGATGGCCTACAGTTCAGAAACTAACGTTTCACAGATGCAAACGGAAATGTAAAGGACTCACGACTTCCGCTTCTCTATTCACTATTTTCAATGATAATACTCAAAATATCTAATCTCCATAATTCCATTATTTATGAGAGAAGGATTCATTACAAAATATAATTTTCCGAACCACTGAATTCAATGGATGTATTCCCCGACACCAATCGATTTTCGCACGCATTATAATGTAGTTGGTTACTGAAGTGGTGTGTGCTCTGTTGAAAGGAAGTAACCACAAATTGATGTGTAGTAAAAGATCCTTTCTGTTTTCTTTTTTATTTTTTTTTTTCTCTTAATTTTGTTTTGCTACTGCTTGCTGGGAGATAACAACAGATTCAATAATCCTTCCACAGTATTTTGTCGAGAAAAATTCTCTTCTTTTGAATTTTTGGTATGGGTTGACTATCGCTCTAAAGCAATATCCCTATTCAGTGGGGGAATGGAAATATCGCTGTGGGGAGTTTGTAGGAAAAAACAGAGAGAGCGGAAAAAAAAAATGCCATTAAGAAAAAGAAATTAAGGATATCTAGCAGGAAGAACTGGTAGTATCAACTGTATGAGAGAGTACATAGTTGTTATGGAAATATGTATTCGCAGACAAGCGTATCACTATAAAATAACATCCTCCCTTTCCTAATACGCTGGGTTTTAGTAGACTATAAAATGAATTTGCATAAACGAGCTAAAGTTTCGCGTTGGATTTTCCAAGGGGAAAATTGATTTTCCTACGGGCAAACAGGTTTCATAAGCTATCTTTGCAGTTTTTTTTTAACCATTTCGCTGGTATTTTAATTTAGATCCGGGGTTTGTAGATTCACTTAAATGTTTCAAAACTGTTTCATATACTATGGGGGAAGACAAGGGAGTGACAAAATACTTTTCTTCGAACGGTTTGAACAGAGCCACTTTATAGAATCATGAGCGCCTTTGAAGTCTCTGAAAGTAGTGGAGACGACAGCAAAGTGAGTTACAGGAATAGTTGGTCAAGGGTTGGAAACACTACGATCGCCAATAGACCAAGAAACAGCTTCACTGATAGCAGAATGAAGAGACATAGAGACTACTTATACTTAAGCTCAGTAAGTGAGTCGAATCTGTCAGCTAAAATATGTCTAATCCTAGACCTTTGGTGGAAATATGGAGGCCAGCATCTTTTCTGATTTAAGTTGCTGGACGGAACAAATGGACCAAAGAGCAGGGTTTTTAGCACCATGCTATCCGAGTGTAATTATACTGTTCGTACGAAGTGCATTCGTTAGAGAAAATTAGTTGCAGCTAGTCGGAGCTTGTCCGAGCTAGTCTGAGCTAGACCGAACAGCCGACATCATAGCAGGCATTTTAGGAGTGCGGATATCCCAAACTTTACAACAAAGGAGAAGAATAACGTTGAAAATCTGCAGCTGCAAGAAAGTGCCATGCCGAACGTGTATCCCGAAATCTATCAATGCCTCCTATGCTACCACCATCAAGCACCGAAGACCAGTGGGAACGATACGTGCAACATGCCACCAGAAGTGCCACAACGAATGTGCTGGGTTTCAAGCTGCAACCACTAAGAAACCCCTGATTTGACGAAGAATGCCGGCAAGTACAAACAGCCAAAGAAGAGGTATACAAAGGGGTACCGCCTAGAAGTTCGAGGATCGCTCGTGAGCTCTACTAGCAAGAAACACGATAAGAACATCGAGACACGAGAAGAAACGAGAAACATGGTATTGAAGGGATTGAGAGATTATACTCCAGGAATGTACGAAAGTCTTACAAGATCGGTACAGAATCTTGTACAGATAAAGAAGGATACCTCATGGTAGAGTCACAGTGGATGCTGAGAATATGAAAAAATTTCTTCTGCAGACTGTACAGAATGAATTATTCAACATAGACGATGATAGCTAAAATTTCCGTCCACCTGACCAAAGCGCAGTAAGGGTAGTAACACCCAAGCTGAAATCGCTGGACCTGATGGCCTACAGGGCGAGTTGTTAAAAGTAACGTGAGATGACTTGGAAGAGAGCATATACTAGCTCATTTCTAAAACTTGGTGACACCAGTGCATGACTGATGAATGAAATCTTAGCCCGATATACAAGAGAGAAGACCAATTGTACAAATATCGCATATAAGCTGCCATACTGTACGAATCTCTGAAACCCTTCGTCAGGATTCTGATCGGACTTTATCAGTGTAGCGTCAGGCTACACTACACTCTTCTACACTCTCTGGTAAAAGCCCAAGAAGCCCAAATCCACTTTTGGGTCATTGACATATGACAGGATTTACAGAGACAAGCCAGCAGAGCCATATCTAGCTTTGACATCCATGCCAACTTTTTTAGATGGCAACGGAAAATGCTGGGTGTTCCATCAAGGTTTGTGAGGAATTTACCGAGACCTTTAGATTTAGACAAGGTAACGTGGTGTCATGTCATCACATCATGCTTGAAAGGATTGTGGGAAACTCACCAGTCAACACCGGAAGAACAATCTTTCAAAAGTCTATGCAACTACTAGCGGATGCCGATTATGTTGACACTAAAAGCAGAACACAGGCGGTTTAGTGATAAATGAGGCCAAAATGTGTATCTAAGTTGACTCTGGTTTTGGAAAATCAACATGGATAGGCTATGTTACCAAAACCAGTGTTAAAGAGTTTAATCTTTATTTTATTGTGACTGTTATTCATGCGCTAAGTTTAATTGAATTTACTACCGGACCGACTTAAAGAGCTCCTAAAGAGAGGAAGAGTCCTTCTTTGACACAATGCTAATATACCCAGGATAATGGCAACTGCAATGGCTTGTACCTTGTTGCTAATGTTTGATCTTCATTATAATCTCTAACCTGAGGGCTGGCATGCAAAGTTTCTCTTGACTGGACCACTGCCATCTCATCTACGATGGATTAGGTCCATCTTCTTGATCATTGTAAAGCTCTTGCTTTAATTGTCGTTAAGCTCTCTGCATTGACTCGCTTTAAACCCTCGATTTTATTGATCGCTTCTGTATGTATTGCAGCAACTGGATTCACTTGCAAAAGATAGTACTTTCCATGGTGACACCAACCATTTGTAATACAAGTTTCACCACTGAATTGAAGAAATCACAAAACAGAGTATTTAGAGGAGGTTTTGAGAAAAAGTGGAACTGCCAAACCGGATTACACACCGAGTATGCCTGAAACTTGGTGCCCTTTTAAGGATTTCTTTCAGCGGAATGTGTCAACAGCTTTTACATAGTATTCTATTCCGTAGTAACTGAACCATAAAATAGGGTTTTGCAGAGAGGACATGTGAAGTTGGGTCTTCTGACATAAGGTTTCGTCCTTCTATATTGGACTATAGATCTTAAATGTTCTCCTAAGTCATTGGTCTCCATGCCTTCGTTGTTCTTTAGCTCCTTTAAACTCATCCTTCAATGACTGGATCTCTTTTAGAGCGTCACATTCTATTTAGTAGGTACTAGTTGCACTGTCTCATATGCTAATCTATAATTCTCTGTACTGCAGCTATTCTCTTTTAATTTATACAGGATCTGGCATAACTACCACTACTATACCTATACCTTTTAGAGTTCTTATTCTTTTTCAGGACTCAGGATTGAGTGGGTTTATTTATGCACTTATTTAAATGTGTAACAATTCGAAAACACCAATAGTATCGAACCCAAATGGAAGTCGATACATCTTCCCCATCACACAATAAAATTTCAGCGTTTAAGGCTACAAAGTGTTAAGAAGGTAAACCTTATTTACACGCCTACTTCCATACTTTGTTGCAAATTTATTTCCTTTTTTTTTTCGTACATATGCCGAAAAAGAATATATCACCAGGACACAGGAACTAAAATATTTGACCCCATGTTCTGTAGCTGTAGCTGTAGCTGTAGCTGTACCTTTCAAGTATGAATCGTTATATCCCTCTAACACTAACACCCCAGCATTAAGATGATAACATAAAATTGTACATCGCCAGGAGATAATATTTCTTACTTTTGTACGCACAAAGATAGACATCTTTTGGGGCGTTATTTATTTGAATTGGTCCTTGACTATTAATCTCTTCCTGCGAAGAAATTATTTGTAATTCTGCGTAGTAGTTTGCATGGGTATTAGTGTAATTGTGTGAACATAGGCATCATTTTCTTTTTCTTTTAGTTGAATTCACATAAGTCATGGAGATTTATGTGAATGTTGTTGGGGAGAAGTTTTGGCATTACACGCAATTTTTCTCAAGGATAATTAATCTCTGAACTTGCGTTGATTTTAATCGGATTTCTTAGGTGTCTGACACAGTCCTTGAGTGTGTGGAAATGTGTGTGTATAAGCCGGGATGTGTTCATTACGCAAAGACAGCTAATAAGGTATTCATAAATTTCTTTCACACGTCTTGTTTAGAAAGTTTTGTGACCCACTTAGTGATATCATACTTTTTATCCAAATGTTCAATGGGATTATGTAGGTGTTTCTTCTTTTTTTTTTTTTGTATATATTTGACAGTAACTAATGAACAAGTTAAGTAGACGACAGAGTTGCACGTACTTGATCCTGGTAAGCCGATACGTAATATAATTTGACAACCGCCTACGTTTAAAGTTAAGGCAAACAATTTTTTGAACAAAATAACCAAAATTGTGTGTTGGTATTATGGCGTACTATTAGATTGCAATTAGATTAGATGGCAGACTTAAGTTTCCAGGCGAAAAACATTGGTATTATCTGCTACACAATGGTAGTTTATCTGAGGACTTTGAAGTCCAATGTGGAGTACGTCAGGGGTTTCTACTGTCACCGCTTCTGTTCATGGTGGTTATAAGTGATGTACTCCATGCAGCATTATCACAAGGAATGACTTCTTGGCGCAGGGACATAAGTCTCATATTTTCTTTAGAGATTTATATACCAAATTGGAATTAGTGACTTATGTCCCACCCCATCGGGACAGAAGTTCAAATTTTTCTTCTTGATATGGGGACATACATACGTTCGTGGAGCTAATACCTATTTAAAATAAGAAATTGGTTCAATTTAAGTCTTAGGAAGGTCCTGGCTTCGCTAACATGACTTCACCCTTTCCTTGGAAGAGTTTAGCCGATCACGCAATTTCGTCGCTCCACTGTAGGTATGTCAATAACTGCCAGGCATGTGCTTATACGCAAGAGCAACGTATTTTAAGGTTTGAGTAGGTAGCTCACTTTGCTTCCTAACATGAGTTACCGATGGAGTGCGCCTGACATCTTGCCTTAAACATCTGAACTACTACTTCACATCAGATAATGAACCTTCGTCTGATGGGCCTCACTCGGGAAGCAGCACAGTAGAAGTGGAGCTCAAAATAAACCTAGGCAAAACGAAAGTCCAGAGGGCTTGAAATACCAGCGCTCAACTCAAAATTGCCAGACATATGGACGAGAAAGTGAACGATTTTCTATATCTAGGAAGTGGTCTGGACTAACTGCAGTGAAACCAATCTGGATATGCGGAGCAGAATTGGGAAAGTTAAAGTCTTGAGACGGTTATGATCCAACGTAGGATCAGTACTCCTTTATGGGTGCAGTCCTTAGAAGGCGGATATCACTACCACAAAAACTGGAACCCTTTGTAAATAGATGTCTAAAAATCACTTTGTGGATTTTTCCGCCAAGAACGACCCAAGAACCTATGGACGAAACTATATGGCGAAGAAAGTATCAGTGAAAAGGACACAACCAACATTGCGAAGGCAGTTCCATTGCAAAGAACACTATGTAGTGGAACCCGCTAACTCAAGCCAACAGAACAGAGGAATGTCCTAAGTAGAACAGTGGAAAAGGAATCAAGGCCTCTGAGAATAAATTTGGAGGGAGTTCAAACTGGTTACATAAAGTTTTGAATTTCGATTGACTTCGATCGGATGCACTAAGCGAATCATGTTTTTTCCATAAACTTCTATCCATCAGTTATCTCCCAATCAGTATCTGTATGGAATTTGAGAAAGTTAATCCTTAATTTGTCATTGAAACAAAGCTAGGTAAAGTTGATGGATAACGTATTATAGCACTCAGACCTCTACAAACCACTAGTTGGGTTTTGAAAATGTTTCGTTGTTCTATTCACTCACTCAAAGGAGAGGGAATAACCTTATACTGTAAGTCCTCTATTGATCCAAAAAGCAGGATAAAGGGGTACAATGTTCAACCCAAAATATTGCCATTCCAAGAAAATAGGTATGCATATCCTGCCTCCCTTCATAGAGGAAGAATGTAGGAACCTAAAAAAATTAGGAAAAAAAAATTACGTATACGCCAGAGTACTAAGAAGTTGAAGAAAATGTCTCGCTGTTCTATTCACTCAAAAAAATAATACTGAAGGGACAACTTTTTTACTGTAATTTCTTCCAAAAGTATCCAATATTTAGTACCTGCAAAAATTTGTATAGAAAGCATAACTTAAAGTGAAGCCCAAATAGATATCGCCTAAAACGTTGAGATACATTTATTCCGATGTACCTCTTTATCGATTTTATAAGATATCAAAGGCTGCAAATGGTGTTTATTTTAGTAATCTGATTAGAAAATAAAAAAAAAACTTACCCTTAATAAAGTCTACTGCCATCTCTAGGCCGTACGAGTCCTTATCACAGTCATCTAGGATATGTGCGCCCAATGTTATATTCGGCAGTAATTTTTGTTCGTTTATTCGATCGATAGTATACAGCATTGCCTCTAATGCTTGAATACCACCTTGTGGCATTATTGGTCCACATATAACCGTATCTTCACGTGAGTGCACCATCATCAGTCCGCCAAGGATTAAACTTCCCTCAACAATAGCTTCACGTTTTACTGGCCAATGTCGTGTACCATGATGCAAGTCATGGGTTTCTGCACCCATGTCAGGCAATGAACGGAATACCTTGTTTTTATTGTACTTAGTCGCCTTTGGGTTGTAGTCCATATCCGTTTCATGGAAAGTAACATCGAAGATATGCTGCGGCAGTGAGGGTACCGATGCGTCCAAGTATGAAGAATGGAATTCATCGTTATTAGTAAGCTGGTCGTCTTCCAGCGGATTCTGATGATGGAATGCATCGTATTCGTAATTAGATTCATGATGATGACGTGAATAATGGTAATGATGATTTTCTCCCATTAATTCTGCATGATGATGATGGGAATTTTTATGTGCATCATGGCTATGACGATGGGGTTGGAAGCCATTACGATTGTAACTAATGATTGTTGAAGCCGACGTTACACTTTGTGCAGCTACTGAATCAGTGCCAAAGTCCACCTTCATATGGGTATGTCCATGAACTGGATCGTCTTGCAGCACGACATCGCGTTCGTTATTATCGATATGTGGTTGATGGTCGTCCTGGTGCTGATGGTGCTTATGGAAGTGATGTCTTTTTCGGCGATGATGCCCCTGATTACTATGGCATGCACTGTTGCTGATACTTTCCTCTCGGTTTTTGTTATCCGTAAATGCGGGATGATACTGATAGTCTGATTTATGTCTCCATCGTGCACTATTCCCGGTGCTAATGCCACCTCCTAAGATATGTTTGGTTAGAAAATGCTGCGATCGCATGTTACGTGTCCAGTACTCCGTTGGGGTTTGTGGCTTGGGACTCGGTGATTCGTTGAAAGTACTTGTCACGGTGCTTAGACCAAAACAGAGAAACAGCAACATGTTGGTTGGTACAGCCAATTTCGTGGTTGACATCATTTTACAGTGGATATGTGAAGGATATGTTTGGGTATGGAAATCCAGGGATATGTGTCACTACAATGACTATTGTCTTTATTGTAGGGTTTAACTTTTTTAAACACTTTTTTTCTTATTATCACATTTTTCTTAACATTGTGTCTTTTAAAAATTAACTACACACGCTAAAAACAAAAACATTATCAGATATTTTTTAGTTGACTTCGAGAGTATTGTTAATATTTTCCATTGGTCCTGGTAAGTCGATGTGTGTTAACCATTGAATTTTCAAATTAACTTTTGAATATTCTCCAAAAGAATAGTTATGTTGAACAATATTATTTTATATAATTTTCTGTAAATGATATTTATATACACTTCAGGATGTACGCGTCCACTGCTTACTTAAAATTAAGGAGCTCGAAAACATCCACTAAATTCTAATGTGTTTAGCCTGCTAACGCGCGACAGATTACTTTTGAAAACAGAACAGATTGTATTCAGCAATCAATATGTTGGGTTGGGTTTGGAAACATTAGTTTTGTAATTTGAACTCAAGTTCAGCTGGCTCACTGATAGTGTCTTCGTTTTCTTTGATTTTTAAAACTATGTACATAGAAATTTTATTTGATACCATAACATATGACGTTTTCAGGGTTGTTTTGAAACTCAAACCCAGAGATGTCGATCTTTATTAATTTTTATTTCTTTTTTTTTCTTAAAAAAATAATCGTGGCACATTTTGTTCTAATGAAAGAGTATAAGATATAATTTTAAGACGAGGAGTCAAAGAGATCTTTATGCCCAAAGCGGGTACACTCTCACACACTATGCCAAAAGACCTTAGCCCGATCAGCCTTACTCCTTTCCTACTTAGGACATTTGAAAGGCTAATAAATTTACACATTCAAACTAAGTCCGAGAGGCATTGTCCCCAAAGCAGCACGCTTACACTAAAGACCGATCTGTTAAGACAGGTCTGTATGAAGTGGTAACACAGATTGAAAAGTCATTCCACCACAAAGAGTTCACACTGGCGATCTTCTTAGACATAGAAGAGACCTTTAACAATGTGAAAGCCGAATCGATAAGACTACTATTGAATCAACAAATCATAGACTCAGTAATCTCAGACTGGGTTGAATGCATGCTCAAAACGAGACACATTAACTCAGAACTACGGCCACTAGAGGCACCCCCAAGGGGGAGTCGTATCCCTTACTATGGATATTGGTCGTAAACGGGATGTTACGGAAATTAAAAGGAAGTGGGGTCAAAGATGTCGAATACCCTAATGATATTGTCATGACGGCGGCAGGTAAGTTCGTACCCATCATCACCGAACTACTCTAATCCGCTCACAACACCCTACATAAGTGGGCGATAGAATGTGAACTGAACATTAACCTCTTTAAGACAGAGGTCCTCATAACAAACCGAGCCCCTGCGAATCCCATCAAGATAGGATTGGACTAACGGCAGGGCCACATACCTGAATAATATCTAGATATCCAGATTTTCAGGCTCTGGCATATATTCATATTCTATCGCCCTTAACTCTTGCTAAACACAACATAGAGAAAACCTTTTGCGAGACTGGGTAACCAGAGATGGACCCATCTTGGTGTGTCTCTTGAAATATCTGGACAAATATGATGTCACCAAAACCAAACAGATCCTGGCGTTAAACAGACCCAACTTAGCACTTTTCACCGGTGGCTCACCATATTCGAATTAGTAGAGACTGTGGTGACACAAATGCAGTAGACCGTACTTTTCATCTCCTCTGCGAATGGCCAAGCCAAGATTGATAAATAGCTGTTTGAAGACCTGGCCGCCCTGTCAAGAAAGCCAACATCAACCATTGAAATTTATAACAATTTCGGGGAGGACATATATTAGGAGACAGGACATATATTAGGAGGCTCCTTCACAAACTCCTGCACAAGACGAATCGGAATAAGTGGCTAGGTTTTGCATCATTTCTCGTCAAAAATTTGTATTTATAGCTACCTCTGGCCATCAGGACCACCTAAGTCATCTAAATTCCTAGGCTAACGTCTTTTTCTATCCAAAAATGGTTTGAAGCCCCCTTATCAATGACAACGCATTTGCTTTGCCATACCATACTATTGGTTAACCATAGTCCTAGAACTACCAAACCATCCAGTAGATTTGATGAAGTTCAAGATGTCATTGAATGGTCTGGGCAGTGGCAAAGAAGGCGGGTTATATCCACATTAACAACATCATCTTCAGATTTACCATCCTTTCGCATATTTCTGGAGGTCTTACTCTTGTCAAAATCAAGCCATAAACTTCTTGTAATCACACAAGTGTCTAGCGAGGACCATCTACTGTTCGCCTCTCCACCAGCCTTGATCCTTGCTTCTTGCAGCAGTGCGCCAGGCGGGGTGAACACTGAGGTGTCTACATGTTTTGATGTAGATTTCGAACCTCTTCTAGCAAGTTCGTCTGCCATCTCTGTATCTGTCATATTTTCGTATCCTTAAGCTGTTTACCATCAAATACGTAGTTTGCCTGCCATCTTAACTGTTTTCATTTTAGTTTGTCTTCTTCCTTTCTGGATAGAACGGTCTCTCAGAAAGGTTCGCCTTTAATATAGCCTCTAGAAGCTTTTCAAGTATCATACCACAAGCCTTTATTAATTACCACTTGGATGTTGGTATTTTAGGAAATCACCTTCTTTTACATATCAGCTCAGTCGCAGTACAGGATGGGCCATCTTTTATGTCACAACGCAAACACGTATCAATAGTAGATATGTGTTACACCATTTTCCATTTCTGATGTTCTCAGCCAATTTCCTTATGACTATTTTGCTAACAAACTCTACGTAAAGATTACGTCTTAACTACATTTAGTTTAGTAGGTTTAAGTGTCACAACCACCTCGTTGGCAAATCCAAATTCAAAGGAAGTGTGGGTGCTGTTGGTCCTTGCGCTCAGTTCTGAGCGAATGGACGGCTAGCAACAACACTTATTCGGGTCAAGATTTATAAAGTTTTGTTGCCGACTATGCCGCCCCACTTCTATTAAGTTTTGTCGTAGTGTTTCCGATGGACGTTTGTAATTTAACTTTTCGCAAAAGTATATAATTACATTTTGCTCATTAAATTTGCTTTCAGTTACAGTATTTCGAATAATCCTGAATTTCACCCACAATACCGGAAATCTAATGAATTTTTTGTTTCAGATTACTTACTTGCATATGTATGCGTTATTACATGTCGAAATAATTCGCCTATCCTTGCTGAATGGAACGTTTTATAATAGTGGTCTGGATGAAAGGATACGTGTTAAGGTGTAACACCAATTGTACCATCTGCGGCAATTTCTTCCTATGGGATTAACATACAGGAGTAGACTGGAGTATATAGAACTCGTTTGTGCAGAAGAATGTCATTTGTGGCGAAAATATGACAAGGACAAATCGCACAGAAAAAAAAGAACCACATAGTCCACACAGCGACGTGTGCATAATTATTTCATCCTTTCTATGGACTTCTGACTCTTTCGTGATTTATACGCATACAAATGCGCAAGGATAACATTTTATACTATATAGTATATATTACAGTCATAAATTTTCATTCATGTAGCGAGTGGGCAGACCAAATATTATTCAAAAGTTTGTAATATTCTCCAGCAGCTTGTTACCTCGCCAGGATATTCAGTTGTCAGAATGCGTCGCAATATTTCACCAATTATTGTGTGCAATTCTGCCCTGAGATATGCCACGTATACAGAAGGGGCGGCTCGGCGGCGTCGGGTTCTGAATATATTTCACTATTTCGGTTTGAATAAATTTTGTAGTGGTAACTTGACTGACCCCGGCATCCGGAAAAATATTGTTATGAAACTTGTTGTGCTTACCACTGCAGGCGACAAAATGGAAAGTTTGTAATTCCACGTGTAACAGCTGGCCAATTTATCATGACCTGCTTGGGGGGTAGGATACAACAGAAAAAAAAAAAACAAGCTTGCTTCCATAATTCAGTTTTAAAATGTATAATGGGCAGTGCATGCCAAGGTGGAGTAAGGTAGTTAGATGCATTTGCAGATACTAAATTAAGTTACCTTTAGTTGGTAATTAGTTGTCGGAGAGTGCTAGTCGTTGTGCTGTGTCAATGATAAATTTTGACAAAGTTTGTAATTTAATAAAATATTTGGAATGCAAACATTCAGACGTTGGCTGCTGGGAACATTTTTTGTATAAAAATAAACTTTTCTTGGATGTAGATGGCCATTTTTGGTTTTACCTATAAAGGGCGATGTAGCTGTGACATCATGCTAACTACTTGACGTAGTTGTGTAAAGGACCTGAAGAGCTGCATGATAGGATGAAATAAATTGCATGTCCTTTCCTTAGCGATTTATTAGGCTCTGAATGGATACGGAATACGCTCTTATTGGTCAGAGATATCGTCTTACTGCTGTTGGTGCATGCTTCGACCAAGAACTGTATAATTTAGCTCTAACCATTGTTGTTCCAATTCACTTTTGATGTTTTTTAAAAACTATATAAGGTTCATGGTGATATCTAGTGAAGAAGGTTTCTCTACGAACACAATCTTGAAAGCAAAAAGGATTAAGAAGCCATCATACGATAGCACAGACCCAAGAACTAATGACTAGTTCTGAATACTGGCACCAATAGCGGTACTGGAACTAGCTACACCGACTGAGGCAGTGTCAGTATCAATGAATTTTGGACTCGAAGCAGTGTCACGTAAGACTGAAGGGGTCTGGTCTGACCTGACTTGTGCTAGTAAAGTTACTAGAGCAGCCAACCATGGTACTTCTGTTGACACGAACAAACAACTAAAGGGCGAACCTTTACAACAGAGTCGACTTACTGATTCAAGAGAGAAACTCCCAAGTCAATACATCAGGTGCTATCTTTCACAAACCAGTTCAAGTCCTTGGTGGGCGCCGTGGCTAAGTGGTTAGTGCATTGAACTATGGAGCAAGGGGTTCGAGGTTCGAATCCCAGTCGGAACACCTAAAAGTTTTTCACCACCCCACCTCTTGCGAGCGATTGACAAATATCCGAGAGTACAACAGAAGCTAGGACCTGTTGTGCCAAGTATTTTAGTTCAAGTCCTTGAATATCTAATTGACATCACCGGTAGAATGAAGCAGAAGCTGTGAGCATGGTTCTTTAAATAAACTAGGATAACACAAAATACAGTCATGCAATGGCATACAAGACTGGCGTCTCGGATAAAAAATTTTTCTACGGAGAACTTTAGCTTCAAACTAGTTAATGAATTTGTCTACCTAGTGTCTGCTATAATCAAACAAAGAATAACACTCGTAAATTGCTGCCATTTAAGCTTTAAAACACAACTGTCCAACAAAGCCCTGCCAAAAGGATTTACGGAGAGCTACATAAGACCTTAGAATATGGCTTTTTGATTTTGAGAGAAAAGTTTATCATTCAATATGATTTATGTATCTATGTTGAGGATACATAGAAAAAGAAAAAAAATTTAACGAAAAACTATACAAGCTGTACTGGGCCATCAAGTTATTTAAGAGATACCTAACCTATACATCGTCTAAGATCGATGGGCACAAAGGAGGACGTCCAAATCTCCGATCCCAAGGATCAAGTGGAGGATGAACTTAAGCAACTTAATATACAAAACTTGCTCCTCTTAGTTAAGACAGGGAGGAGAATCTTGTTGATCGAGACCCTGGTTACATAAATAAGTCTTGTTATGTGAATTTCGTTGGCCAAAAGCTCGTAAAATATTTCCTGCGTTTATTAATGAATTTGGACTAAAATTTGTAAAACAAATTGTCCTTCGAATGCTAGTTCTCTTACTTCCATTGGTTCAATAGGAGATCCCCTGTTCATTAACTTTTTCATATCGGCAACACTGGTTAGAGTATGTTCTAGAGCATATTTTGCAAAAGAATGGATAAACTATGTAAATACTTAAGTCTCAGAGAAAAAAAATATATATATATATGTATAACAAATTAAAATATTTATATCCCCTTCGTTAGCAAAGCTGAACTTCTACCCATCAAGGCCTACAAAATAACATCGAAACTAGTTTGGGAGCACCTGAAGCTTTTCTTTCACAGTATGGGCTATCAAATAGGCATTTTCACCATTTATCAAAGCTCCATATGTATATCGAGTATCTCCCATACAAGAACGACTGATTCCTAGGACTAAACACTATAGGTAGCATATGTAGAACCTGCTACAGGACGAAGAACATATTTGGATTCACTCTGACTGTACGTCATCCTCGCTTAATTAAGTACTGCCTTGAGACAGAGGATTCCCACATCCATGTGTTTTTCTTCAGGTCTTCCAAAGGCAACATATCGCGAGCCCAGTCAGAGAGTACCATCAGTGAGTTCTAATTAAAGGAAATCACAATAGGCCCATCTGTTACCTCAGTGATAAGTTTACACGCTCCCACGCTCAATCTGAAATCTATAAATCTTCATGCCACTTACCCCAGAAGACTCCAAAAATTCCAATCGTTACACAGTTTTTTATTTGCGAAAGGAGGAATTGGGGGCAAATGACAAAACCTCGAAACCCCAATGTACATATTAAAAAGGCAACGAGTAGCACTTGACTGCTACATTCAACAACTCACCAGTGAGTGTATTCAATTCTCAAGGCAAAGCAGGAAGCGAAAAAAAAGAATCAAAATTGAAAATAACACATATCACAGGATTCGATCTCCCTGAGGGGGAATTTGATGCTCTCTATTATTACCGCTGATTTGGTGGGGTGATGACAAAACGATGAATAGCCACAATACATCAAAAGAGGACTCAAATAGCAAAAAATAGTGAATAAGACCAAAAAATTCTGCCATAACAGGTAGTCAGAAGCAGTTCGTTGTAAAAAAAATATCCTTTAAAAAATAACCATCCCAAAGCTCGTGAAATGAATGGAAAGATTCAAACCTTGAACACCAGCATACCATCCAAATGGCTTACTCATAGTCTACCATTGAACGAGAGCAGCATGACCTATGAATGATAACAAAGGGGGGTAACCCCATCCAACTACCCCCCAACTAACCAATCAACCCCAACACACCAAGCAGATAACTGACTTAATGGAAGGGAAATGAGAAAATGTTAAAAGGGGGAGAATAGAATTGAAATTGAAGGGATGGACAGGACCGACATGCTTTTATGTTCAAGCCTACAATATTCAGACCAATTATGTACTGCTTCCGAAATTGGTACTCCCACCAAATACATAAATATTGGTATCATAAAATCCCTTCGAAAGCAGCAACCAACCTTCGAATAAATTTCGACTAATTACTATTCCTGGTTGCGATAGATTGTCTTTTCCTGGACTCTAGGAAATATCTCAATTCTTAAATTCCCTTGGGCTGCCTGTCAATATATATTTCAATATATTTTTAAAGATACACATTTTTAGTTTACTAAAGGGAAGAGACACAAATTTAAATTTTTATCCATGCAGATACCTATACATTCACTAAGCTTTAATTGAAAAGTTTGGTAACAGCGTTTCAGCTTCAATTTAATGTACATTCCCTTAGAATTGCCTAATTAAAAATTAAATAAAAATTTAAGTATTGAAATCTAAAAAATTAAGCATAGAATATTTGGAGCTAAATTAGTATTAAATATTTTGCACTAAATATCTCATTAGTCTCTAAGGAGTATGAGGATAAGCTTCTATGTCTGCATCGGGTTGGGTTCATTAAAAATATTCGAATATCCAAGTCACCCCCCAAGTATCCGTTTATCTAAAGACTAAAAATTGGACTTTTCTTTGGAATACTTGACCAAAGATATACTAAACTTGGTAGTCAATCTATTTTGTACCCAGAAAGTGTAGGAAAAGTAAAAAGTTAAAGGGGTATATCACTAGAAATAAGGGCTGTACAAATAAACGGCATTCGGTGACTAGCTCTTGATATATTGGTACACCTTACTCAACAACCAACAATCAGCTGTTTGTTTGTAGTTCTCCAGTTTTGGACATCATGTTTCATCTGACTTTTCGAGATACAACCCAGATGCCTAACGGTCTAGTCATCTGTAACTTAGTAGGCCACTTCTCTATTCTTGATCTGACTGGTACTAACTGGTGCTATGCTGAAAAATGCCTGGTTTCGAGTTCTCTTACTTCAAAGAATGCTTCAGAGAGTCATTTGAATCTCTCGGAGATGAACGAGTAATCCTATACTTCAACTTTTATGTATTTGTGCTGCCCTGATTCGGAGAGGACTGGTTCATTTAGAGTCTCATTTATTCAATGATCTCAACAAACCAGGCATCATGAAAAGGTCCAGTCGATTTTACTTACTTACTTATCGGTCTCCCGATCTGTGAAAAGTTTCTGCCAGAGACACGGCAGCCTTTCACTCCCTTCGATCCTTCGCACTATACTTTCTGTTGTACAGACTAAGCCTCTTTAGTCCTTAAAACCAAAATACGATCTTCTTTGTCATCTCGAATCTGAGGGTTGTAACTCGAAACCTCTTTTTGCTGGAGTATTACAACCCATTCGCTAAATGTGACCGAGCCAGTGTCAGTGTTGGCTTTTAGAACTTCGTTCACATCTTGGTATAGCTCACAGAATTCATGGTTGTTTCCTCTTTACCATTTGCCGTCCTCGCACCGAAAATGTTTGTCCCTAAAGTGCTCAAAATCTTGCTTATTGTCCAGCACTCAGTTGGTCCTAGGTGGACGTCCGATACTTCTTTATTTTTTGGTTCTGTCCTTCTTCACTTCAAGGCCAACTCGCATGTTCTTAGTTGTCGTAAAAGCTTCGGTAATGGCGCACTGGGAGCAACCTCGATATCGTCTGCGTATTCCAGCAGCTGGAGAGATTTGTTGAAGATTGTTCTTTCGATGTTTAGACCTGTCCTACCCACTATCAGTTCTAGCGCAAGATTGGAGAAATCACACGACAGCGCATCTTCTTGCCAAAGGAGAGTGGTGCATGTTTAGAATAGGTCAGATGAACTATGACGGAATGATAAATTCGGCCATCAAATTCTAAAGCTAAAGAGAAGAGATGGTGAGTCTCGACTTGAAATTCGTTGGTCTTCTCTAGAATTTGCCTTTGTGTGAATTTTTGGCCGATCAGACGGGCCAGAACCCACAGTAATACTTGCCGATTAGTGTGTTGAAGAAATGCCTCAGGTCATGCAGGGATAAGTCTGAATAGTTCTTACAAGGCGTAGCATTGCCTTTCTTGAAGATCGAGTATATAGAGCTGATATTCATCGGGCATGGCTTCATCCACGCATACTTGGTTGATGATTTTGTGCATACACCCTACAATAGTTTGACTAGGAGACCATCAGGGCCGGAGGCTTTGTTTTTCTTCTGAGCAAACTTCTTAAAAGTGGAAGAGGCTATGGCTTCTTGAAAGAATCTCTTCGGATCACCTCGTTTAAGTCTTAGCCTAATAGTATCAAAATAGACCGAGCTACTGGGTGTTTTTTGCGTTCCAGGTCGATGGTTTTCTTAATTTTTGCAACATGTCCCGATAGCTGTCACTGGTTTCTAAGTTTCGTGCATGGCACTCTGCTGCACTGGATCAATCTACTTTAAAAAAACTGTTTTCCAAATTGTTCCCTTAACAAATTGCTATTGACCAATGTCTACGACTGTCAAATGCCGCCTGACAAATTTTATCCTAACCTAAATGGCAGTCAAAACTGTCAGTTTTCACACAGCTCATAGAAAAGGTGTATCTATCTGCCCTAAAATTAAATTTTGCGTAATTATTTGTTTTCAAATAATCATCATTATAATCGACCTAAATATACCGCTCATAGTTCCTACATATAATCATATAAATATATGTGTTGTACGTAAGTAAAGTCCTTGTATCCTATTTCAGTAAATAACTTTTATCGTCAGGGTGAAACACTCCAGCTTAAGTACTTTTCCTAGTCTAATTGTTTCGATGAGTCGAAGTATCTGTAATCGTTTCAACGATATTAATTTCACATACCGACAAGAATTCAATTATTTCGCACGAACTGTAGATAAACGCTCTGTATTGTGGTTAAAATTATATACCAACTCCTTAAGTGGTAGAGGGTTCTGAGAAGTAACCTATAATTTGGTAAGTTGCAAGTAACAGGCAACTTTCTGTTAAGAAAAATATGAGAAAATTTACGGAAGTGAATTTTAAATATTTGGGCATGTTAGTGGTTTATCCATTTATATATAGGGTGACCAGATAGCAATGATACTTTTCCCAATTCATATGTTTCAGCAGCTGTCAAAGTAAAATATGGTTTCCAACTGTCAAAATATTTAACAATGTTTGCCATATATTATGCATCTTTTCATGTTTGCCAAACGTGCGAAAATTATTAAAAAAATTTCGTTGAAATTCCAGTCCAGTTGTAAATACGCAACGTGAATTTCGTCGTGCACTCGGTCGTTTTCATGGCTTCAGTGTGCAGGAAATTCGTCGGACCGTGTTTGAGAGTGAGTGCACTCATTTGGACCTCAAGCCTCCAACTAGATAGAGATTGGTGTGAAATGAAGAAAATATAGCAGCCGTACCGGCCATTATCGAAGAAGACCCAAAAAATATTGATTAGGCACGAATCAGCTGAGTTCGGTATCGGCAGAGAATCAACCCGGCTTATTTTGCGATTGGATTTGGGCCCACATCCGTATAAGATTGTGATGATGGAGGAATTGAAGCCTGAAAATGTTGACCGTAGAACCGGATTTTGGCCTAAAAATCATTTTCTCGAACAAGGCTCAGCGGCTATGTCAACAAACAGAATTACTTAGCCGACTTTCTATAGCCAGAGCTAGACAGCAACGATATATCTGAGTTTTGGTTCCAACAAGGCGGAGGGACATGCCATGCATGCCACCCAACGCTCAAAGTTGTGAAGGGAAAATTTGGCGACATGGTCATTTCACGGTGAGCGTTCATTAATTGATTTGACACCTGGAGCTGCATCATGTCCTGAGTCTGCGCTAACACGTCAACAGTTTGGACAAGCACGAGGTCAACATTCGAGACGCCATTGCCGGAAAAACGCCCGGATTGGAAGCACTGCTAGCCATTATTTGTATGATGTGCTACTCCACACATAATGGCATAAATGTAGCTTCAAAATAAAGTAAGAATCAGTTGTATGCGTCACACCATTGTTATTTTATTTAAATGTTTCTTTCTATTGTTCTTGTCTGGTCACCCTGTACGAATAAAATCAACTAATGTTACTCGGGCGTATGTGGAATTTTTTTGTGTTGAAAATTTATATTGAAAGGAATTTGTTGTATTAATATTTGGTATTTTGTGTACATTACATACATATAAGTACCTATATCTATGCTATAGTCGAGCCTTGCATTCTAATTCATGAATTAAAGTGCAGTGGTGCATGTAATGCAACAACGTGTACAGCAATTTAATGACCATACAATCATATCACTCCATTATGTCTTCATTAATCGAAATTAGGCCAATTATGGGTTCACATGTATCTCTGTATCTCAAAACATTAACATTTTGATTAAGTTTACTTTATATGTACATGACCTGGGTTATAAGGTTGCGTACGCTTTAAACTCATTTGGTGAAAGTTGAAACCCAGTTGTAGAATGAGCAGGATGTACGTGAAAGTAATTAATTCATGTTTTGAAATATGAGTCGCCTTTAACATCCTTGAAAGCAGATGCAACACTTTTTTCTAGACTGTTGTTGGAAATGGTTTTGAGAAAGGATGATAGGAAATGCCTATTGTCTGCAAAGCCAGCAATCTATCGAAGGTCTTCTGAAAACAATATCAACTTTTTGAATAACTCAGTGTGTCAGACTTAACTCAACGGATACAACCAGGGATCTACATATGCTGCAGGAATGATAAATTTTCCAATCTCAGGCAGCACCAATGCAACGAATCTTACTTTTATTTTTAATATCTCCCTTGTGTGATAAAATATCCATTTTATGTTCCCAAAATAGTATTGAAAATTCCGTCAAGCCGTACTACCTTGCATTTTAAAACCTACTTCCGTCGAGTACTCCTCTACCTACACCCATACACACGAAAGTCAATATTTCCCGGGCAATAAGAGAAAAGGAATAGAACGAATGAAAAGAAAGTTTCTTGAAACTTTTGGATTTTTGATTTTTCCCCCCTGGAAGTATTTGCAGAGAACATGTGCAGAGAATAATTTTCTCGGTAAGTTACTGTGTTCATGTCAAAGTTGCTGCGACATCGGTTAGATACGAAAATCAACGTTAGAAGGGAAAAAGTTTTTTCATATCTTGTTTAAGTTTCCTTATTTTTCCACTAAATTGAACTTAAAACAGTCGTAGTCGCAGTCGTAGTAGTTATCCAATTCCAAAGGTATCGAGTATGTAATATAATTGAGGAAGCTACTGGAGGAGACAGTTTTATGTAAAAAAAAGGAATATTCATTCATATCCTTACTTATTACACACCAAATCAACTTCCTTTTCACTTAAAATTCCTGATAAAGGACTATATACACAAATTTCTCTTCGCAGACAGACTAATGTCAAGGAGTGTTTGACATTTTATTTCCTATGTACTCTTGTATACAAAAGCACACATATGTATCGTGTATGTAGATATTCCTAAATGTAAAACAGCGGGTGAAGAGAAAATTCATTACAAAACTGTCACGTGACAAATCTTCCTTTTTTTGAACAAATCTTCATGCTCCGTAGGGTCTCTTAGTGGTTGAAAATAAATTCGAGTTACCTGCCATCTTTTTAATAATAAAGTCTGTGTAATAATTTTTTTACGAAACGTGTAACCCTGCTGAGTTTTCTTCCGGTCTCCTGCTAAATATTTACTTTGCAGTTCAGTATATAAATTTTGAAACATTTCGGATGACCCAATTTGTTTCTATTTGTATGTACTAACATGCGTTCAGTTATAATCTTCGATTGTATTTTGATGTTTTATTCAAAATGTCATTAAAATCAATTTTCTGATAGAAACGCTCCCTAAAAGTGGGCGTGGCTACATATGATGTAGTGACGGATTGTAGAAAATTTGAATATCTAAAGATTGTGTCTGAATAAAATTTTTCGATTTCATACAAAATAGTGAAGTTATGGAAAAGTGGGCGTGACATTGGGTGGATTTCCAAAAAGTTTCAATCCTTTCCTCAGTTTATGGTTTATAAGGTCTATCTCAATTATTTCTCTATTTTACAAACTATGTATCGAACTTAATATATCCTTAGAACAGGGTATACAAACATTTGAAAGTAGTATATGTAGGCATAACCTACTAGAGTTTTTTGCAAACTACAATGAAATAAATAAACTCGAACGAAAGATGCTGTCGTACATTCCTCATACTGATGCGAAAATATGACTTATTGTCCCAAGAACTGTAGCTACTTCTTGAGGCACTTTTGATACAATAGCGATTTGGATCCAGTGCCAGTACCCTAACGTGGTAGTTGATCGAAAACTAAACTGAAAACCCAACATTAAGCAGTGAGTGATTGGATCCTGAGACTGGAGCTAAGTTTGGAAACTTCGTCTGAATATGTCATATGGACGTACACCACAGTGGTGCATTCTATGCTTTACTGCGGATCGAGATTCTAGTGGCCTACAAGATCAAACTTATAAAGCTTTAAACATAATATTGCACTTTTTGCCATTCGATCTTGGAAGGATTTTCTCTGATTCCCTCAATATTTCCATGTCTTACTCACTCCTAAGTTTGTGTAGCGTTTTCTAGCGGAATGTCCTTGCTGTTCATGAGTTATAGCTTAGCAAACCAAGCAAACTGTCTGTACTTAAGCAAACTCATGGTCTCTGTCGTCTTTTCTGATGAGGCGCATTTTCATCTCGGCGGATGCGTTAACAAACAAAACTGCTCATCTGGAGCTCGGAAAACCCGCACGTTATTGTCGAGAAGCCGATGCATCCACAGAGAGTGGCTGTTTCGTGCGGATTGTGGAGTGGTGACATCATTGGACCATTTTTCTTCGAAAATAAGGCTGGGAGCAACTTTCCGGTCCGCCTTTTTTTTTACTGAAATTGAAGACATGAATTTGGATGACCTCTGGTTCATGCAGTATGGGGCGCTATGCCACACAGCCCATGTCACAATCGATTGCGCATTCAATTCCCAAATCATGTTATCAGCCGTCTTGTCAATTGGCTGCGATTTGACCCCTTTGGACTTTTTTTGTGGGAAACCGTGAGGGACTGATGTTATGCCAACAATCCGAAAACGATTCAAGTACTTAAGGTCAGTATCATCCGAGCCATCCATGAGCTACAGCCCGAAACCATTAGCAAGGTCTTGGAAAATTTAAGTGACAGAATGCGCTATTGAACGACGTTGTTCCGTGCTTAGTAGGAATGTTAGCTCTTACTAATAAAGCCATAATACATGGAAAAAATTTAATTTTATTAATTTTATTGCATTTTTCAAAAAAAATTGTATTTGGCCCACCTTTGTATATCCACAACAATAGGTTCAGTATCATAACACACTTTTTCAAGACAGACACCATGTTGTTATCGCATTATTCGATTTACCAATTTCCGTTCTAGAATAGCAATAATTATTATATTGGCCACACATAACCAACAATCGATACAGTCCACAAGTGGGAGGTGAAAGGATTCACGATTGTATCTACACAGCTCTCAGCATTGCCGTAACATGAGGAAACCAAAAGCATGTTGCTTTGTAACAACTCTTCTTCACTTATACAACGTCACATGTCCTGCAGTATACACATGTAGATGGTGAGCACACACTTCAAAGAGGCATGCAAGTGCTGTCATGTTATCCACTATAGAGCACTGTTACTAGACTGTTGTTTGCATTATTGTTTCATATGTATGTGGGCAACATAAAGTGATTTTCAAAACGTTCTCTTGAACAATAATATATGGCTTTTGGGCTAAAAATTTCTAGATACCTGAATCTCCAGAATTTATACTCCTTGCACCATATACTGATCTAATAACAAGGACAAAGAGATGCATTAGAACTCCTAACTCCACGACCTTAAAGTATCATAAATAAATAAAACATCCTTACTTTCCGAATAACATCACAAATTCAGTGTGTGTGTGTGTGCTATTAATGACCACGAATGTAGTCCTTTCCATGGTCAATTCCATAGCGCTGTGGTACCAATAGAGTCATTAATCTATTGCTATCCAATTTGCAGTTAAGTTCCCACACAAGAGGTTAATGGCACTATAAATCGCATGAGCTAAGGACATTTCATTAGACTCTCCCCAGATAGGAGATACTTTCTCAAATGGAAATGCGGTTGAACCTATTAAACAAACAAACTTCAAATCAATAAATTAGTAAAAATAACACACTATTGACTCATGTATCTCTTGCAATCAGTTAATACAAAAAAAAAATATCCCACATACGCCCGAGTGAAGTATTTTCCCTGAAATTATTATTGTGAATCGAATGTTAGCCAAACAAACTGACAAATGGCATACGATCCACTTCTGGTTGATTTTTTGACTACGATGGCAGTTTCATAAGATAATCGAAGAAGTTCTCGGAATCACATTGCCACCGGCACGTTTTTCATCAAGTAAGATAAAACTTGTTCCAATTATGTTTCGGTACCACGCACAGTGATAAAACGAGGACACAGTTGATTACAGGAGTTCGAACTTTATAAATTAATTAGGTAAGATTAATCAATAGAGCTTATTCATTGACATAGTGCGAGTAATCGGTTTTGAGAGGAGCAAATCGTTGAACTTTATCTAGGATGCGATTATGGACAAAACGGTTTATGATGGTTGGTTTTAGGTGTTAGTAAGATTCGAATATTAAAATTCTATTTAAGGTTAGTGAAGGGTTCGAAGAACCCTGTTAAATCTCAAGATTCACGACTCACTCACCAACTGGATTGTTGCAATTCTTGAGGAAAGACATATTATCGCAGAACACGAGGGTACAAAGATGGAAGCATTCGCCTCCAGAGGGACCCCTCAAGGCGGAGTAATCTCCCCGCTACTATGGGTCATTGTACTAAATGAAGTGCTGCTACAACTCAGGTACAGTGGTGTTAAGGCCATTGCATATGCGGATGACATAGTACTGCTGGCCTCATGTAGATTTCTACCTACCCTTAGCGAAATATTGGAGAACGCGCTTAAGATCCTGGGCTGGGCGGTCAATCCCCATAAGACCGAGCTGGTATTATTCACCAACAAAAGGAAAATTCCTGAGTTCACATTACCGTCCATTGGGGGTACTCCCCTCAAAATCTCGGATAGCGCTAGATACCTAGGACTCGTTCTTGATAAAAAAAAATGAACTGGAGACCTAATATCAATGAAAGAATTAAGAAAGCAACTATAGCCTTCTATACTCGTAGTAGAATATTTGGAAAGAATTGGGGTCCAAAACCTAAAATTATTCTATGGATGTATACGGCGATAGTAAGACCCATTCTGGTGTATGGTTGTCTTGCATGGTGGCTTGCAGGACTAGAGGCTATCCTCAACGCGTGAGACTGGGATGGAGGCAATATCACCGGAAGGTATCACCTTTTTCATCGACAGCCTGGCGGCAATAAAATCCAAGCTTGTGAAGTGCTGTTGCGAAGAACTCAGGGTTCTAGGAACACAGCACAAGGTTACACTCTGCTGGGTCACTGGACACGAAGGTATTCCAGGCAATGAGAAGGCAGACGAACTGGCAAGAAGAGGCTCTGAATCTACATCGCAACAGGTAGACACCTCGTTGTTTATCCCGCCTTGCACATTGAAGCAAAAGGCATGGATCTTGGCCAGAAGTGAGGCCAATAGTAGATGGACCTCCCTGGACACCTGTGTGATCACCAGAAGCCTATAAATCAACAGGATGGTTTGGTGATCCACAAGATACAAATCAGTACTAGGGTTTTCCAATGGGCAAGAGACTTTTTCCCCTTTGGGTGTCACAATGGGTCTGTATTGACCTGAGTGTGGCGACGGGTTCTAGTCGCCTACCCACATACCTAACCTAACCTAAGGTTAGTGAATTGGACTTTGTAAGCCAAAGATCGAAATTTGGAATCATGGCTATCCAGCAGAACACTGACACAGAAGTACTATTTTCATGACAGGATTTACAAAATGGATTTATAATAATTCTCTAGTTAAACATAACATGGGAACGTATGTATCTCAAAGCATTTGACAGTGATTCTGTTGCACATAACGACAATGGAGACAATTTTGAATTTGAATACCCTTACACTTTCTTAAGTGGCTTAATTGGATTCAGGATAGTCACTACTGAATGCTTCTGTGACACAAAGCGCAAGTCACCTTAAATGAGTCTATTTAATCGATTCCACGCAATTCCAAGGTATTGAGAATATTTCAGTCTAAATTGTGGAGAGTTGTGTGTAAAGATCTTGGTCTGCACCCTTACAAGATCAACTTAACTCAAGAGCTGAAGCATCCTGATTATTTGAAACGCAAAAACTTTTCAGATTGAACTCTGCAAAAGTTTGAAGAAAATCCTGGCATTGATCTTGGCTTAAAGGCTTTGTATGGTAGCAAAATATAAGGAATGAACCGACATCTGCTTCAAGAAACACTATTGCATCCACAAAAAGGGGAGCTTGTTGGGTGAATTTCATGCCACAAGTGTGACTGGACAGTATCTTTTTTTTTGTCGAAGGAAATTATGGTCAAGTCATGGCCATGGTCAAGCTTGGCATGTTTGAAGACTATTTTTGGCAAGCATTGGATGAACTTGACATTGATTTATGTAGCTCCAACAAGATGGTGTGACAGTTGGTCAATCAACTGATCTATTAAAGGGGAAGCTCTGTAATCATTGAAACTCGTGAAATTGTCGAATGGTCACCTCGTTCATGCGATTTGACGCCATTGTATATAAATGCATGTTTATGCCGACATACTAGAAACAATTAGAAGCCAACATACAGCCTGATTTACTGCGAAGAGTGTGTGGAAATTAAACTATCAGATTGGGCTATATACGCTCCAGCCGCGGTTCCATAAGCCCGAAATCGAAAATATTAATGCCATCAAATATTTTGCCGAAAAAAGTTTTAAAGTCCTAGCCAACTTAGACAACTGATGCCTAGTTTTCTGACGAGGTCGAAACAATCAAGGATATCTTCATCTGTCTTTACTAACGCCCATACATTTGCGCCGGGCTCAGTGGTTAGTGCGTTGGACTATGGAGCAAGGGATTCGAGGTTCGAATCCCAGTCGGGGAACACCTAAAAGTTATTCAGGGGCCCACCATAAAGCAGAAATGGGATGATCAGGGTCTTAAGAAGAGTCTCTTTGGTGTTTCTAGTTAAAGCCATACTATTCAATTGCCTTCTTAGGACAAATAAACATCGATTGGTAAGAGTAATTCTTCGTTTGATCTCCGAAGTCATATTGCTTTCAGAGTTTATAATGGAACCGAGGTAAACGAAGTCCCTAAATACCTCAAAATTGACGTTCTGTCGGATTGGTTGATGTAATGTGTCTCTTCTTGTTAGTAGCATATACTTCGTTTTCCCATTATTTACAGCTAAACCAATTTTGGCCGCTCTGGTTCAATACTTGCAAAGGCACCAGTGACAACTCGCTGTGTCCTGCCGGTGATAGCAATATCGTCAGCGTAGGCATGTAATTGGTCAAACTTATGGTGTTGGCCTGTGAGCTTCGCACAGTTTTCTCAAGTATGATATTGAAAAGGTATGTCACCCTGTCTGAATCCTTTCTTGACATCAAAGGTCTCGGTAAGATTGTTTCCGACCTTTGTGAAGCAATTAGCGTTTTCCATCGTCATCCTGCATAATCTGACGAGTTTGTCACGGATGCCAGAACTAGACATGACTCTGTATGGCTCATCTCTATAAATACTGTCATATGCGGCCTTAAAATCGATAAAAAGATGGTAAGTATCGATCTGCACTTCCAGAGTCTGCCGTGGTGTGAATATTTGGTCGACTACCCGGTCTAAAACCGGACTGATAGGAGCTATTCAGCTCTTTACCGAAGAGTTTTCGACGTTCACATAATACAGTCGACAGGATCTTATATGCAATGTTGAGGAGACTAATGCCCCTATAGTTGGCGCAGTTTAGAGAATTTCCTTTTTAAATATGAATCATATGTATCTATGTATATCTGTACTACCTATTGCGTGCAAGGTTATCATCAGAATAAATAGTTTCACTTGTAACATCAAAAAAGTGTGTTCCTACAGGCTTCGTTGAACAAGTCAGTATCTATTTATCCTAAAACACTTTTTTGTTCGATAGAATAGGTACTCTCGGTTTATTGGAAAATGTACGTTCTTTCATTGAACATACGTTTCGAGATTTTGGGTGACTGCCCTAATTTTCTTTTCTGAATCCTTATATCGGCAAATTCCATATTGAAAATACATTTACTCATATCACACACATCTCATTCATTCGCAAACCCATAGATACAAAATCAATGTCAAGGTTCCCCTCACATATGAGACACTTTTCGTCCTTGTCTGTGAGAAGACAAAATAAATAAAAAAAAAAAGAAAAAAAAAAAACGTATCCAAAATATTACATACTGAAGACTTCATTTCCCCTCAGGAAATTTAATAATATTTTCACTCCCACCGTTGGCATCCGAGAGAAGGATATAAACATGAGTACATCAAATATGAATAGATGACTATTTCTTTGAACTTCAACATTTCGAAATCGCAAATATGCTTAAGGGTCTTAGTGCCACACTCAGCAAGATTTTATTCCTTCGCACTGTTTGCGTGTCAAAAGTAAAAGGAACAAAAAAAAACACAAGACACATCCAGTATCTGAAAGAAAGTCAGCCACCCTCCAAGCCAGGAGGAGACACAACCAATAACAAAAAACAATAAAATATTAATATGAAATAAATTCGGAACGCATATGGAATACACACATCTACATATGTATGTATATTTTCTGAATAAATAAATAGAAATTGTGACGAAGGGGGTCATCGACCACCCCCCCTATTCTCTGAAGGTGTAACAGAAAAACGAAAAAAAAAAAAACAGAAAGCAATATTCAAACATTATCGAAATATCTGAACACCCCAGCAAATTTTACACACATAAATTTTTATTATGAATTTTCCTAAAGGTTCATAATTTCCCTTTCAGTGAATTTAATATCACGATACCAGGACTCCTGTCTGCCTGGCGCCCATTCTTCAATCGGGGTGCTTAACTTAAGGCTTTGCACAACAATACCACAAGGCGGATCAAGTCAGCTGGTTCACTTGCTGATTTGTGGCTTCGTTCTTTATTTATACTCGCATACCTTCTTCTTCTCCTCCTTTTTCTAGTCCTTTTTCTCCATTCATTGGCCTAGCAGTGGTTTTGAAAATTAGCTTCATAAGAAAGTTCAACTACAACCCCAACCTCAGGGTCTCAAGTGGAAAGTAAATAGAAAATTCCTTCAGTCTTTGACGAAGTAAGCTAAAAAGCGTGAACTTCATATCATAGATGAGTTGTAATCAGCCCAGTTACCCCCAATCCTTGTAGATCTATTGTTAATAGAGCCACCCAGTAGCCGGAGCTTGTATGGCAGAGCGGAAGCATAAACCCCATAAATACACATACACACTCGACATGTGCGTGTTTATTGATCGACTTTTTTTTTTTTTTTTTTGTTATTTCCTTTTACTTTGAACATTTTCTGTTCACCGATGCGTTTATTATCCCTTTCACTGCTTATTGAATGTCGAACTTATAACCTCTTCCACAGCCAGCCATATTCCGAAAGCGTTGCAATTTCAAATGTGTGAACATTCGTGATAAGCGAAATGTGCACAAGCTGCGGAGTGGGTGATATAAGAAGATTTGATTTAACGACTATGGCGGAGGGAAGCAGGCGAATTACACAGGATTTATGGGAACATTTCTTAAATCGATGCCTTTCAGTGATATCGTACAGAGAGGCTCTCTTTGTGTGTGTGTGTGGATGAAGTTGGGTCTGGAAAATTAATAGGATGTGATTTCCTTTTCGTTTTTTTTTTATGTGTGGGTGCCAATTGTATAATACAAATAAGGAAATAATGCAAATGCAATTCTAAGGAGGAGATTGTATGTAGATTGCAGCAAATAAATTGAATGGACGCATAGATTGGATGATTGGTTTTATGGAGCAGCCGCTGGGACGCACTCAGTGTTTTATTGTCAATTGAACGATTTAAGGTCCTTTGTGTAGCATGTGGGAGACCTTCTTTCCTTTAAACTGAGATTATGATCCATGAAAAGTGACACGATTTGAGAATTAGGAGAATTTAGGTCAGGTCCATTGTGATAGCACGTAAAATAGATAGGAAGGAGGTTACTGGACCAACTAGGTTAAGATAAAGTGAGAGAAGTCCTTCGCCCATCAATATAGCCTTTTCTATTAGTTCTTACTGCGTTGTTGAGCTCTTAAACCATCTACTAAGTGGCCTAAAATGAATCACCTTATCGAAAGATGCTTAGACATTTGGAAATAGGAGCAATAGTCACTTTTGTTTTGATATTTGGGAAGTCAGCAGATTTTTTTAAGGATAATTGGGATGATGGGCTTAAGACAGTCCTTAAAAAGCACCACAACCTCGTAGAGATTGGGCTATCCCTTTGCAAATGTTGGGTGGATTTGCCTTGTAGCCGAAATTAAGTTCAATAGTGAATCTTAGAATTCTTTGAGCTGGGAAGGAGCAGAAGGTGATGTAAAGTCTTTGTGGAAGTATTTGAGCCTAGTCCGAGGAATGGTGGAACATGCGCAAAGAATATGGTATCAGTGTCCTCGAGGTATAGTCGAGGTTATAGTTGATAGAGCAATGACCATATAGGAAGTCCGTAAAGATCTTAGCTTTATTTATTTCGTTCATTCTTTTTGAAAAATTAATGAAATTTTTGGGACGTCTTAAGCCATTTAGGTAGTGAATTCTAGAAGGATGCTTTGTTAATCCCATAGATTTAGGTCTGTCTTTATCTGGCTGACAGGTTGACCTGAGAAGGATTCAGGGTCAAAATATATGTAGATTGGGCACCGGATCTGGCAAGTTCCTCAGCGGACTAGCAATGGCTAGGGACACCTAGAGGTCCTGGGATCCATATTGGACACAGACTCAAAGCTGCTTGACTGTCCGATTTGATATTTATATGTGTTCTCCGTAGGTTTCTTCTATTACACTCTCTGCCACAGAGCTCTATAGCGATAATCTCTGCTTGGAAGATAGAGGAAAAGTGTCCTAACGAAGCAGTCAGTTTAGAAAACGTCAGTGTACCGATTAGCATGACAGATCAGTGGAGGGACAGATAGAAGAATATAAGTCGACAAGCCATGGAATGGTATGCTCCTCAATAGTATCAGGGCATACTCTACTTAACTCTTTTTTTAGGGAATAATTCGTCAGAGATTTTCAGGCAAGGTGAGTTCCGGCTCAGGTTTCTCGACCATCTGGTCAAACGTTAAGGCGTTTAGTCACGCACCTTGAAGAGACTGAAACAACTCGTCCCAGAAGCTGTCCCGGAAGGTCCCATAGTGCTTATTTTGACGAAAATATATTCACTGTGGCTGGGCACCCTGGATAATACGCTTACTGTGATTGGTGAGGGATACAGAAACATGATTGACAGAGTTTTATTGCCGCAAATTAAGGACTTCTAGGTTGCCTTATGTCTCGTTTATGTGATCTGGACTGGCCAGCAAGATCGTTTAATTTTAATGATAAAGTGAAATAATATCAGAGGAGAATTTGGACCTAACAGGGTGGTTTGATGAAGTTTTAGATGTCATTCGTAAGTCTACTGGATATTTCTTCTATGTCCTGGATGAGGTGTCGGCTAAAAATTTCATAACAGAGGTAGATAAGATCTGTACAGTGAAAGAAAGCGTGGATTGTATCCTATGTTGGTCTTCTTGTATAGCCCATTGTTTGCTCCATGTAGTACCGCAGAGTGTTATGCCCCGTGATTACTCCTTTTCTTTTGGATAATCATGTCGGTCGTAAGGCCACATTGGTTAGAGACCACATTCTTGTTGTAGGCACATACAGTGTCTATTATTTTCCTTCCTCAGGGCCTTAATTCCTGGTTCGAGTTAGGCCAAAACTTAACTTATTCTAATCCGGGTTCTAATCCTCTTCTAAGCAATTTAGCTAGAAAAGCAAAGAAATATGGATTTGGTACCATATTGTCCCGTTTACTAAGTACAGGCTCAACTTCGTCCTTAAAAACTTCACTTTCTGAAGTTCGGAAAAAGGAATAGAGGCGATACGAATATCAACTTAAAAATGTAGAACGGGCGATTAATGGAATTCGAAATTTATGAGGAGACAGAGCTGACTAATTCAGTTCAATTCACAAAGTGAAGAATGAGAAGATTGAGGTAATATCCATCTCTTGTTGGCTGCAATAGAAATTACTTGTTTTACATTGGTATCAAGTGAACCATTATAATTTTGTAGTTAAATTGATTGGAGTGGCCCTCGATGGGTGTAGTGAGTGTATAAAAATATACGAAATTGGAAATTCACAGTCTACCTATTGCTTTGTATTCTCCTCTGTTTCTCCTTTATGGCTCAAAAGTTCGATAGACCTTTTCTTATTTAATCGGACGTTGTAGTCTTTGCCTCGTGTTTGTGAAGTGGTGTGCGCTTAGCAATATCAGCGATGCTTACAGATGTGAAAACTCTAAAATTGATTTCGTCCTGTAAAATTTGAAAGAGCCTTATGCTACATAACATTGCAGTGTGTACACACTGTCTGGCAAAGGCTGTTTGCAGCACAAATTAAAGCCTAGTTCGATGGATAGATTGTGGATGATGGTGAGAAAGGATTTCAAGGATTTTGACGTCGGTGTTCTCTCTGTTGCTTGGAGTCGTTCCGTCTTATTTTTTGAATCGATATTCGTTGCTGATGGTGTTAATGGCACATTGTCCACATGCAAGAGTGTAGTACGATTTTCTGGTGTAATATTTGTCCTTCAATTAAGTCAAGTCGTAGTCCTTAAGAGATATAAATATTGTTAAATTCTTTTTTATCCAAGTGAGGGTTCAACAAGTGTGGGTGAGTACATGCCTCACGTTGAGGATACCAGGGCGGATTACTCTTTTGACGGATTTTGAAGGGTCATCCAAGAAAGTTGTCATTTTGCATGTCGAGCACTAAACTATCATTGCTATGAGGTATTTTTAATAACTAAAAACTTTGAGGTATGAAGAGTATGACTGAGACCCAGGTGTGCACATTTGGAGAAGATGGCAGAAATTGTGCCTATTCCCAAACATTCTGCACTCGAAAAGTCTTGGCAGATACTTTTAAATCTTCTAGTTGAGAGAAACATTGAACTCAGGAGACCACACACGAAGCTGAACTTTTTGGTGACTGAGTGCTCTTGTTGGAAGATCCTATATATAGGACATGTAGGTAGCTCTGATTCAAAGGCTTTTCCGTTTTAATGGCTATGGTAAAGTAAGGCAATACACTATGGACTGTGTAAGGAACATTGGACTTATTGGTTTATCTGGCGCAGTAATGTTAATAGAATAACCAGCGGATCTAATGTGTACACCTCTCATGGTAAGGAATGGAATGGATTAGTGGCATATTGCTTGTGTGACTTCCTTGAACCATCACTTGATTAAAACTAAAGGCTAGTTCAAGGTCTTGGAAATGGTATTCGCTCAGTGCAGTCTTCCTATTATTGCTGGAATTTCTTAGTGTGACCAAAGGACGTTGACCTTAGGTTATTTGCAGAAAATACCTTCGTGTATTTGGGCACAGTTCTTAATATTCTTCTTTAATATTCTTATCAAACGACCTAACAGGGTCCTTCTTCAATCAAATTCGTGGGTGAATGTATGAGGGTAAACAATGTTCTTCTACGGAATACCATACCAAATTGTCGAAGCTTCTTAAAAAATGATTCATATCTACATATAGAACAGCACATATAAGCATAGGTATACATACAGGAATGTATGTATGCACTCTGTTGTGTGGTGTCATAAGCACTCAAAAAATAAAAAAAAAAATATTTTGAAAATTTTCCAATGACTGTGGAGATGATAGATCGATGCTATACGCAGTATACCAACATGTGCCGTGATAGTGCATCTGGTGGATTTGTCAATGGATTTATGCACAAAGGAGACAGCGGAATCCACAACACTGCATGTTTGCACCGAGATCCTAATTGGCATTGGCCCGGTATGATTTATGAACGTAGAGGGCACTCCGAATTCCATGAAAGCCATAATGAATGAACTAAATATTCATACGGATGGGATACCAGATGTGGGTGACGTGCAAAGCTATGGTAGAACTCTAGCTAAAGATGTATCATTTCCGAAGATGAGACTAATTCACAAAGCAGGAATTGCACTTTGTAGCGCTTTGCACTAATTCTGGGGAACATTGCCCGAAAATCGATGGATGTTGAACTCAAAATTCCAGGAAATTGGAGGAATCCATATCTTGGAAAAGACGATTTTTAAATCTCGTAAAGGCAACATACATACTTGTTCTTCTGGGACTTATTTGGAGGAGATTGAAGCGTACAGTGATATGGAATGGCATTGATACCATTAACATTGAAATTCGAATCAAAAGTGACAATTTTAAACAATCTATCTACAATTCATTCTCAAGAGACCGATAAAACAGAAGACTACTGCCATAAGCACCGAATCTCTGGAACGTTGTTTCTCAAATTAACACCATAAACGAAAAAATGTTCCCATATATGCGTACGGTTTTCCACTTAACCTAAGCACAAACACAAACATACCTATCTTAGCCATTTCAATTCGAAAATACCCATTTCGTTTGGCCAACTTCGAGTACATAATAACTCCATTACTGGACCCAATCTACGCTAATCACATGGTAATATTAAGCCGCTCTAATGCCAAAACTAATATCAGAACGTAATAACCGAAAGTCCTCCAATGTCCATCAAAGAGCTTAGGACGATAGAATGAAAATACCAAGACTTAAGGGAAATAAAAGCTGACCTTGATATAGGCTTTGTTTATTTGTACATAGTACATCTCAAATGGTTCAGAACCAACCCATACGAGTGACAGGACGACCACGATAACAGCCTATGATTCCCGGAATTCTCTGCATCCACAAATATTGTATTTGCGTTTACTTCCGAACCACCGATCCAACTCATTCCCAATAAAACTGACATAATAATTTCATTCGTTCCGGTTGCACATAAAAACCAGGATTATAACTCACCCACTTCCATAACACTGACCCAAAAAAAAAAAAAAAGGATCCATAAATATACAAAGTTGCTCTTTGTCCTTCTCTCTTAAAATCATCTCCGCATAACTAAACGGTGGCGGCGTTATTGTTTTACGAAATACAGTGTGAGTTGGGACGCGCCAGGACCCCGTGGGATGGAAAAATGAATCGTAAGAAAATTTACGACCGTTACCTACTAATTAATTATACAACCACACGATGGTGTGCGATATTGAATTTTATCACATAACAGGTCCGACTAAAGTACGGCATTACTGCGAACAATAGGTTGTGCTCTTTGAGTTAATTGCTTTATCTAGTTTATTGGTTTTATGTTTTGGGGAAAAGTTTTCTTCAAAGGAACATAACACACACACACACACACGCACGCAATCAGATTCATCTGGAAGCAAATTTGATACTTATACTGAGGAAAGTTTTTTTTTTTTTTTTTTTCTTGCCTCCCTTCCTCAATCGGTGTACATGGTTAATCATCTTCATTGTTTTGTTTTGGGGGTTTTTTTTTACGGCTTTGAGGGTAGAAGTTGATAAGTTTGTGGTAAGCTTATTAGTTTAAGAAATAAACAAACTGATTGTATAAGTTTAGGTTTATTGAATGTCCTGGGGGACTAACAAAAAAAAAAAACTGCAGGATTAAGTCCGTACTGAGGAAAGAAAAACTCCTACAAAAAATCTACATTTCTGAACTGGGTTCTATTTTCCTACTTTTCATATTACACTTTGCAACTTTTCAATTTATTTCTCCAATATTCGTTCCACGAAACACAAATTTGCAAAGTGAGAAGTATTTTTTAGTAAACTTCCAAGTCAGTGGTCAGTTTGAAAAGAATCTTCCAAATCGTTTCACAAAACAAGTAAGTTTTAATATTTACTTTTCAAATTGGGGAAAACTTTTCAATAATATGCAAAGAAATCATTTCATTTGCATTGTGTTGAGGACTTTTTGTGATAAGTTGGTTAAAATAAGTGTAAAATTAAAACTAATCATTTCAAGGCAGGTTTTGAAACAAACAGGATACCAATAGTTAACAAATTAACGAATTTTGAATTCGAAAATAGTTTTTCGATTCTAGAAAGCTTCAGTTTACAAAGATTGTATACATTTTTTCGAAAATTAGACATAAGCTGAGTCCCTTGCAATAATTTTTGTGTGTAGGTACTATGTTGGAATAGAGTTCAATACCTTGGAGTGGCAACTGTGCGCGGATTAAGTTAAATTACAGACTGTAGACTAGTACATATGTACATATACCAAGTTTTAGATGCTTGTATTGATGGATTTCTAGAAAACTCTATTAGCTGGCTAGAAAATTCTTTCATAGAAGGATTCTCTTATCTACCTAGATGAGTTGATGGTACGATGATCAACATCGATGCATCCTAGGAAAATGAAGACCACTCTGTCAATTGTCATGAAAATTATAAATTTATGGTAATGATGGTTTGTGAAACAGACCTATCTTCCTATACTGTAAAAGCCAGTTAGGTTGGTGGATGGTGAAAGAGTTTTAAGGAATTTCAGTTTGGCAGCAAATTTCAATGCAGGACATCGACCTTTTCGAAATAAAGTGCTTTCAGGAGACAGCGCTTATTCTTTAAGTGAATCACTAATAAGACTACTAAGGCCAAATATGGAGGACTTAGCAGCGATTTAACCGGATTTAGTAAAAGTCTAGGTGAAGAATCATCGAAGAATGTTCTCAATTCTAAAATTAAATAAAATTTAGTAAGTATTCTTCACTTAAAGAAGAATCTCTTTACCTTGTTATTCACATATCATACATGTACTTATGTTTCACTTTGCAACTAAGGTTAACAATATTAAAAATTCAAAGTTCTCCTCTTACTTGGTCAAACACTTACGTAAACGTTTTACTTTTCAAAAATTCTGACAACTTTGCATTTATCAGTGGAAGATATTGCACTTGTACTTTGTATTTTTGGAAAAGTTGTACAAGTACACTTGTACTTTGTATTTTTGGAAAAGTTGTACAAGTACAAAGTGAATAGTGGTTGTTGAGACAGGGCTCTGAGTCTTAGTTAAGAGAGTTTAAATTAACACAGACTTTCACTTATGATTTCTAGATGGAGGCGATTTTGGCATTGGCTACTCAAATCAATGAAAGACCATGGAGTGACCAAATAAAAATTGTGAAATCGAAAGAAATTTAAACATGAGTACCTTCTGTACTTAAGTATATGCCTCGTGAAAAACATCACATCTGTGTGACAGCTTTGAGATTCGAAAACACCATATTCCTATTCCACTGAGACTGAAAGTCTTCATTGTCTAAACTCGATATATATTTTCTGCTAGCCCTGCACTTCATCAGGCAGTGATTTTTAGGCAGCTAAAGAGCATAGAAAAGTATTAGTACTAGTAAGTGTTACATATCATTGAAAGCGGATATCGAGTGGTATGTACTCTGCCCTCGGTAGAAGATTGCATAAGGACCCTGATGAGATAGACTCTTAGAAGCAAGGAGATCATATCCTCCTTAGACAAAAAAAATAGCAACTGCTTAGAAAAACTCGAATTATATCTTGTTATAGGCCAGCACTGATCTCTGTTAAACATAGGACTTTAGGAACTATAGGGTTTCAGAATCATACCTAACCCAAGCTTGGAGAGAGCATTTCTTTAGAAGAAGTTTCCTTAAATCAGGACGAGTTTCAATGACTTCTTACTCAGTTTTGAGCTGCACTGAAGAATGTGCAAACGAGTAAGCCCATGGAGTATCTTTCAAAAATCCTTCAGTGGTTGAAATTTCACTTAGAACTTAGCTTAGGAGTATTGAATATCTTTGGCCGTATGTAAGTGGTTGCAAAGACTTTTGTCCTAAGTTTTCTTCTTTGGTTTTACGTTATTAGTTCCGTATAATCCTTTCAAGAACAAAAGCAAAGAAGTCATTTTGTATTTTTGATGTCAAATATCTTAGAGGTCCTTACCACTCCTAATCATTCAGCGAGCACTCTGCATATTTATTTTGTAACCGACTTTGACATCTTGCATTGGCTTTGGTTTGAAAAGTTTATCGATTTAAGGCTTTCCTGTTGAAAACATTAACAATGTGACTGATGTTTGGTATCAAGGGACTAATGCTGATGTTAAGAACTTGATGGATATGCGGTGGGTAAAGCTTAGATGGTCTCCTGACATGTAGATCGAGATGAAATTACTCTCGTTTGACAAAATTAGTTAACCACCACGTCATTCGCAACCAAGACTTTTTTGGTTTTGATATGAATATAACCCTCTTCACTGGTTTTTGACCACATTCGCGTCTATTTCCAGGCGATGAAATTTAGTGGTAAAACCTTTCTTAGCTGCAAAAAGGTATTTCTGTAAATAGGTCGAGGTATGAATTATAATTTTCAAAATCTTGACCAACTTTTTGTCTGTTTAATAATTGAAATTCTAATTTTTGAGAGAACTGCTTATATACGTATGTATGTATAACTACAAGTATCTACTTCAAAATTTGATGAATTTATATTAATCTCGTAAGCTGTAACCTTCCATGCTACATCTTAATCATTATTCTTTTGTTATCCACATAACAAAAGGACAACGAACTTTTACAATTTTGGTTATCTTTATCATTAATACCCGTCCTCTACTCCAGGAGCGAACACGAAGTCTACAAATTAACTAAATTTCCCCCCCCCCACACACACACACCACTATCAACTTCCTCCCTTTTCTGACAAATTGAATAAGTGCCCAACAACAACCCCTGATATCATGCCTCATCCCAGGACTCCAGGTCCTTCTCATAGTAAGTATGGTGCCAAAAAAAAAAGAAACAGCAAACCTCAGACATTGGTCGGCCACACCTTATGGAAAGTCATAAATTATCACGTTGCTGGTTAGGCTACGGAATTTATCGCCTGGGCTGGAAGGTAAGTGAAAACCTTTCTGCTAACTTTTAGAAAACTTTAACCTCATCATTGAAACCATCACTTTTGTACGAGATACTATTAGTTGTACTATACAGGTAGGTGTGATGGAAAATTCATGGCCCATGTCGAGATGATTTTGCACAAATGTACTACTACTATCCGTGTATGTATGTAAGTACAACGCACTATGCTCCTCCTTTGGGTTAAAGAGCTGAATGTAAGTAATTACCATAATTATTACTTTTCGTATTGGCAACAAGACGTATTACGTGCTTGCTGTACTCGTATGTAGATGGCGTGCTGAAATAGAGTGTTTATTGTAACGTTTCGCCCCTTTTTACCCTGGTGTTGAACATACCATCTAGCCGAATGTACTATGTATGTATACCTACCTACACGAGCTTTAATAATCCTAACAACGCAGGAGGCGAAAAAAAAAATGGGTAATTATTTTAAGTCGTAGGTATACCCACACACAAGCACATAAAAAAAAAAAAAGCCCAAGCAGGTTGGATGGGCTAATCGGATTAACAATTTATTAACTAAAATACCAGCTACACCTGCTAGAAAAACAAAAAAAAAAACGAAAGAAATAAAAATAAAAGGAAAAAATGCAGTGGAAAATATTTTTTCCTGCATACTTATGGTGTGTAGTATGTGCATATGTACATATATGGTTATTTAAACCGTTTAGGGTAATTTTGTAGATTTTTTTATGCTCAAAGGGCTGTGGGCGGAACGATTTAGACACCCTATGCATACATTAATCCTATAAATGCTTGCTTTAGGGCTTTCTTTATTGCCGAGGAAGCTAATTAAATTTGCACCACAATGATCCTGTAATGAGTCTGTGAAAGCTTATGGCAGAAAATTGCCAGCGCTCTGAAAATCTTTTCAAATTTAAAATGGTTTGATTGTTGGTTAACAGGATTTGAAGGGAGTATCAAGATAAGTCAGAATTTATTTACGCAGATTTGGCAAATTTGAAAAACATGTCTTGTCCAGTTCCGAAACGCCTAACAACTAATCCCAATTCGTGGAGAAGACCCAAGAAATTTATGTCACTTTAGGGGCTTTATGCATATGTATCGGAAAAAGAATAATTTGGGACAACAAAATTAGCGAAAAATTTAACACAAACATGAGGTATCCTCATGTTTTTGGGAAGCCAATAAGACATCATCAGTAAATAGAAATGAATTAAGAGAACTAGAATTGAATCTATATGTTCAGATTTTGCTATTAGTCCTGCCACAATCTTGCCAGTCGTTCTGTTTTGACCAGGAAAGCGGAGTCTCATATAAGATTTTTTAGAATTTTGAGTTCACCCCTGATGGTATTACCAACCAACTTTAAGATCGTTTGGTTGGCTAGTTTCTAGTGACGTAGAGATTGCTGTAAGTCCAAGCGTGAAAACGTCCACTAAAAAACATAGAATTACAGTTTGAAGTGTGCCGGGTGTGGTTTAGCACGTAGACGTATTCCTGGCCCTAGTCAGATCTGCGAACCGTGCATACCGGAAGAGCGGGTTACCGGTATCTATGAATCCTTTGGAGCAAACAAAACAAAAAAAAACATGTCTCAAATGAGGAGTCTGTCCACAAGTGATGTAATGACTTTACACAGCAGTAGTTAGACCAATACCCCTGTATGGAATTTTAGTCTGGAGGATGGCAGTGAATATGCCAAGCTGTCGTTCCTACATGATTCAGATTCATAGAACGACTTACATTTCCTTCTTTACCAATGCCTTTCTTACCACTTCCATGATAATGGTGTTCACGATACTACATATCTTTGTTTTGGATATTTAGAGAACAGAATAATCGCTAAGGTGCCCAACAAGGCAGGACATATCAGCATCCTCAATCTTGATTGCAAAAAAGTAGAAACCACGAACTACGTTACCTGATTTCTGGAGTTCCACATACATATGTACGTATTCCCAGTCGACAGTCCAATAGAGAGCAGGTTATCAGTTCAGCTCTGGACATCTACACTGATAGATCTAAGACGGACAAGAGTATAACAACATTTTTCTTAGACTATAAGACTTTTGCATTGTATTCCAAGCAGAGATTATCGATATTTTTGAAGCTGTTGTTAACCTGAAGATGAGAGGGGTAGCGGATATCGCCATTTACGCTGACAGTCAAACAGCCATTGAAGCTCTCGACTCACCAATAATTGGGAGATCGAGATATTAATTGGTAAAACGATGTCATGTATGTATCTCTGAACGAGATGGCGCGGTCCTGGCCACTCCAAGAAAATTACCAAGCATATGAACTAGCTAATAGTGGTTTTTAAGTTGAGCAGGTTCAGGACAATAAGTTTACTACTCATAACCAGGCAACGCATAGCTACCTTAGTCGGACTACTGACGGCTCATTATGCTCTAGGTACGCATGGCTTGAGAGTTCTAATTGTGGCCAACAACTTCTGTTGTTGGTATGTAGATGAAAGAGGAGGGATCACTATTATACGTTCTCTGCAGCTACCTTCTACCTTTCCCTCATCGTCAACCCCTCAGATTTTGGCAAAATACTTCTCAATATAATTTGGAAATTCGTTCGTAAATCGAAATGGTTCCAAGAGCTGAGGAAGGGACCGGCTCATGTGGCAACACAATAGATCTGTAAACTGTGGAAGGATGATTCCAACGTAACTTAAGACCTAGAATTCCATAGTGAACCACTCTAATGCTTAAATAAACTGACATTTGCATATGTATGTGGTGGGTATGGAAGTTTCACTGATACTTGTGTATGCTTTTCACAATGGGTTTCCAGCATAATTTTCAACCTTAAATTGATTCTAAGAAGATTTTATCAATATTTTGTTTTTTTTGGACCAGAAACCACGTCATGACATTTTGCATTAATCTGTTTTATACTACTTAAGTGTTAGTATAGCCCTTTCCTAAGATTTCACATAAGATTGCAGAGCCTTGCAGAGGATCACAAAAACGCATAAAGTAATTATTAAAAATATTATTCACTGTCCAACGTAAAGCGAAATTTTAACAAAATCAGTAGAACACGGAAAAATGCCTCCCAAGGACATGCATTACTACCACTTCACATTCCTTTTTTCAAGTTTTTTCGTTCATCTTTAAGGAAAGATCGGAATAAGGATGAATATTTTCTATTCGGTGGCGTATACGTAACATTTTTTGTTTCTTTTTGAGATTTTTTCATTTTTCTTACTATTGAGGCAAGATCTACCCTAAGTAGAACAAAAGATACAGAAGAACTGAGCATCTGATCTACTGGGTCAGCAGACATTAGAAGAAGGAAAACTATGCCTCGGAAGGACATCCGTTGTTATCATTTCATTTTTATCTTTTGAAAATTTATTGTTTATCCTCTTCCTATCGAGGCAGGACATAAGACAATTTGTAGATAAAATGCAAAGGAAATGATTATCTGTCTGCAAAGATCTGAGTCTTCTAAGAAGACGCTACAATAAGGAAGGAGATCCATTATTCGGTGGCGTATACGTAACATTTTTTTGTTTCTTTTTGAAGAACTGAGCATCTGTCTTAACTGAGATCTATTGGGTCAGACGCTACAATAAGGAAGGAGATCCATTATTCGGTAGCGTATACGTAACATTTTTTCCTCTCTTCTTATAATTTTTCAATATTTCTCTTTCAATCCGACAGTGCACATAAGATACAGAAGAACTGAAGATCTGCCTTATCATATGAACGGGTCTCGATTATACCTGTAAGAAACTTTTTTTTTCAGCAATCTGCCAAATTTTAATAAACTCCCAGAGTAGTTGACGCGAAATGCTTACATAATTCAAATATTATTCAAAAACGAAAGAGAAAGCACCGCCTATCACCGTTAACACACAACGCCTGGCATTACAATTTTCCTTCCATCTATTTCAGGGATATTTATTCAAATAATTTTCTGTATCCCAATATTATCTTTGTGTCTAACCTCCCCTATTTTCGGTTTTGACAAGACTATCTACAAAGAACCAATAAACCCCCCAACGTATACCGAACAGAGATCGGGAGAAAGGAAAACGAAAAAATCAACACAACACCTTACACCTTAGACCGTGCGCAACGTAAGTAATAACTATATCCTTAATATCTTAAAGGTGTGGCTTCATCCTTCGGTAATAATCGTAATTCTCCATGAAAGGAAAAACAGAAGAAAAAAACTATTCTTTTTTTTTTGCTCCTTGAACACCTCAAGGAAGCAAATAAAAACAATATGATGAAACAGAAGGCTAGCAAGACCAATTTATTTTTCATCTTTTCTTCTTTTATATCTACGATAAGTTGAATAACATTTCTTTTTTTTTTGTTTAGAATGTATTTCCAAGGAATTCAAATTACAATTTTTTATATCCTTCCTGTTCTATGCACATATGTACATCTGTCATAAGATTGATGGCCGTCGATAATCTTTGTTGGACATTCTTATTAAAAAAAAAAAAAGAAAAAGGGTAGGTATGTCCTTATAACATATGTAGGTATATTGCTTTTTTATGTTAGTTCCAATCAATATTACTATAGAACAATCTGGTATCGGAAATAAGATAAAGCGTTCCCCTGGGTCGAAAGCATTGGCTTGTGAAAGGTAGGAATTCCATGAACAATTCAAATTAGGGAGAAATTTATATTATTTCAAAGGAAGAACAATATAAGCATATAAAAGAAAAAAAAAATGATCGATTGATGGATATAACTCAATTTCAAGGCTTTGATTCAAGTGACTTTACTTTTAGCTGTGACTAGGTCGCGATCCTTAAAAACATTCAAATAAAGTAAAAGATCAGAGCAAAGTAATACCTAAGACTGACAAAGTATGATATCGCTAAAACCAGACAGATCCTGACGCTTAACAAACCCAACTTAGCACTCTTCTCGCGGATCATCACAGGCCGCAACTTCATGGCGGCCCACCGTAGTCGAAATACGAAAAGGAACTGGTGAGCTCAGCATAGGATGTGGCGACACAGATGTACTTTTCACTTCCTCTGCGAATGTCCAAGCTTATACAGAACTAGAAAGACGGCCTTTGGTGAATTTCAATTCGAAAACTATGCGACTTGTCAGGAAAGCCAACATCAACCATTCTGAAATTTATAGCGACTTCGGAGTGGTTTAGGGAGGCCTTGTAGCTACCCCAAAGGTAATAACCAACCTTTGTGTTTGGCTTTCAGGTAAACCCACGATATGGGCTCAGAATGGATCTATCAGTGTTGGGCACACATGTGGTCACCCTGTTCTTCCTACCTAATACCTAAAACATTGACTTCAATCACCTTTTTTATTAAAAACTTCAGCAGTAGCTATAGTTGCATTCGATTCGATTTACATACGATTGAATCCAAGGTTTTTTGATCCTTTTTTCTGCCTTGCAAGTCTTAGGTCAGTTTGGTTAGAAGTAGCTGCCAGCTACCGTCAGCACACGTAGACGAATAATAGGTCCGATGGATGGATGATCCTCCTACTGGTGAAACCAATTAGAGCTTGTAATGAAGCATAGTAAACTCTTAATAAGATCACAAGGATCATTTAAGAAAAATGCTCCTAAGTGAAGCTTTCATCAGAGTCCTTGAGCGATTCAGATCCAGCCTAGGCCACATTTGTTTTGTCATACAACTTGTCTTGGTTTAAGTTTGCATATAGCAATTGAAATACTTACCTCAGGTATCTTTACATAATAAGATTGGTATCGTAGTTTTGTATCTGGTGAGTTCGTCAGCCCCACAATTTCCAAGAATATCTCTATGCTTCGACACCCAACAAAGGGTAAACTACTCTGCCATCTCGAATACAGATGGTAAGCTATGATCTTCTTGCTATGGGTCTTGCCTGGCTATTTTAAAGTGGCATGGCAGTTAGTCGTCCTGAAGCAGTAGTTTTAGCTGGATTCAGTTGGAGATCAAAAAATTTGTATGAACTCATGTTGAGAGGAACTTTAGTGGTACCTATAGCAGCTCTTCATAGTCATTCCGATATTCAATGCGGTATCTAGGAGTTCTACAAAAGCCTTGGAGGGGATGTTAAACAGGTGTGTGCTAACCACAAGGAGGGTGCAGTCTTACTCGGATCTGAACGGATCCATTATGCATGAAAGTCTAACTTCACCTACTCCAACTATGCCGTACCGCAGAGTGCTCTAATACACAAAATTGAAACTTTTTGTGATGTTATTAATTCTACATCGTATGCGGCACGTTTAAGCCAAATTTCTTAAATTTTGAATCCTGCTATACTCTTCTGATTTTTATTGACATATACATACATGCATACGCGTCGATTAATCATACTTATTTTCCATAAAAAAGTTTAAGTCTAAGAAATTCCATCACCACGAAAATAATTTCACTTCATCATTCCCAACTGAGCACCGACATCAACTCAATGTACAGGTGAATGTAGCATCCCTTGACACTAGTTCCAAGTACTTTCGAAGATTGCAGACGAATCATTTTTCTTTTCAAAAATGAATCTTATCCAAGTTGCTTCACATCGTCCACCGACCGACTTTACTAATGTGACCCTGGTGGGTAGAAAAGTTTACGAAAATCGAAAATCCAAGAAATGATGACTGATGATCTAGGCTTGAATGCTATGGCCATGTCATAGATACAAACTTGTCACCTGAGAAATTCAGAGAAATCGGTTCGATTAGTTTACAAAAACTTTAAATGAGAATCGAAAAACGAGGATTTGATCGATTTATTTGAAAATTTTCTTTAGGAAACGTAGCAACGAAAACCAGCCACAAATCATGGTTCATTGAATATGACCCAGAAATAGTATTGAGTCTGGAAGAGGATGATTAGAAGAAAAGTCTTGACTTGTCACAGAGCGGAGTTGCAGCCAAGATAAAGTTTGGACAGTACTCATCTCAAAAGATGGAATCAGCATATTTCAAAGGAACATTTGGATGACAATGTTGGTATCTTTAACGTAAATGAACAACCCAAAGAAACCCTATTTTGGACCGTTCCTCTCAGTATATTTCTAAAATGATTTGAATTCCAAAAAATCGGAAAAAAAGTTTAAAATTGAAGAACTTAGTGAAGTAGGGTAAAGTCGAATACTGAGTCGTAGTGACTTGTATAGTAAATACAAGTTACGCCATCTTCGGTATATAAATATTGAATAACTTTACAAAAAACATACCAATTTCCACAAATGAGGACAGTTTTTTTATTCTGTTTTTTTTTTTTACAATTTATTGGAACCAGTTTTTGAATACCACATCATTCAAGTGGTCACCTGTATTGACCAAAGCAAAATGTACCATTTTTTCCATCACTTTTTCGAAAATCTCAGACGATAAAGCGATGACTTCACGAATGTTTGCCTTGAGCTCGTCAATGGTTTGAGGCTTACTGGTCTACACTTTGCTTTTTAAGTAACCCCACAAAAGGAAGTCAGGAAGGGTCAAATTCGGACATCTGGGTGGTGGTGCCTGTTGGCCATGACATTTTCGATGATATGCACGTTGAGTTACCACAACTAAAGGACTATTTTTAATGTACAGCGTTTCAATATTCCGCGTTGTTTCGGTATGAAGCGATTCATGGTTCAAATTGTATTGAATTGGCGTTTAAAAATTATGCCTATTCAAGTCAATCGGTTAATAAATGTAGAAGTTATTGAATGATTGCATACATAAAAGATGGCGCACCTATACTTTTAGAGTGGCAAATGGTAATACGAGTATGTACCAAGCAGTATACTACATAGAGGATCAAGGAAGAACTTATGGAAAATTCGTCCTTAAACTTAATGGAAAGAACTTCGAATACTGTCGGGTCTCTATGCTTTAGTAAGGTCATCGAGTGGGGAGAAGCATGAAGTATGCATCTACATGACTGCTTTAGAGAAAAGATAGTAATTTAACAAACTATTGCATTACATAAGTACAAGTACAAGTATGTACAAGACCTTCGAATTTAGTTTAAAGTTTCTCATATAGCAACCTTATATGCTAACTTATGTATGTTTCGCATGTTTCGCTGCGTCAGATACCCTTCGGTGTTAATGGTGTTTTAAATCATAATAACTTTTATAGGAATCATCTCATTGGGTGTATTTTTAGCTTAAAGAATACATATATTCAAAAAGAACCCATGTCCACTTCAGAGGACATCATTAAAAATTAAAATCCTAGCCACACGAACATCCCAATGCCATTTTTTTTCTATTCTTAAACACGTTATTTAAGTTCAATCTCTTTTTTTTTTGTTTTTGTTGTCTTACGTAATTATTTTTATCATCGTTACGACATGCTAATAATAATGAAAGAAAATATAAACATGGATACGAAGTATTCTGCCCAGTGTCTGTGAGGTGAGTTCTGAAATATGAAGTTATCTGGAAAGTTAATGCATGTAGCGATTTATAACTTTGACCATCAGTTCACCCTTTTTTAAAACCAATAAATGTTTAACTATATAATAATAGATGTACAAATGTGGCTATAAAATATATTAAGTTTATGAGGATATGTGATGTACCTATTTGCTGAAGTACTCGTATGATGCCTCATTGCTACCGGATTATGGTTTCTAAAAGGTAAGTACAATATTAAAACATAAAAACAACGAAAAGGATGTATGATAATATCTGGAGGGTTCCAAGACTTATTTTTCTATTTCCAAATATAAAAATATTGAAAATTCTCCAGATGTGTGTTTCAAGTTGAAATAAAGTAAATTTATGTGAAATTTTAAATAACAAAACTTGTTTGTGTACACTCTTGAGTAAGATACCTTTAACAACATGCCGATCTAGTAAGACACAAGAGATTCAAAACCCTTTTCTCTTAGACAAGGCTAAGTAATATGAGGCTTGATTATTATGTCTGAGTTTAGATGCGATCGTTTCACAAGTCTACTCGAGAATATCAAAGGTTAAACTCTGTAACGTCTTCCAATTCCGCAGTAACTGATCGCTGGTCATTACTCGAGGTCAATTCTCAGAGCACACCTATTCAAAATCACCAAAACTTTCAAGCCAAAATCATGCACACAGTGGAGAATCAAAGACCCAATTCGTTTACCTTTGATCGATAGTTTGAGATTTCAAAGATAATACCTTCAAAATTCACTGAATCAGATTATTTTAGACCGAAGAGCTCTTACCAAAATTCAGTTTTCTTATGTTCAGCCTTTGGAATTACCTACCAGGATATATTTTTCAGGGGTTTGATCATCATCATCATCTCTTTCAAGAAGAAAACAGAAACTATGAGCATATGAGATATCTATATATCCTTAGACACAGGACTAAAGCACACATGCAAGGTACAATCGAAAAAATACTTAAGGACAAACTTGAATCTCATAATGGGATTTTCATTCAAAGGCAGTTTTTGTCTATGGATTTTTAGACAGATTACGCGTGAGTCGTGAAAAGACTTAGCCCGGCACAGAGTTTAAAATCAGCGTTCTACGAGGAATATGTTTCGTGCACTTAACTACATAATCGGCCTATCGAATGGACGATTCGAAGTACCATCGAAAACTTTGAAACCCTATCTTCATTATTAGACAATACGTATCCAAATGTAGTAGTAGTAGCTAAGAGTTTAACCTATGAATGCGATGAATTGATTGCAACCACTTGGTCTACTCTATGTTAGGATCTTGGTTTAAAAGAATACAAAATTCTACTCGTATAAGAATTGAGACAGGCTGACCTAATAAATCGTCAATGTTTTTGTCTTAGAGGCTTAGAAAACCTTGAAGTAAACCTAGGGTTTTAGACAGGAATTTTCTTTCAGCGACGATGCACATTACTGGCTTAATTGACGTATTTAGGCTAAAGAGCAATCCAAAGAGATTGAAGAGCAGCCATTACATCCAGACAAAACAACTGATGGAATCGTTGGTCCATATTCCTTCAAAAACAAGACCGGCCTGAACGTGACTGTCAATGAAAATGGACTATTTGCTGCATCAGGTTAAACCCCGTGATTTCCAGGACATTTGGTATCAATGCAACCGGTGAATTGGCCGCCTAGATCTTATAATATTATACTTCTAGACTTTTTTTTTTGGGGCTATGTAAAGTCCAGAGTTTACATGGATAAGCCGAATCCGATTGAGGGATTGGAAGCCAACATTACTCGTGTTATTCGCCAAATTTCATTAGAAATGCTCGGACGAACCATCGAAATTTGGAACCAACGTTTGAAAGAAATAATCTGAAATAAAAATGAAAATGTGAAGAATGGATAAAATATCTAAGTATGTATCTCTAAATAAATCACCCTTTATACGTGAAAGGACTCCAAATATGGGGCATCGTTTCATGTACACCCAAAATAAATCAAAATCTAAATGATTTCCTTTAGAAAAGAGCAACTCCGGAAGTCATTCATTCACTGTGAATCATAATTGAAAAGTTTAAACCACACGAATAGAAGTGTTTTTATTGACCTCGAGAAAACCTTTAAAGTATCCGTGACGCCATATACTACTTATAATGTTAAAGTGTACTAAAGGTCAGCCATAAACTTGTATCTATTCAATCTAATGATGAAGTTTTATAGCGAAAAATATTCCGCTACCGGATCCTTTTAGTATGCACATAATATTTATTGCTTTTACTAAGGACGCAATCATAGAACGTGAAACATCGACCGCTAGCATCAAAAGTATCTGGTTTCCAACTCACGCTTTTAGCTGGATAAGTTGTAGAATGTTCTGAATGTCACTGACAGTGAGGGAGTTTTCTATAAAATGGTATTTACTACTGTAAGACTCTATTTAAATATTTGTTGTTAAAAAAAGGAAGTGTATGTATCTTTCACTATTTGTGGATGGAACTTAAAAAACCCGTTGGAACTTTGCGAATAAGGATTTCTTTCTCAAGCAGATTTCTCAAGATCTAACATGTAATTCCTGGATATGGTCAGATGATTCTTCTTCCTCTTCATTTACATAAATTGTACAGAACACATCCCTTTTGTTCAACGAACTGTAAGTATCGCATTATGGGTAGACTTATGTTCTGTTATAGTAAAGTTCATAAAGTTCATATGGGCATGTCTGTTAGTTAGAAAATTTAAATTTTGAACACCTTAAAGGGACGCCTGTCGAAACCTATTCGGTAAACTTTTCAAGTTGGGAGGAGATGACTTCATAAGGACCCCCTTTAATGTAGGAATTCATAGATACAAAATGAAAATTCAACAAATACTCATCGATGAATGTATCTGCATGGAAAATGTAAATCTGCATACATAAGTATGTATGTGTGTTTAGGAAGCCTTTATCTACGGGCAGCAAACTCCAGTACTGACATCAGTGTGGTTTTGACAATTAATGATTCCGTAAGCATGACTTTCTATTGATTTCGTATCAAAACAACTGCAGGTACTCCTCACAATGTGTTGGCTGCAGTTGGAAGCCATTGAGAGTGGTTTGTGACCACAGTGGTATTAGAATGGTCAGAGTTCAAACGAAAAAACCTTTGGATGTAATCTTTCCCCAGAAGCCTTAGTAAGTAGAAAGCACACCATCAGTCCGTGCTTATGGTATTACTTTATTGTGGACCGATGGCACAAGTCAAGAGCAATCGTTTGTTGTGCATGCAGAACAGTATCGGGGAATGCAATGTGATAGCGGCGCGAATGCCAATTGAGTTGGAGGTCAAAGTGGCAGTGTCAATATACAATGACGAAATTCCAAAGTGAAATGCCATCGGAGTAGCTGCTGAAATAGAATGGCAACGAGTAGAGGAGCTATCCGAAAACGGCCGGTGGACATACAAACTGCTAGCGAACATAGAAGAGTACTCAATTCTTAACGCGACATAGAAGCATTCGGGAATTCCTTTGTAAGTACCGTATAGCAGAAAACCCATTCTGTCCTCACTGTGAAGGAAGAGTGCAAAACGCCGAGCATATGCACAAAATTTGAATCAATCAGGAATGCCTTGGAGCAAGAAATAGGTAATGCTATAACCCCAAGGAAGCTGATATCGTTCAAGGAAACGTGGGACATCGCTTACAATGCCACTGCATTAAAAATTCAAAAACTATGGCGAGAAAATCAAACGCCGCGAGTCCAAGACGAAAATCCTTGATCATAACAAAAAGAAGACATGATGCCAAAACCTGCCTCTATGAAGGAATTCCTTAATCAGCGGTACCGTAGGTGGAATCAAGACAGGGTTCGGGGGTTGTTTAGTCACGTTAACATGCAAGAGCATGGCACGAGGTACTGAGTATCTACAAAGGATTTTTAGTAGATGTCCCTGTTTCGATAGCCAAATTTACGAAAAATTTTCGAATTTCACAGTTCTTGGCTTGTGACATCAGGTCACTTTACTGTCATTCAGTTCACAACGTCAGCACTAATGGTGTGTAGTGTTCCCACCACATTAAAGGTCCTTTCTACCCGTACCATTGAATTTCTACGAAACTACTACCTGCCCCTTAGATTCCTGACGCAAAAAAATAAATTCAAATCTTCACAGGTACTTGTTTGTCAGGCAGGAAAAGAACAAAACAAAAAAAAAGGAAAGAAACGAAAAAGAAAAATGAGGTAGTAATATCCGGCTATCATTTTATTGAATTTAAGGTGGAAAAATTCCGTTTGCCCTTTTTCCAAAAAAACACAGAATCTATCTGTGTAACGTTATTCGATTTCTCATTCGAGAGGTGAGGTATGTTGCCATGTAAATTCGGCACGAGGGCACTGCATTAAATTGCTTGTTCTAGATTATTGCGACATCATTTTTATTTTTTTTTTCATCAGGGATGGTTTTCAAATTTTTTTTTCTCTTTTATTCTATGCAGAGCATAAGTGTATATGTATATACGGCCAAAAAAAAAAATTGAACTGATAAAAAATTCAATTATGACGCAGAATTTAATTTAAAAAATCTGTATGCTGTTGATTTATTTATTATTTGGTTGAGTTTTGTGTTTTTTTATTCAACCCCATCGTATAAACGATGGCTTAAGAGATGTTTGAAGGTAACACAACCATATGTAAGCGTAACTTTCTTAGGATTTAAGGAGCGTAATGTACGTAATATGCACATAGATACCTCTAATATAGAACTATGCACATTCTTATACTCCTTTCTTGTTTTGAACTTCAGTCACGTTCTATTCCTCTGAAGCTTGCACCCACGTTTTTGGACAGTCAAGTCCCCTGAATAGATAATGAAAATTCGGTGAATTGATTTGACATGGATGAACTACGGAACTAAAGAGATAGTAATGGCTCGTATGACCCACTTTTTCAAAACTTTTTCAAAAGTTCTTTTCATCGAATTTTATGTGAAAAAAGGGCGAAAAAATGTTTCAAACTACCTGAAGAAATAGTTTCTCTAAACTTTTGGAAACACACACTTTAAATGTTTGTTTTTCGCGGAAAATTAGCTAATTGCTACGTGTCTCCATTCTTGTAGAAGAAAATTATTCAAAAATAATGGATTTTCCAACATAGAGCAGTCAAATCTAAAGACTGAATAGGGTAATACCAAAGCAGAGGATGGAGTTTGGTAACTGACAAGAATAAAGGAGTTTCTGCCAGCTTTGACAAGTAAAACCGAAAGTTCCAGCAATCATTAAGGCACTGGCATTGGTATTTAGAAATATAGAGGTCAAGAGTAAAAGAATTTCTTGATCCAATTCACATGCAATATCGTCAGATGTGTCCTCTCTACTTGGGGGCGCCAATCATTAGACAATCCTTTCAAAGTATACTGCATTACCGATCACCTACATCTAGTTTACCTGAAGAGTACATACAAGAGTGTGAAGTAAGGCTATAGTCGGCATATTCCTATTTGAAATCTGGTATTTGGCCAGATATTTCTTTCTCATGTGAATCGATTGGGAAAGGTGTTCCGAAGTCTCGTTGAACTCATTTCGTGGTTCCCAACAAATCTCCTAGTTTTGGCAGAATCTTATAGTATTTCCCGACATGGCCTCTTATACCACAGTTCAGGACCTCTTTAGGGTTCCCTTTGCCCTGTGTTTCTGGTGCATCTACCTGGTACCATGGTCTATTCAAAATCATGACCGATTCAGAGAAACGACGATTCAACTTGTTCTCTTACAGAAAGCGTAAGTAATTAAGACCAGGACTTGAGGATTCTTCAAACAATGAGTACAAGAGATTCGATCGAATTTCTCTACGTACAGCCAAGTTCCAAGAGCAAGTATGTGCTAAACCAGAATTCAGTGGAACTCTTTATAAAAACAATATACCTGTAGATACTCTCCAGATAGACTGCAAGGACATGCATGAAACGTTTTTTCTATCACTTACTGCTCATCTGGTAACTCTTTGCCCCACGGAAGAAACACAAATTGAAAACCATTTTTTCCTGATAACTGGTTTTTCATAGGGGTTAACCCATCGTCAGGACAAAGCTTCCCACAATATAATTCCTGTTTTTGACACAGCTTTAATGGTCCATAGATTAATTTTCTCTCCTCTGATTTCCATCCTTTGGGCGCTTAACCTATGCAGATATTAGCCCTCTGGAATTTTCGAATTGCATATTATTCCAATGATCTGAAGCATTAACTGCTAAGTGAACGCCAAAGGATATTCGATATTGGCCATTAGTACCTAATGAACTCTGTCCAAAATTATTGTGAAATTGACCACCGCTTAGAGCGAAATTGATTCACAGGATGTCAGCAAGGTTGCCTTTCGAATTACGAGGGAATGTTAGTCTGAGATTAATTATCCTGTTCATCCAATTTTTGTTTTCAGTTTGTATCCTTCCACAAATGTACCTTAGTGCGACATATACCACATGTCTACAAGCATGCGATACTTTAAGTTTTCATTTGTTTAAAGTTTTTTAATGGCATGTCACCAAGGGCTTAAATTCTCTAACCTTCTGGGGGATATTTACGATTGTTGTGACTTCTGCATGTCAGCATGAAAGTCATGTGCAAGTGCATTTGAAAGCCATTTTTCCTCGAGGATAATATCGTGAAGTATTTTTAAGGGTAAATTTATGTGTTAAAAGAAATGTTGCTCTACAGCGGAAAGGAAAAAGTCTCTTGGCCTTTCCTTGCGTAATTATAATTCACTTTGCCATTACTTCGTGCATTAAATATGTTCACAGCCTTTGCTAAAACTCACAGGAAGAAAATGGAGCAGAAAAATATATCGCATGCGAATGATGAGAGGATATGGCAGTTATTTATTGCTTAGTGGCACTGCCATGCACGTGTGTGTTTATAGATACACATATAAATGTACAGAAGAAATGTGGCAGAAGAACCATGTCTGAACTAATTTTCGAAAATTTCATATTCAAGCATGAATGGCATAAGGCAGGAAAGTATCGTTAGTCGGGGAAAAAAATGCATAAATTTCAAGCTTAAGATATTGAAAACTTGATGAGGTAAAAGGATAATAATAATATCTGCGCGAATTCCTATTCCATGCGATACAACCCTATAGTTTGGTCGAAATGCTCAAGGACATGAAATTAAAAAACTAAATATTACAGCGTTCTTGTGACAGGCATCTTAATGGGTTTCTTCTTGAAAATTTCTTGGAAGGAAAACTCATTCCAACACTAGTCGTGTGTACATAACAGTTTAAAATAAATTCGTCTAAGGTGTCCTGGTAGATATGTGATGGCCAGAGTGTGTTCTACTGTTGCTAGTAAATTTATGACTCCATTAAGTGTGCCGAGCTTCGGGCGAACCATCCAAGTCAAGTGACTATCTTCAGTAAATTAATTTTCAGTTCCCACTGCGTGTATAATTCAAGGCAACACTAGTCTGCCTTAAGTCAAAATAACCACAAGATGTCCTTAGAAACTCTCTGTTTTTACAGTTTGCGAACAGAGCTGTTTGAAGCACGTCTGCTTGATTTATCTGCGCCTAATACTTCATGGGATATACTATTAAAACAATCTAGTATTGTATTGGCCCTACGATCCAAACGAGGCTTCTACTTCTTCTTCTAAAGCCTAACTGCTGAGTTTCTAAGACTTACCTTCTTGTACAGTGATAGGTTCAGAGTAGCAACGATATTTTTAGTTTAGTTGACAAATTTTCAGTATATACATTGATTTAGCCAACATCTTAACTCAGAGAGTGTTTACATAGGCCAAGGTGAGATGAAAACATCAAATCTGTTACATCTAGTCAGTCATATGACGATGATCAGTGCATGATACTATTGGCTCTGAAAAGTAGCTTATACACAACTTGGCTAATAGTTGCACTTGTTCTTAACAACCGTCAGACTTCTTAGACATAATTCCTCACCTTTCCCATAGTAAGGGCAGTCGGATGCAAGTATAAGCCAGCTGACCATGTGGGACACCTAAAAATTCTTGACTCAATTTCAAAAAGAGACAAGTTTTGGCCCATCCTCTATGTCAGGGAATACTGTTCCGATAGGTTATTTGAGGTAAAAATATTAAAACGTAGACCAGTCTCTATTAGTGTTCCAACGCTGGACCCCAGAGGCCTGGTCCGGTTTACAAACGGAACAAAAATAGACTCTGGAGTTGAAGCTTGTATCTTTGGCCACTAAAGTCCCAAATTCTATGGGAATGTGTTCCACAATTTTTCAGGGTGAACTCCATGTCATTGAGATCTGGTTAAACCTTAGTAAAGATATCAAACACGCTAGTATATATGTATGTATGTATATCTCTTCAGATAGTCAGGTACTACTTAGAGATCTGCCATCGAATTAAGTGCTGTTCTGATGGATAAAAATCTCTTGCCAGACACAAAAAAATGGACCTCGGATGGGATGGGATAAACTAACTAAAGCTGGCTCGGGATCTATGTTCATAGGATCTGAGACCTACTGTTAGCTGGACTGCCGCTGACCCACTGGGAAAAAGTTTCGAGATTAATACAATCCAAACGATTTATCAAGCGTTTTCCCTACAAATAAATTTTTACAAGAAAGAACATATTAGGATGAGGTTTCTAACAGGTCAGTGTGGCCTGAAGTGGCTAGACATAGAATGTCTTAGCGTGTTTTCCATTAGGTAACTTGCACATCAGCAGATATTAAAAAGTTTGCGGGTAAGAAGGTAGTTTCCTTCATTAGAGAGGTGGTACGACTCCTAAAATAATTCAATAGATCTTTACAAGTTGCAGTGTGAGCTATATAGGCAAGCTTCCTGAATCACTTTCGAGGTTTCAGTATAGCCAATGGTCATATACCATAATCTATGTAGAATACTGACTAAAATTTACTGTTGATCACACAAGAGAAGATGAAGCCTTACCATGCTTTATACCTTCGATGGAAGCCAATGCATTCTAAAGAGGACAGGTTTACGATACATATTCCAATTCTAAACTTGGGTTTGCCAGCTGACACATTTCTAGTCAAGAGAAGATGAAGCCTTACCATGCCTTATACCATCGATGGCAGCCAATGCATTCTAAAGAGGACAGGTTTACGATACATATTCCAATTCTAAACTTGGGTTTGCCAGCTGACACATTTCTGGTCAAGAGAAGATGAAGCCTTATCATGCCTTATACCTTCGATGGAAGGCAATTCATTCTAAAGAGGACAAGTGTCCGATATATATTCCAATTCTGCCCTTGGGTTCGTCAGATGACACATTTTTGGTCGAGCTAGACAGACTTTCAATGTTCAAAGGAAAGCTAGGAGGTTGCACATTCTATCTTAAGCTACATATGTATGTACTTAAGCACCAAATAAAGTCCACTCGAAACCATGTATATACCATAAACCATTCGCACATTCGACCAAGGCCATGCCACCATCTATTCCTACCAATGTGGCAAATTTTAAGGTCACCCGAAGGCACCATATTGTTGAACATACTGTTCTCATACTTAATTATACTTGAAAGTCTTCACGTTCAAGGTGACTAGCCATGTCCTTAGTATTCAATTTAAAACTCAGCACAATCGAGGGCAAATAGCACATATTAGAATAAAGGCGCCTCTAAAAGCGACCACTTAAACCGTCTAGGCTAAGAAAACACCAGCGGTTATTACACCCTTCTACGGCAATGTTATTATTTGCATTTCAATTATTTTGGTTTTCTTTTTTAAATGCACCCCATTGTTGGCATTTTATGGCATAAGTGCTATTGATTTTTTAAACGAAAACAAATTTGCATCAATTAACTTGTAGGTGCTCGTACCTTAGGTGTTGTTCCAAGTTCACCATGAGACAGAACGCCTGCCTACAACAATGGTTCGAGTAGAGAGCATGTTTTGGTTTCAAGAATGTAATTTATTTCGATTAAGGTTTTTGGATAGCTTTTGAAAAACCATACGTTTGCACAGAGCACCAACTGCAAGTAGCATATCTTAGTCCTTGATGCTGTGTCAATAAAGGGAATTCGTTTCGTCTGCTTTACACAACTCCATTGTATGTAATATTTCAGGAGAAATTTTTAAATTGACTCGACTACGTACATAGTTTATTCGAAAATTATTATGGAAGTACACATTCTCGTTTTGCCACTGTTCTCCGTTTCATTCGAGGCACGAGAGCACTCAAGCAAATTTCATCCTTTTCTGCAAACCGCAAGTTGTGTTATTGTTCTTTTATTGGATGTGTTTTCGGATGTGTTTGACGTCCTTAATTAAATCAGTGGTTGGTGCTGTGGCGGCCGGAATTAATCCTTCGCATAGTTTTATAAAATACTCCCCAATTCACTTGACTTCATTGTGCCAAAACAAAGTTGTATATGCAAGTATTGTGGAGAAACTCACAAAAACGAAAAAAGGACATCAGATAGGGTATGCAATGAGTGATGACAACAAATTAATCATTTGCTTCTTTACACATTGCGTAGTTAAGGGCTTGTATTTGTACTTAACCAAAAAAAAGGATACAAATAATCCGCTGATGTAATTATTCCCATAAATCACGTCAGATTTCGGACAAACGATTTGAAGATTCGTATCAGAATTTTATTTGATGTGCCATGAAGGTCCTCGAGTAGATAATTTGTCAAATCAAAATTTTAGACCGAAAAAAATCTCTAAAAGGGTGTACTACATATATATATATTACTGTACGTTCTGGCTCTACATTGCTTGCTTGCTCCAAATCAGTTTGGAAGACTCTGAAACTCTGTCTCCACTCAATATCTCTAAAAACTGAATTCTTCTGAAATTTTGTATAAAAACTTCCTCTCATCCTTGGGTATTCCCGAAAGTGCATTCAAATTTAGGGAAGCAATTGCTATAAATATTTTACAAACTGTTTCAAAATAGATCCTTTTCAGAACCACAAAAAAATGAGGTAAATATATGTACATATTTTTTTTTTACCATTTTTCTCTGACAAAAGAAAATGGTTTTTATTATAATGTCTATGAAACTTATAAGAAAAAATTGTTTTACGTAAAGAAATCGGAGGAAAAAATTTTCAAAATTTTGGGTTTAAGGAGCCCTAACTCATTTGTGGCTGCATACAGTTATAAAGGGTGGGCCATCTAGTGGTTTCTTTTTAAATCATAGGTTACTTTGACACTGACAGCTGTTTCCCCTCTCGAAATCTTGACAGAAAGTCAGCAATTGAAAGCGCACTACCATCAGCTTCGTTATCGCTTCGCAGTTTGGGCTATAGAGCAGCTTGAGTTGGGCAACGATTTTGGGCGAAAAATCATCTTTTCTGACGAGCCTACGTTAACAAACAAAATTGCCGCATTGGGGCTCGGAAAATCCGCACGTTATTGTCAAGAAGCCGATGCATCCATAGAAAGTGACAGTTTGGTGCGAATTGTCGAGTGCTGGCATCATTGGACCATTTTTCTTCGAAAATGTGGCTGGGAACAACGTTTCGTTTAACTGTAGGCATTACAGAGCTTTTTTTTACTGAAATTGAAGACATGAATTTAGACGACCTCTGGTTCAAAGCAGGATTCCGCACCATGCCACACAGCCCATGCCACAATCGATCTTTTGCGCACCAAATCGTGTTATCAGCCGTCTTGGCGATGTCAATTGGCCGCCTCGGAGCTGCGATTTGACCATTTTGGACTTTTTTTTGTGGGGAACTGTGATTGTTATGCCAACAATCCGGAAACGATTTAAGCCCTTAAGGCCTTAAAAAAGGTCATGAAAAATTGAAGTGACAGATTGCTCTACTGCGAACCCAGCCGAGGCAGCCACTTGAAAGACGTTCTATTCCATAAACAATTGGAATGTTTGCTCTTACTAATAAAGCCAAAATGCATTTTTAAAAAGAAACTTGTATTTGTCCCACCATATGTAATAGAATATAAATGAAAAGAAGGAGTTTCGGAAACAGGGCATTTAAAACAACAGTCTATAAGTCAAGAAGTCAAGAGCTTCGCCCAATTTTCTCTCTAAATCATCATGACTCTGACCTCCATTAGTCGTATCTTTATTTCTCTATCAGTGGACTCGTCTGACCTTCGTTTTTCGTTCGCCATTCAGTGTAAATGAGAAGATAAGTTGAGTGGAAGCACTTTAGTCCATATGGTCCCACATGTCCCAATTCCAACAATGATGGCTCCATCAATTTTTTTCCCCAAATGACATCGATATATCCGTACAGATTTACTGTGAAAATATGTGTATAATGGGACACAAACAAATGCATGGCCTAGAAAACTTTTCAACTTAATTTAATTCCAACAAATGAATACATATCTTCGTTCACAGAACGAGTAATTAACTCCCTAAGCACCATGGCATACGCATACCCTTTTGCCAAATCTCGACATTTCCTAAAAATGATCCCTTGTCCAGAAGACAACACATTCCATTCCATTACTACGATTGAGAGAGTCCACCTAACAACTTTCACGACAATAGTACTCAATAAAATTAAAACAAAATCAAATGTTTACCAACGGAAATGCCAAGAAACTTCCAAAAGAAACGTCCGGATGGCAGATTGTGCACACACCCATACGAGTATGTACGGATAAGGTTTTCTCCACCATTTAATATCCTCTTTTCGGTAATGTGGTCCAATTAATCTCGATTTACAACAGCACAAATCCAGCCAAGCAAACTTCCGCTCCATCGCTCCCGCTGCCGCCCTCTTGTCTGTGGTGTTGGTCCTGTTTTTTCTGTGTACATTTACAGCAGCAGGATTAATGCTCGACCGTATTATGGTTGCACACAGCCAGCGTTGGTTGGAGTTGTGTGTGTGTATGCATACCACATGGAATTTCCATGTTTTTTCATGGCTTTTATGCTCACTCAACATTAAGTTAAGACGGGTGTCAGTTTTCGTAAACCGACTCCCATTTCCTGTCTTTTAGGTTTTTTTTTTTTCGTATAGAAGGACTCTTATCACGTTCACCACTAGGGGGGTCAATTCATTGGCTTGTGACTGCAATCATTACCATTCTGGTGGTACTAGCTTTTTTTTTTCTGTCTAAACTATGCTAACACGGATATGCCTTACCACATACCATGATCATATGTACATGGTTCTAAAGTGGCTTGCACGCGATTTGTCATATGGAAACAGCAGAACCAACCCTGTGAATGTATCTGCACTTAATGCGCTGGATTACATCGGGTTACGAGGCATATCGTTAAGAAACTACATCCTATATGTAGGGAAAGAAAAACTTTTTCTAGTGAAGTGGAAGGTCCCATCGCGTGAGATCTCAATTATTTCAATTAACTGTAAATGGAATTGACATGGGACATTCAGAGTTATGTTTCCATAGAAGTAATGGCATTGCTGCGGATGCTTTTAAGGTAACCTTGAACTTCAGAGATTTTTCTTATGCGAGGACAAGTATTCCTTTGGAGTACTCGAGCGTTTAAGGAGCACTTAATTTGAATTGAATTTTTGTAGATAGCAACTTGCCACAGTTCCTGCATTTAAATGTAAAGTGGTCGTTGACGAAGATGGTAGCAATAGCAATGTCTTGTCTATGCTTGGGTGTCGTAAAGGGCTCACAGAATGCTCGAGAAGTTTGTATGCACTTTATGGCATGTGGCGTCGAGTTACGTGCTCCTGTCGTCGTGTTATGTTTTCAAAGGATTGCTTCCAAGTAAATCAATAAGAAGTCTTGAACGATTTTGCGTCGTAACCAATACTGGCTTATGGAACATCATCAGTCAGTCTCGGAATGAATCATAAACTGGAGTGGAATTCCATACAGAACTGAAATATTGAATGTGAGCTACACATCAAGTAGTCAACGGCCTTGCGTGAGTGAGTGAGTGTTTTTCCTGGATTGGTGTATGGTTTCTACTAAGGCGTCTCGAATACGTACACATGTAGATGATCCCTTTACTAGTTCAAAATACGAAGTTTTTAAAGTGCAACAGGGTGCTTCATTTCGGCCAAAACTTCTTTTCAAATAACCCACTGTTTGTGCTACACAGGACTCAATATTTCCCAACGTAGTTCAAGCGTAAAACGACTCATTTCGTTCCGCGGAGGTGTGATACTGACTTTCTGTCAAGATTTCGAGCGGGAAACAGCTGTCAGTGTCAAAATAATCTATAATTTAAAAAGAAACCACTAGGTAGCCCACCCTTTATAAGCAAAAATATTTTGCCTCATTATGTTTCAGTTTGGAGTCTCCGACGGTACCACGGAATATGTTTGGTGTTTGGAATCTACTGCTGGTAATTTAAGGGATTACTTGTTGATAATCCTTTAAAAGTCACGCCTCATATATCATCCCTTGTTCCACCATGGCCAGGTGTAAAAGTATAAAATTTGTTGATTTATGTTCTGTTTCTGGCCAGAAAGGACTTGCTTTTAACAATAACTTTGTAATAAATTGTCTCCATTGCAGTTCTTTCAGACGTGGGTACGTAGTTTCCATTAACCCCAGTAATGGGGTGAAAATTAGTGGCAGTAGGGTGTTAAAGGAGTGCAGAAGCCTTAAGTGAAATATTTGCGAAATACGAACTGTACACTGTGCTATGGGGGGCCGCCAATTCATCACCATTTGCTAGTAGCACCACCTGGTTAACGAATGGTGAGGATTGCGCTGTTGTGGTCCACTTATTCTGTAACGCGAGCTATCTTCTTTGAGAGTATGGGACTAAGTAAAAAGTGATTACAAAGAGCTCTAGTGATTGAAACAAGAGCACTGATATTTAGTACAAAGGACAACGCTCTAGGGATTTGCATGCGCAATGCTTAGATGGCTCTAAAAGTTCTAAGTTTAATTCGTTAACGGAGCATGGAAGAGAAAAGTCAGTGCACCAACCAACATTGTACCAACTTGCTCAAATCAGTGTATGGAATTGGATATAAGCGATTTGAATCTGAATCTTCTAAGGAAGATTATACATTCTTTTAAAATTTTTCACTAATTCTCGTTCTATTGAGGCAAGATCTACCCTAAGTTGCACAAAAGATACAGAAGAACTGAACATCTGTCTTAAATGAGGTATATCGGGTCAGCATACATTAGAAGAAGAAAGAATATACCTCGCAAGGACATGCATTGCTACCATTTAATTTTTCTTTTTTCAAGATTTTTCGCTTATCCTCTTCCTATCGAGGCAGGATATAAATGCATTCGTAGATAAAATGCAAAGAAACTGAATACCTGCTTGCACAGATCTGAGTCGTCTAAAGAGAGGCTAGAATAAGGAAGAATGTGCATTATTTGGTGGCGTATACGTAACATTTTTCGGTTTTTTTTAAAGATTTTTCGATATTTCTCTTTTAATTAAAATTTACAATTCTGCGGACCGTATAATAAGATAATAGCATCTGATGCAGGTAATAAGTTTCCGTTTGGCTAATCGAGTTCTTCGAAATTTATACTAACTGGCTTTCCATTCCAGATCTTGAGCACTCAGAAGATCTTAATTTGTTCCTTTTTGGGATCACTTTTGTGATAAATGCTTTAACATTTCCGTCAGATTCTAGGCAGTATGACTGTAACAGTGTTGAGCAAGAGTTTCAGTTTCCCCGTACAGTTTTGTGAAGCATGCGTAGACTACAAATTAGCCTTAAGGCATGAGACTCGGTAAATGAGAAACGGGCTATCGAATGTCCATTTCTGTTACGTATATCGCAGCTCCTTTGGTATTTTCAAATCCAGAATATGATCTAGAAATTGTAAATGGAAATCTCTTCAGGATGTTGACTACGGTCATGAGAATTGTTTCGTCCTTACGATTAAGTATATTTTACCAGAAAAAGTCACTAAACGATATCTGTTAGGCGATAAAATTTAGTTTTCAATATTTTCGATAGAATATCCTTAAATTTGTTACTAATTTTGATGACCCTATCGTGTACATACTGTTGCACTCTGTTGCCAGAAGTGGACAACCTTTTTTTTTAATTGACGCCGGCTCTACCGGCACTTTATTAGCTCAATACAAGCAAATTTAAACATTTTAAACTTAAAAATTATCTTAAGACCTATGGGCGAAGGAAAAGGTTGAGGAGGGACAATGGAGACAGGACTAGGAAGGATATTCTTCTAAGATGAAAGTCGAAAGAGTTTTCCATATTAGTAGCCAGGCGCAACATTCTGGCCATTGGTGAATTATAGCAGCAATAAGTCCGATCATGATTAATATGGAAGAGAGGTATTGACCTCAGGTTGCGAGGATTCGTGCTTAAGGATACCGATTCGAAAAGCGCGGGACTATCAGTGTGAGCGATAATTAGCTGATAATGGAAGCGTAAATCGTTGATTTCGCGACGGTTTCCGAAGGACTGTAGACCGATAAGTTTTAGACTATGGATGTAAGGAGCCAAACTGTTTCTGTCTATCCAGGCGAAGTTGCAAAGGACAGAGCGTACGGCACATATGGACGGCGTAGTAGGGGGACTAAACCGGTCTTCCATATTCAAGGATGGGTCGAACGAAGGTGATATACTACATATAGTGATTTGGTAGACCAACGTTTTATAAAGCCAAGCGCAGAGTTGGCTCTACTTGTCGATATAACACCTAAGTCACGTAAAGAAGAGACTGGAGGGACAAGTTCATTTAAGAGGAAGTAGTTCCTGTGCCGTTGTGGGACACGCTTCCTGGAGTAAGTAATGAAGTGAGTGAAGCATAATGCTACTGTTATTCGATGGCTCTATCTACGTACCTACTCTGAAAATATTACTTTTAAAAATAAAGTACTTTCCAATCCCAACTTTAATCATACTCGCAAACCAGTCTGAACAGGTTTATGAGTAACCTGACGCCTAAGTAAATTCCTGGGTAGATAGTTAAAAAAAAGCCATGACTGGAATTTTTCAGAGAAAATCTATTTCCGTAATTTGTTACAATTTTTTCTCACAATAGTAGGGGCAGGACATGCGTAAGGTTTCACAGGCAACAGGACAAAGAAGAGGGCAACTAATTAGCTGCCTACTTTAAAAATAAAGTCGTAAGCTTATATTTTTTTGTTCTTAAACTTCAGTCAAAGGACATAATATCGGCACGTACCGCATTCACACGAAATCTAAAGATATATACATATGTATTCGTCCTTTTTGTTTCACACAGAAATAATAACGATAAGTATTCATTGGCTTGAACAGGAGAGAAAGAAAAAAAGAAAAAAAAAAACAAACAAATTTCCACTGTTGGCTAAATGAAAGAAATGTGTTAAATAAACAAACAGAGAAGAAAATTCAAGAAAACCCAAAGAAAAACCAAAACAAAAGTTAAGAAAGCATTAATTTTTCACCACAAACAGTGAGAGCAATAGCTTGGTGGCACTGTAAGATCAAAGCGGCCACCTCGCACCCTCTGCAGCGGAATAGTACAAACAAATTTCAAAATTCTCATTAATACCACCATCCACAATGATTTGAACAACTTTTTCCAATCCTAACCTCGCAGCTAAGAGAATAATACATCAGCCATATTAATTTCCTTGAAACAACACCAAAATGTGTACATTTTTTTTTGCTTTTCATCATTTCAAAGATGCAGATACATTTGCGATAAGTATTCTCCCTATAAACTCATTCATTTCAAAGTTCAAAACAAAAAGTATATACTCTACCTTGCAGAAGACAAAAAAACAAAAAAAGCAACATTCAATTAAATCCTGTTGACACAGGAAGCTAATATCTATTCCCCCCCGTGATTAATTCCTGTTTCGAATGATGTTTAGCTTCTACGGATATATTTTTCTTTCCATTTCATTCATTGAATTTTCAATTGCATCCGTGAAGTTGATATTCTCACTCAACCATGGCATTACCGTCAACCGTGACGCTGCTGTGGGAATTAAGATTCGAAAAAGGAAATCTATTTCGCTTTGACAAATTAAGAAACTCTCGTTAATTAAATGTTCTTTCATTCCGATGCCTATAGCTGGATACACTGGAGCCGACAAGAGACTTCTTGGATGAAGAAATTTCTGAAATGCATTTTTCTACTAACGACTCTATTGACAGATAGTTGTTAGTTTGCTCTGAGGCTCTGTGCCCTCTTGTGGAGTCCTACTCCGGACATCAATTAAGAGTCAATTGTTCACTCCTTGCGATAGTAACAAGTAACTTCTTTGGGTGCATTTAAGGAACAATGACTCTCCACAGCTTCTCGTGAAGGAACGTAGATTTTGATGTCCTTTTGATGGTCAGTAGTCATTGATAATAGTAGCTTAGGAAACTTAGACTGTGGATTGAACATAAATATGTGGTGAATTGGAGACTTTATCAAGTGTAATGTGAAAATCTTACTCTTTATCTATCGACCTAGAACTCAATCTGATATTACTCACTCTGCTACCTCTGAGAACTCTGTAATGAACTTACACCCCAGTACTCAAAATGTATTCTTCTTGGTTCCTCAAGTTCTGTATACATCATTGGATAGTACTATTCCTATATAGAAACACGTAAGATTTAAGGTCCACAAAGCTCATTGCTTCATTCCCCCTTCGCTTTATCTATCTGAAATCTTAAATAAGTATCCGCTTAGGACATGGTTATAGTACGGATCTTTGTGGCATTGGTACATGATGTAACTAAGATGACTAGCTACCTCGGACAACCTATAGTCATTCGAGTGCCAATGAAAGCCTAGGTCTGACCAGTTAACTATCTCAAGCAAATCGAAAAATTGAGATCCGGAATTTGTCCGAGAAAGATGAGTGGAATGCCAACTTTTTTGATCCATTGCCTTGAGATAACTTTTCAAGCATATTCCTACAATCTGTCGCATATATCCAATTCGACTGCATGGGCATCCTATAGACTGTGGATTGAGGTAATGGAATTAAAGATGGATCCTTAGTCTGATGAACTGACAACCATTTCAATCCATGAAGGGGGATTGAACACCAAAATGTGTTGGGAAAAGACTCTTTACGTTTCAAGAGCCCATAGCTCATGCTTTGACAGTCTAGATCTCTGCTGAAATAAAGATCAACTAAAATGATGGGTGGTTGTCTTTCACGACAAAGGAAAGTTTGACTAGAATTCATGTCTAGTTCAGTACTCACTTAAGCTAGTTCTAAGGCTGTTATGGGGCCATTGTATTCGACGATAGAAACATGAACCTAGAATTCAAATTAATAAAAAAAAAAACCAACATAACGATAGAAATTAAGCCAAAAAGACAAGACATAATCAGATAGCAAATCTGTTGGCCAAAGGATAGACCAGATAATCACTTCTGTCCTTCGCTCTATGATGCTTGATCTACTGCATGATGATGACTCGTTCCTTTACCAGCACAGGGACTTGAATGCATCACAGTTGTCGCAGAATATAAGAATAATTTTGTGAGGAATTGGTGGAAAGTAGGGTGAGATGATCGTCATATTGATCTTGTACCTTGCAGTTCTTTAGGCATCTAGCAGCCTATGTGTCATAGTTTTTGATTTTTGGAGATGTACTGTAACTCCAGCTCTTTCTCAATCCTTGAGATTATTGTCCAATTATTCTGGCCTACGTCACACCAAGACCTATCTGCATTCACCTTTGCTGTGTAGAGCAGAAAAATTATCGTTCTTGTATGTACAAGGAATGACCAATTCATCACATGCATTTTTTTTAAAGATCCTTCAATATCTCGAAAAAGGACAAACACTGAACTCAATAGACCAAACCAACTGGAATGCGTGCACTCTATCTTTCTACATTTCAAATGGGTCACAGCACTTGTCATTACAAAAGAAAGGACAACTCAAGATATTCCTTCCAGCTACCAATTGAGGTTAGTTGTAAGGATTATTGCTGTAATTTACAAAGTATCTGTCGGATGACACCAGGAAGTGAAATAAGAATAATGATTTTCCTAGCAGCACATGGAATATCAGGATCCATGATAGGCCACGTACAGCTGAAAAATTACAAGTTTACTTTAAGGATAACAGCCAGTACGATGGGTTGAACACCCCATAGAAGAAGGATGAACATCTAAAATGATTAATGCTACGGGAAGAGGGGACGATACATTTTATATGTCGATTTGGATTTACTATCTGCAGTACAAGCAGATGAAAAATTGTTACATTGATTCATGTTACCAACGCCTGATGTCAATTCGGGAAACATTACAGCAAGGAAATATCCTATCTGTTCCTAGGACATATAGGACCAATTATTTCATAGTAAATATTTGCTGAAAATCTATGAAGACAATCCCTGATTGGATCCACTGAACTAAGCGACAAAGGAACACATAACTTACACAGCTTAGCAAGCGAAAATACAAGGACGGATTGATGCTCTAGGTACTTCTGTTCCATTGCAGCTACTGCTAATGCCTTCCTCCCACAACGCCATGGGTAAAGAAAAAGTTAAAATCAGAACTTTTTAATTATCATGCCATTAAAAAAAAAAGTCAGGGTAAACATAGATTGAGACGAAAATCTCATTTAAGTGTAAACGAATGGAAACTTGATTCCTGGTTCTTTTTTTTTCTTGAACGCATAGAGCCACCCCTTTCTGAGGCCACTTGTCAGAATGATAAATTACCACATTTTTAACCATTTCATTATGAGATTTGAAAATAATTCCACCCACAACGAGGAGGAGAATAGGATTTTTTTTGTCTAACAATCAGGATAGACTTTGGAAAAAAAAACATGAAAAATGGGGTTGGGTGAAATTGAAACTTTTTTTGGTACAAAGTATTGTTTGCTTAATATTGTGAGCCAGGAACCATTTGGAACATTTTAAAGAATGGTACAAAAAAAAACTCTCCTCTGGGGATTATCTTTTTAATATATTGATCCTTTTGTTTGGCCATGCTGTGTATGTTTATACTAGCCTTTCAGCAGGAAGAAAAACAGTGGACGACAGGGCTTGTACTACGATTTCTTTCGTGCTGAAGGTTTGTGCATTATTCAGGACTGAAGATCAAGTAAAGTAAAGTAGAGTCTGAAATGATAGCTATTTAAGTTCATCCACTTTCTTATGTTACCACATGAGGCCTAGTAAAGTGCTTCCCATTTTTGAAGTCTCTTTCGCCATATCTTATGATATTTGGGAAGTTTTGGAAAATGCCCTGAGCTTATATAACCCTTTCGTCACGTCTAGTACATTTAAGTTCCACAAAATATATAAACCCCTCGAAAGCCGTGACGAAAGGCATAATGTAGGATTACATTACAAAAAAATTCAAAATTTTCTAAGCCATATCTTTTTACTTACTTACTAAATGGAATCCCTTGCCGTAAAGAGTCCCTGCTTGAAACATGACAGCCTTCTATTCCTTTCGATTCCGACCAAGCGGTCTGGAGTCCACGATAGCTTGGTCCTTAGAACGGATGTTCTGGGGGCTGTGAGTCGAAGATCCTCTTTGCTGGAGCATTATTGCCCATTCGCTTGATGTGGCCAAGAAAGACAAGTCGAAGTATTTTGACATTTTGGACTACATCCACATCTTGGTACAGGTCATAGAGTTGGCTGAGATAGGTAAACTCAGTAACTACCTCAAAGTTACTATTGTCAACAGTAACGTTTTGTCCTTGACGGTGGACAGATGGTTCTTTGTTTGTTGACAACAGGTACTTGGTTTTGTCCTCATTCACTTCAAGGCCAACTCGTTTCGCCTGTTCACATATTGTACCTCGTATGCCCCTCGCATAAGATTCCTTTCGAAATCTGACCTTGATCATTCTCTCTACTCCAGTTTCCTTTAAGAGTCTGAGGATAAGACTTGGCTCTAGTGATTCATCTAATAGTTGGTAGTTGCCCAAGTATTTCAGTCTTTTGTGGGCCAGTGTCCCAAAAGATGCCACAACATGTTCCAAAATATCATTAGACTCATCACAGAATCTGCAGAGATCTTTTTCAGATATATCAAGTACATATATACCTGATTTCCTTAGAAGCTCCTTGAACTTACAATGAGCTCACTGTGATGCATGCTTTGAGCTTTTCTTGGTTGGGTTTCCCCTTAAAGTTTCTGGACCATATTTCAGGTTCCAGTCCTGTTTTCCCACTAGAGTTTCCTGAATTTCTCTTCGAGGGTATAATCCCCTACTTCGTATAGTCCAAGACGTTTCTAATTCTCCTATTTTGAATTTTGAATCCAATTCGTCCCACTTTTTAGGCTGAGTTCTTGTTCAAAGACAGGCAGAATTAGCGGATCTAATTTTTCGGACTTCTCCGTCAAAATAATGTCAAGTTTGGTGAAAATTCCGAGTTATATATTTCTCAGGTAACCAATACTTGGCCCATACTTTGTGCAAGTAAAAGTGGTTTACAATTGTTTGTAAACCCCGAATTAAAAATACCTGATATTTACGTTATAGCAGTGTTAGTAGTAATATTGTAAGTATTGAGCCGGATGTGTCCAGGATGGACTTAGAACCAAACACGATATGTATGTATATGCTGCTTGGCGCCCCGTAAAGGGCAGTTATCTATCTGTATACGATGCCATTATTTCTTTCGCAAATGTTAGTATATGAACCGTCACGGTTGTGGTTATTAGTAGTCTACCTGCCAATTTTTTGACGACATGAAACCGTCGATGTAACCGCAAGTTTAGAAAAGCGAGAAGGACAGAATTTTTGCTCTCCAATTGCCCGAAATACTTTGTCACAATTTCTTCTTCAAAAATTTATTTAACGAAACTACTGTGAGGGCGCCATGACTCAAGACGTTAGGTCGTTGAGCAACGGAGAAGGGAATTTCAGGTTCAATCCCTAGACAACACCTAAAATTTCTTTCAGGGCCCTACATCTCCAATCTTGCAAACATCCGAGAGCACAACTGTCATTAGAAAAGCAAACAGATTTTAGACGAAGCGTTAAAGAGTAGCCCCCTTCCATTCGTGTAAAGAATATAACACGGTTGGTTGTGAGAAACTAGGACCTGTCGCGCCAAATATTTATTTTTAATTTATTTCCAGGAAATGTTATTTATAGATGTTTTCAATCTCCTGGTATAAATCAAATACACACACCATCAATGTCTGATCCTCTTAAAGTGTCTTTGGCAGTATGATATCTCGTCGCAGCTAATCTTCGACATAGAGAGGGGCATAAGGGAATTCCGAAATAGAGAATCCACATCCTGGTTCTTGATAGGCTGGCATAGATAGGAGGGAATCTTGAGTAGATACTCATTGTGAGATGTAATTGGTTTGGCATATGCATGATGTTTTTCTGTAGAAAGTACTCCTTATAAGCTGTTTCCGATTCCTTCCAAAGCAAACCGTCAATTTACGTACTTCTCTCGTAAATTAATGAACAGCAGATGAATGTCCCGCCGGATTGTCCGCACCTTGTTCCAACAGACTATCGTTAATATTCTCTTGTCTCGCGACTAACCCTCAGAAGCTACTAATCACATACTAATTGCCAAATTATGCACCAACCATTCCGAGCAAAATGCCAGTTTAAACATTGCAGAGTCGTTAATTTAGCCAGAATTGAAATATCAAGAGTTATAAGAAATTATCGATTTTTTTTTTTCTTTTCCAAGTAATTTCCATCATTCTTCTGCCTAATTGGCAGGTAAATTACACAAAGTAGAACGTTTCCACTGTGATTCATGTTACCGTACAGTGAAAGTTCTGAAACAGTCCATCATCGGTATAATGGATTGATTACAAATTTTTATAGCATCTGTGTAAGTTGCCTCACTTGGCTAACACGTGCAATTTGTTATTAACTTCAGCGATAAAATTAATCTTTGTGTATTTTACGAAAGTAATTGCGTATAAGAGCGTTATTTACTTCGTAAACTTCGATTTTGTAATATCCTTCTTCTAATTGACTGCCACACAATCAACCATAAACCCTCATCAGAATTAAGTTGCCAGGATATTGTGGTAATTTACTGTATATGTACATATATTTGTTCATGAATGTATGTTCCTTAGAAGCTTTCGATTCAAGGATTTGAATAGTATCATAAAGGGGGTCACATTTGGAATATTCCTTACTCAGATCAGAAGATGAACCTAGAACTGCAAGAATCATACCTAAAGTGCCTTGGAAGTCTAAACTAACCATTTTTACAAAGGAGTTATACAATTTAAAAAGTTGTAGATGCCTGAGCCATTTTGTTGCACTGCATTGGCCAGAATTTGAAAAAAGCTTACTTAAGCATAGTAGGCTCATTGGTGCCAAGAACTCGGCACTATGCTTCAAGAATAAAAGTAACCCAAAAGCGTCTATCTTCGTCCTTAAAGGTTGCCACCTCCCAACAGGCCATAGCTCCATAGACATCCAAAATGACATGAATTATGTTTCCAAGTTAAAATGGAATAAAAGTAAACATTTATCAAAAATACACAACGACATGAAGACATTGTCCTTTTTCCTGTTTTCTTAACAATGGAAACCTTGAAATAGTCAGAAAAATTTTATCAAACGAATGACCATTCTGTAGCTTGGAGTTTCAGATATGAAAACTTATTCAGACTTTAATGTATTAAAAAACAAAAAACTGACCAGATGTTTGTGGCCACTCAGTGGCAGTAAACAGGAAAGTTCTCGGAAGTCATAAAAGTTACATCATCTGCATAGCCGGCAGGTTTTATGCTCATCTTCCTTAATTTTCAACAACATCATTAGTTGTTGTATACGTACAACGCAACGGTCGGCATCAGAAAACAAAAGAAAGAAGACAACAAAAAAAAAATGTGCGAAAACTCAAAAACACTGAAAATTATTATATTTCCACCTCGAGTCCTTTATTTTTCTCTTTGGGGGTTTTGTTGTGTCATTTGCAGCCGTTTCAAACTAATGATGCACTAAAATACGGTAATTAAATTTGACACACACCTACTATCAAGTTTGATATTAAAGTTTCGTTTTTGAGTTTTGCTATTTAATAATAAATCCGTGAGCATCCGTGTAGCTACAAATTTAGCGGAAACGCATTTTGCTGTCATAAATTAATTAAGTTGCTAAAGGCTATGCAGAGAACATGTTTCGTTTCAAACGTTGGCGAACAACTGCATTCAAGTCCTTGTGTTCTGCAAATTATAACATTCCTTCCCGGAAATTAATTTCACATCCTGTCAGTTTGTCGGTGCAATAATGGAGGAAAAATTATTAAAAAAAATTAAAACCACATCAAACAGAATCCATTTTTGGAAATGTCCTCGAAGGTAACTATTTTCTAAACAAAGCTGCCATTTAGTTTGTGGTACTTTGTCGGTTTGCATAGTTAGATATTCTACTAAAGGCTGCTTTTAGACTAACAGATACGGATAACAGAGAAGTTGTGATTCTGACTATCGCCGAAATTTATTTTCCAGTGTCTCGGACTATGATCGCAGGAACCCAAATCTTTAACAGGTTTATTGAAAAAAAACTCCACACACCACTAACTATCTGATGTTAGTACATGCCTTAATATAGGACTACTAGCCATCACGACCAATATGCTTTTCAGTATAAATATTAGTCTAGAATTATGATCTAAGCCTTGCGTGAGAATTCTTTATTCTCGGGACTCATATGACCAACCTAAATGGGTAGTAAGTTCATATTCATAAGTATTGTGGATTTTATTCCAAAGAGAGTAATAAAGCTGGTTAGGTCGTCATCTAGTGTGACCTCTTTTGAACTAATATAGGACACACGTGATAGATTTAGGAAGTGCAGACGTTGGAAGGAGCTGATTTTGATCCTAAATACATCTCGCTTGTGTCAAGCATTAGTATCAAGCCGAGGAAATATAACATCAAAAAGATCGACTAGCTAGACCCCATATAAGTCCACTTATAGAGACATTTTTCACCATACTACTCTCAGCAATAAATGCCACAGGGCGCACTAGAAAAAATCCTGATATGATGATGTCCACGAGAGATGGTTGGCTTTGATCACGGAACTTAAGAAGAAGGATCAAATCTTGCTTCTATTTATTCTGACCTAGAATATCGATAATAGAGCACACTTTTGTGTTAATATCTTTTTTTACATCAAAGCCTCCTATGACACCATTTATGGCTCGGAGACTAAAGTAAATTCGATGACTTTCGGGGACTTCAAAACAGACAATGTAGAAGGATGACACATTGTCAGGAAACGTTCATGCGATCTTCAAATCCGATTGACGAATGGATAACTAGATGATGTACCCTAGGTTGCCGACTAAAGTGATTGAGCTTGATGTGTTTCCCGACATGGAGTCCATTTCCATTACTTTTAGGAGATCTTTTTTTTTTTAATTTAAACTTATTGATCTATTGGTCTAGTTACTAAGGGAGTGACCATACTCTTCATAGACGCCGTCGTTTTTACAATATGCTTCTCCTTGACAAAAATGATTTTTATTTCAATATCTCATCTGACAAGCACTTGTTATTTCAAGCATAAGAGCCTCTATAATACCTGAAATCCTTACAGCTGTAGCTTGTAGTAAATTATGTGTATACCATGACTCTAAGCTTTTTAGAGCTCATAATTTACTTTCCACAGGGACTAAAGAGTCGAAATTGATATTACCCGTCAGTTTAAGGGTATTAATGTTGAAAGAACTACTTACCATGACTAAAATAATACAAGTAGGTGAATAGGAACATAACAATTTGTCGGTGCTTACTTTTCTGGTTTACACCTGTGATTTCGAGGCTCTAATACCTAAGGATTACAGTATCGTACCAATAGCTACCATGTAAGAGATTTATGGTTCTTTATCAGCATTCAAGAGGTTTAGAAAAACAACTTCCTGTTCTTTGAGCTTAGATTAGGTACGTGGGTGGGCGATGTGGAAGTGATCCATAGGACCTATTGTCATACCCATAGGCGAAAGATTTTTACAATATCGAACTTGCTAGCCATCTAGTTTAGTTCTGCCTGTCAGTTTACTGATCTAATGGGTATTTCTTATTGGTTTTGGACGAAAAGTCAGCCAAGAAATTTTGATCTGAGCTGGATGAGACTTGGATATTTATCTTCGTTGACTTTCTCATTTCACATCTACGAAATAGGTCCTCCTTCGATAGCCTCAGGTTTTTCGTGTAGTACAGGTTTTACATATGTTTGTTTTCAACAGCCTTTCCCATACTTAGATTATATTTCGAAAGGAACAATTGATGTTATTGCTGCCTGGCTGTCGATGAAAAAGGCGCTACTTTTTGAGATATTGCTATCCATGCGGTTCCAGAAGGTACTAGTCAGTACTAGGATCTCCGCGTGGAAAACACTGGTATGATTCTTTGAGCATTATGGGAGTATATTACTTTTTTCCTCAACTATGCCTTCAAAAGTATCCTTCCAGTCACAATTTGGGTAATTGTCCCTGCATGTTTATAGTCACGTTTTATGGTCATTTTTTGTAACAGCCTTTTCTTTTTAGGCCGTCAGGTGTCAAAGTTATGTTTAGGTAATTTCTTCTACTAGGTTTAATCCTGGAAAATGGCATGATTTAATACTATTTGAGTGGGTTGTGGTGGGTTCAGTAAGAACCATAACGTCTGACGAACTCACGTTTACCTCTTTTAAATACTCTGTAGGGAATCCTCGTTTTTCTACCGTCTGATTTTTCATTTATTTATTCTTTTTTTTTTCGGAGAAAAAAGTTGTAGGGGCTACCGTATATATGGAGACACGGTAGCCAAGGAAGCGTCAGATTGGATCCTCTCTTAGGATCTGGTTTGTCACAGGAGTGGTTCATCACCTCAAGAGAGCAACTCCATCTTTCACTGTCCCTCTCACTGGAAGACAATCCGCAGAGCAATTAACATCTTCCGCTCTCCCTTCAGGACATTTCGGGTGCCCTTTAAAATATTTACGGACAACTCCTTCACGTCCAGGCATGGAAATACGTAACAACCGTCCGTCGCGGCTGCAGCAAGATCCCCCCCATTCCGGCGAGCTAGTTACTGGGGGGAGCAAGCATGCCTACCGCTGCAAAGGCGCGGGCACCCTTTTGTCCTGGCTGCCCGGACTGGCCCAAGAAGTCCTGTAGTCTTGGGTCGTAACGGTAGCGTAATGGGCGAAAGGTTCTGAGGTAAGGTTGTGTTTTCTTTAGCCCAACTCTCCTTGTGGTACCAGTTTTTATGTGGCCACATCGGCCCTATGCCAGGATATGGGTGATCACACTGGTGGGCTCCTCTTTTCCGTTACAACTCCAATTCTTACGCTCCATTATTTCGGATAAAGTGGTTATGTCCTGCAGAAACGATTAAAATGGCTTACAATTCAAATCATCGAATTAGAAATAAGGTGGTAGACTATTTGGTCCACGAACTCTGCGGTCGTTGAAAATTTTTTCAGTTTTCCATAACCAAAATTCGAATATCTAACAAAACTCCCCACGTAGATAACTTTCCTGTTTACACATTCCTCTTACCTTCACGTATCATTGGCACAAGAAAATCCAACAAACATACAGAATGGTTGGATAAAAACTCCATTTGTTTTTATATTCAAATTGTGAATCCAAATCTGTCTCGTTCGTGTAACATGCTGTTAGACATACCCCCTAGTGTACTCGTCCATGAGTTTGTAATAGCTCATATGTGATCCTCTAGGACTTCGGTAGGGATGTGTATCTATTGATAGAAATACAATTTTCAGGGGTTTTTTCCTTTCTTTTCGCGAATCAAAAGTCATGGCACAATTTCCAAATATCCGTTTCCATATGCTTGCCAAGGGGTGACGTCTTGTTCGGCGTGTGCTTCGGGATATATTGGTTGTAAATGTCGCTTAGGTATTCCAAGTGATAAATTTGGTTTTTTTTTTTGCCATATTATGAGCATTTCTACTACTTTCTGTAGAAAAGAAATAGTAAATCTAAGATGTGATATAATTTATTTTTTTCCCTCCAAACTAATTGGATCCATTCGCAAAGAATTGGAGAAATATTTAATTTACTATTCGCGTCCGTAATGTGTAAAATAGTCAACTTAAATTGCTTTAATTATGTCTACATGTTCCTCGAGGGATTTTTCATTGGAAAGGGAGAAATCTTGAAGAAAATATCTCACTCAAAGGTTTTTGCCGAAGAAATGAGAAAAAGGAAGTAAGTATAGCCTCGCCAAGGATATCATTTAGATAAAGTGGAATGGCAAAGGGATTCGTGCTGCTGTAATGCGCAGTGAACGAGCGTAACTTTTTACAACTAACTATAAAGGTATCCCACAAGATACGAAACGAAAGAAAAAGCAATGTGGGTTTGGTTTTTTTTTTTTGTTTTGTTTTTAGTTTAGTACTATCTGAATGCTACTTAAATTAATGACTAGTCTTCGGTGTTCTATGTCACCACCATGCCGGGGGCTTAATATTAACTCTGACGCTGTTGATGGTAATCTTATGACAGCCCCACGTGGGTGATACTTGTTTTTCATTACAGAAATTTTGGCGTCTTTTTGGTACACAAACAATTAGGAATGTTACCAAAGAGACTATTCAGGGAAAGATTTCCGTAGAAAACAACCATGTCTGCGACGATTTTTTGCCCCGTTGGTGCACAGTCCCACACAAGATAGAGATACTAGCGATTCCCCAGAACCACATTGTCGTGGAAATTAATATAAAGTTCAAATTTTTGGCATTCCAGAAATTTATAAATGTCCTTTGACTGCACAGCCTACAATGGATAGATTCGGTTAAGAAGGATTTAACTTTCTACTATTAACGTAGAGTTTGACAAGCATACAGGCGGAAAAAGTGTTTCGAAAAGGTAAACAAAGTCGTTACTTTTGCTCTAAACAAATGGATTCCAGCCTCGTTGTAAAGATTTTTATTTAATCAAACCCACTAGGCCCTGAGTCGCCCAAATATTTGTACTTTTGGATTTTTGCCTTTGGTTAGGGTACTGGACTAGTCATGACCGACGAAGCCTACAGAAATACTTCCTACAGAAACTCTCCTCAACTCGAATTCAAAACAAGATGCGATTTACCAGGTGATAGAAACACACTACCCTGCCTTATGTCCACCCCTAGTAAGGTAGGTTTGGAAGCAAAAAGTGGTATTGAGTCACACGAAACTTTGAAGAACTAGTGGTTTATCAAAACCATTCCCAGACCATGTGCCGGTGTAATGTGATTCTTTAAAATCAAGAGAAGTCCCATACATACATCAGAAATGGCAACAGATGACTGTTGATAGTGCTCTATAATTGGGGATTGAGACCTTTTTGAAAAATATACATATAGGTCATTCTAGAGACCATTCATTCGACTGACTTCCTTGAAACATAAGAGCCGATTCGACAGTACCTCCAAAACTTAGTCTTATTTGGCAAATCATGACACAGATTCGATCTCCATAGCTCCTATGATACAGCCAACAAAATATCTTGAAAATAATATTCAACTTTTGGAATTAATAGCTCTCTAGTCGCAAAAAACTAACTTTTGAATTAAATTACAAAATTTGAAGAACAATTAAAATATACATAAACTGTGCTATACAAACTCTGGATAATATCTAAAGTAACCATCCAAGCAAGACCCAAAAAGGTCACTAAAACCAAAAGTTAGTTTCAATGACATCCTTCAACTCCGTCACTCCTGGTCTTACTTTGCTTCCAGCAGGGTGCCTTTATTATCAATTTAATATTTATCAATGGTTATTGTCGAGACAATGTAACTGTGGTCTTGTTCTTGTAATCGTTCTATCAGAGTGTTCATCTCGGTCGATAAGAATTCTTATAGTCTGTGCGGATTCAACAAAAGTTTTACCACTAAGATTGAATGCAAAACTTTCAATAGATTCCCCTCACACAAAGCGTAGTACCTATCTACCTAGCTACGGACATCTTTTGAATGGTTCACCAGATATTTTACGTGAATCTTGCTCTTGCTTTATGGTAAATTTAATCGAAAAATTAATGAGTTTTCGACCACTGAAAGCAATTTGGAAACAATTGGCCACCGTCAGTAGGATTCCTTGCTGGTATTTAAATCGTGAGATTTTCTCTTCTTATTTTATTAAATTTGTGGATAAAAATGATACCGGAAATATGGATGTAATTTTTGATATACCCTAGGACTATCTGTGTTTCAAACACCTGTGGAAAATAACCTGATCCCTGGGGAATTGTTAGGCAAAAAGCGGCTGTCAAAAATTGGAAGTAAAGCATAAACAACGAGTACTAAGGACAAAGGCGGCTCATCATCTTGCAGTAGTAACATTTATCTTTAAACTTACTTGGCATACGTTCGGAACCATTGGATGGATGGATGGATGGATATACCTACCAGTCAACTCCCTTGACAGGTCCCGCATGTTATAAACTACATATCCTGTGTGCGTGTAGTAGAAAAATTGCGGATTTTTTCCCTTATGCGTATCTATCTACCCGTTTTCTATGTTTTAATACCCATGTGTGCATCACGTTTTCAAATAACGCTCGCAGAAACAAGACACTTTTTTTTTTAGGTATCCTAGGTTTGTTAAGTTTGCACATACATATTTGCGTGTGCGATGGATACGCGTATGGAATAGCCTGTTACTGGCAGGCTTTTGACTGATTTTGGTGGATTTGCAATTTTCAATAAGGAAAATTGATTTTTATTTATGGAAAATTGTTTTTCAATCTCCGCGCATTTCAATTCAAATATTTTGTGTTACTCAGAGGGATCGTATTATTCTGGGAAACAAATTAAAAATGAATTTCATGGAAGAAAAGACAATATTGTTTGAAATATGCTTATATAGCTCTGAATGGATAGGTACTTCACTTCCGAGGTGGTTTTATAGTTCGAGAACTATAGTATGTTGATCTTAAGCGAACTGTCTCGCCATGACTGGCCCTCTCCTACTCTACTTACTGTCTACTCAAATAGGAGTGAAATTCTAGTCAGTTTTGTGATATTTTGGTTCAAACTATCTCCTCTTTCAGTTTCTGCCTTATGTTCGCCCAATCTAAGTCGAACGAAGATAGACTCTCCTCTGTTGTTGTTAGTATTCAGACTTTTTTGAGCTCTTACAACCTCTGACTTATAGTTGTCATTAGAAGATACAGATCAGGCTATGTTGTACAATGTTTCAATGATCCTGAAGTTCAATATTCAATCTCTTTAAAAAAAACTTATTCTGACCAAAACGGATATCCTTTTATTTCTGTTAACTGCATTACCTCGTGGGCGCCGTGGCTCTCTGGTTAGTGCGTTATACTATGGAGCAAGGGGTTCGAGGTTCGAGTCCCAGTCGGAACACCTAAAAAGGTTTACACGGCCCCACCTCTCGCGAGCGTCTGACAAACATCCAAGAGTACAACTGTCCTGAGAAAGCTTCTCAAATTACAAACTGCCCTTCGGATTCGTGTAAAGAATATAACACGCACAACACGAATGGTTGTAAGAAGCTAGGCCCTGGTTCCTATCGACCTGTTGCGCCAAGTACACAATTGCATAACCTCAATATTTTCCAATACCTAAAAAGTTGTTCGCAATAAATCAAGAAAAATCCTTTCTTTTCAAAAGTGTTACCAAAATAATCAACACCTGTCAACCAAACGTTGGTCAACAAGTATTGGTTATTTGCATTTATATTGGTCTCGCGTTGTTAACGAAATATTTCTCTGACTATTTGACGCAGCAATTTGTTCGCTATAACGAGACAGTCAATTTGGATTGGCTTCCTGAATTTGCTTACCAGCTAGCGAGATGACAAAAGGATATATAAGTAGCAACATGTTGATATATTGACGTAATGCGTCCAAAAAGCATTTGGATGGTTTGTTGTCCCTTATCAATCCTTCTGTCAAAATAGTGACCCTTGTCAATCTAGCTGTCTGATTTTTAGGAGTTATGTTTATTTTTTCATCCAATTTTCTTTTATTTTATTATATTTGATTAATAAATATTATAAAATGACATGTTTCAAAGGCACACTTTGAAGAACATTGGCTGTAATGGTCGTATTATGGGCAGGGATTTGTTTTCTGGCACAATTTCGGGACACAAACGGGAAGACACTATGACGTGTGGAAACCATGCATTGAAAACTCTTGAAGATTTTGGTATCCTACCAATTATCAGTATGTAGTACGACTCTATAAGACTGAAAATCAGGCTGTTACAACATAAAACTGATAATATTCAGACTCTTAGTGAACACAAAATGATTTTCAGACACTTTGTGACTGTTCTTCAAAAATGTTCCTCATTGCTTAAGACGAAGGGCCTTTAAATAGAGCAAGGTGCTGTGCGTTAACTTTAAATCTTTGCAAATCATAATTTGATGGAAATGCTGAAGTAGTTTCAAAAATGTACGTATTGAGTGGCTAAAGAACAGGCCACTGAGTTTGACTGTGCAAACGATGATAGGTTAAGGTATGCGGAAGAGCCCGAGGCTGTTTGAGTAGTAAAAATGTAAATTTCATCCGAACAACTACAGGACCCATGAACATCCACAATTCCGCGATAGTCCAGCGAAGGAATTTCGTTGCAAACTACCACTGCAATCCTTGTTGAGAAGATCCTACCGGCACTATTGGCTTTAACTTAGCTTAAGAGGGCACTCTGTCCCACACACTGTCGAAAGTTTGGGATATAAGGATACTTATGTAGCGGTACAGTCCGTGGTGGACTTAGGCCTCAACAAACAAGACTCTCTAGTTAGGGCTGTCTTTGGATAACTGCCTCCACTTGCACATTGGTTGGGGTACTCTTCGACTTGTGCGCCCACCTGAGGTGAGGTCTTCCTCTACTGGGTTGTCCCCCGGGTTGGAAGCGAAGACTCTTCGAACAGGAGCGTTGGTGTCCATTCGCTCTACGTGTTCTAGCCATCACAAACGACTAATGCGCAGTTTTTTGACCAGCCTTTTTGACATCAAAGGTCTCAGTGAAATAGTTACCAACTCTAGAGTCGTTCTACACAATCTGACAAATTTCGCAGGGCTGCCAAAACTAGACATGGCTCTGTCTAGCTCGTCTCTAAAAATGCTATCATGGTGAATACTTTGATTATAATTTTCAGTAAGGTACACCCTGTGGGATATTATTGATGGGAGCCCTATTGTCGGTCATCTAAAAGATGTTAGGGTCCTGGGTCGGTTGTTTGAAGCTGAGGTTTATAGAAATCGGTTTTAAAGAAGCCAGTTGAGTACGATAGGTCGAAGAGCTTATATAGATAGAGGCTTAGGTAGGTAGAAGAACAACTCTTCAAAATGAGGCGAGGAATCCCAGCTGGATTCCAAGATTTGTTGAGATCTATTAGGAGTCGAGATACTAAGCGAGTTCGGAGAAATAATTGTTCCAAGATATATTGAACTGGATTCAGAAATGGTGATGATAGACAGCTATCTAGCAAGGAAATTGCAGCGAACACACGTAGCTGTTAGTAGTGATATTTTGATCATTGTGGACAAGAGCTGGAATGGATAATGAGAAGGAATTCAGTCTCTATAAAGAAAATAAGGGAGTTTTGAGTCGATAAATTACTGATTTGATTTGATTTACTAATTTTGAAACATATCGACAAGTCAGCGCCTTGGCTCAAGTGGTTCATACAAAACTTTCCTTCAAGGACGGCTGTTAGCAATTAACAACTTCAAAGGATAGTCACCCATTTACTTTAAGCATTTTTTCGTCTAAATATCGAAGCTAAAGTTCGATCAATCGCTGATGCATGAAAACTTTTCTCTAATGGTATCTAGAGACCACCAACCTAACTTTCCAAAGATACGCTCTGATTCTTTCTACGATTCATGGAAACTTTAATTTTTTGCTAATTGTTATTGCCTCTAAGTTAGCTTAAAAAGTTTACGTCTCTGACAGATTAACAACTAAAAAGTAACACAAAAGTGGAACTAACGATGTCAAATAGGCAATGACAATAATTTGTGGAAGATGTAAAGTTTTTAAGAAAATTCTAACCTTACTCTGGGTGTGCACAACTTTCATTTCGAAAATTCGAAACTAATTGCTGAAAACTTTCACAAACATGATATACGTAGTCTTTTCTGTAATAGAATTGCAAAAGTAAAACTATTTGCTCTGGGAAAGAGCACAGAAAAGCACAAGTTTATCCCCCTACACATGAACATTCCTACAATTGTTCCTGGTTACTATTTTCATCCCGAAATAGGTACCCGAAAAGGAAGAAACCACTAAAACTTATTTCGCAATTAACCTCGCGATGGTGTGCCAAAATTGTTTTTCTATATGTATGTAGGTACAAAGAAAAACTTTTACGTCTGCCACCTGTGCCAATCGTCCTCATCCTGGCCGCCCCCCGTGTCGCCCATTAACAACCATAATCAAAGTAGACACTTTTAGTATTTCGATAAGTTCTTCAAAATTGGTTTCACAACAAGGCAGGCGTGAAATTAAAATGTACGCAGATCTACTTTTTAAGAACAAAAAAAAACAAACCTCGTCCCCCTGTTGAAGGTCCTGTGAATTGGGGAGGCTTTTAAAATTCCACTTTGTTGAAAGTATCATCTTCCACTGTTAATTGCGGCAAATCTTGAAAACGACACAACTTAAGCTCAGTCAGAGGCAAGCTTTAATGACACGCCAGGATACTGACCTACAAATTAAAACAAACAAACTTAGTCACCGATGGCAGAGTGGAAGCTGGCGTAAGGGTTGATAAAGACAAACACTACAAAGAAACAGAAGGCCAATTACCGAGTGATGACACGCAGCATGACTGTGGGCCCACACCACCACCACTCGCACAGTGCGCAAATAAAGCAATTATAACTTTCTTCAATTGTCTTAGGAATAAGGACCTAGGCAATAAATTGTCTTAATCCTTTCAGACGCAGTTCTCCAGTGCAAATACTCGTACCAAGGATTGTACGATAGAGATAGTGGCATGGTTCAAGCTTGATGGGAAACGTTTCTATTTTGATTGAATGAACATTCAAAGCCTCTGTGAATTTAAATCGTATTTTGTATACTATATGTATGTATGTATATATGGCAATTTAATGGGGCGACGAGCGAGTGCGGGAGTCTAATGAAATTACCATTTTAATTGCGTTCACTTTTAAGCTCTTCATTAATTTATTTTTTTTTTTCTGCTGTTTCTAGGGCTCTTGAGATATCTGCGAGTTATTTTTGAATACTCACGGGTGGTCGGGAGGATTTAGTAATTGATACCAAACTCGGAAATTTTCTATAAATAAGATTTAAGTGGGCGGTGCTTTTCAAAATTGATAGAGTCGATGGAAGTAATTTGATTAAATTATACAAGTACGACACAGACGTGCTGATTTTCAAATAAAATTTTAAAGGAGGTGTTTTCTACACGCATATACATATGTACATACATATATCATAATCGTAATGGAGAATTATGTACTTCAGGTGTCCTTTTTCACAAAAATATAACTAGTCCTTCAACGGAACCAAAACTATCGATGCTATAGTATCTCAAGAAGAGACCAAGACATTTAAAGGAAGGAACTTGAAAACAATTTCTAAAGTAAGACCTAACATTCCTTCATCATATCCAACAAGCAGCTCAGCACCAAACAGAAAGGCAAAGTGGAAATCATAAATGTGGGAGGCACTATGATAGCCAAATGAAAATGAACGAAATTGAACAAAAAACTTAACTAAGAAACGAAAGAAGAATGATTTAGACTTTGGTGCACTCAGTTGCCCGCTACGTAGCATTGCAGAAGAATGTGGGTGTACCTGGGTCAATGATGGCAAAAGTGACTTGAAATGCAATATCGTCACATATCTCCTCTCCCTCTGCGTTTTGGGACAAATGGATGAAATTGAACAAAAAATTTAACCAAAAAACGAAAGAAGGATGATTTAGACTTTGGTGCACTCAGTTGCCCGCTACGTAGCATTTCAGAAGAATGTGGGTGCACCAGGGTCAAGCATGGCAAAAGTGACTTGGAATGCAATATCGTCACATATCTCCTCTCCCTCTGCGTTTTGGGACAAATGGATGAAATTGACCAAAAAACTTAACCAAAAAACGAAAGAAGGATGATTTAGACTTTGGTGCACTCAGTTGTCCGCTACGTAGCATTTCAGAAGAACGAGGGTGTACCAGGGTCAAGGATGGCAAAAGTGACTTGAAATGCAATATCGTCACATATCTCCTCTCCCTCTGCGTTTTGGGACAAATGGATGAAATTGAACAAAAAATTTAACCAAAAAACGAAAGAAGGATGATTTAGACTTTGGTGCACTCAGTTGCCCGCTACGTAGCATTTCAGAAGAATGTGGGTGCACCAGGGTCAAGCATGGCAAAAGTGACTTGGAATGCAATATCGTCACATATCTCCTCTCCCTCTGCGTTTTGGGACAAATGGATGAAATTGACCAAAAAACTTAACCAAAAAACGAAAGAAGGATGATTTAGACTTTGGTGCACTCAGTTGTCCGCTACGTAGCATTTCAGAAGAACGAGGGTGTACCAGGGTCAAGGATGGCAAAAGTGACTTGAAATGCAATATCGTCACATATCTCCTCTCCCTCTGCGTTTTGGGACAAATGGATGAAATTGACCAAAAAACTTAACCAAAAAACGAAACAAGGATGATTTAGACTTTGGTGCACTCAGTTGGCCGCTACGTAGCATTTCAGAAGAATGTGGGTGCACCAGGGTCAAGCATGGCAAAAGTGACTTGAAATGCAATATCGTCACATATCTCCTCTCCCTCTGCGTTTTGGGTCAAATGGATGAAATTGAACAAAAAACTTAACCAAAAAATGAAAAAAGGATGATTTAGACTTTGGTGCACTCTGTTGGCCACTACCTAGCATTTCAGAAGAATGGGGGTGTTCCAGGGTCAAGCATGGCAAAAGTGACTTGAAATGCAATATCGTCACATATCTCCTCTCCCTCTGCGTTTTGGGTCAAATGGATGAAATTGACCAAAAAACTTAACCAAATAACGAAAGAGGGATGATTTAGACTTTGGTGCACTCAGTTGCCCGCTACGTAGCATTTCAGAAGAATGTGGGTGCACCAGGGTCAAGCATGGCAAAAGTGACTTGGAATGCAATGTCGTCACATATCTCCTCTCCCTCTACGTTTTGGGTCAAATGGATGAAATTGAACAAAAAACTTAACCAAAAAACGAAAGAAGGATGATTTAGACTTTGGTGCACTCAGTTGCCCGCTACGTAGCATTTCAGAAGAATGTGGGTGTACCTGGGTCAAGGATGAAAAAAGTGTCTTGAAGTGCAATATCGTCGCATATCTCCTCTCCCTCTGCGTTTTGGGACAAATGGATGAAATTGAACAAAAAATTTAACCAAAAAACGAAAGAAGGATGATTTAGACTTTGGTGCACTCATTTGCCCGCTACGTAGCATTGCAGAAGAATGTGGGTGTACCTGGGTCAAGCATGGCAAAAGTGACTTGGAATGCAATATCGTCACATATCTCCTCTCCCTCTACGTTTTGGGTCAAATGGATGAAATTGAACAAAAAACTTAACCAAAAAACGAAAGAAGGATGATTTAGACTTTGGTGCACTCAGTTGCCCGCTACGTAGCATTTCAGAAGAATGTGGGTGCACCAGGGTCAAGCATGGCAAAAGTGACTTGGAATGCAATATCGTCACATATCTCCTCTCCCTCTGTGTTTTGGGACAAATGGATGAAATTGACCAAAAAAATTAACCAAAAAACGAAACAAGGATGATTTAGACTTTGGTGCACTCAGTTGTCCGCTACGTAGCATTTCAGAAGAATGGGGGTGTTCCAGGGTCAAGCATGGCAAAAGTGACTTGAAATGCAATATCGTCACATATCTCCTCTCCCTCTGCGTTTTGGGTCAAATGGATGAAATTGAACAAAAAACTTAGCCGAAAAACGAAAGAGGGATGATTTAGACTTTGGTGCACTCAGTTGTCCGCTACGTAGCATTTCAGAAGAACGAGGGTGTACCAGGGTCAAGGATGGCAAAAGTGACTTGAAATGCAATATCGTCACATATCTCCTCTCCCTCTGCGTTTTGGGACAAATGGATGAAATTGACCAAAAAACTTAACCAAAAAACGAAACAAGGATGATTTAGACTTTGGTGCACTCAGTTGGCCACTACCTAGCATTTCAGAAGAATGGGGGTGTTCCAGGGTCAAGCATGGCAAAAGTGACTTGAAATGCAATATCGTCACATATCTCCTCTCCCTCTGCGTTTTGGGTCAAATGGATGAAATTGACCAAAAAACTTAACCAAATAACGAAACAAGGATGATTTAGACTTTGGTGCACTCAGTTGCCCGCTACGTAGCATTTCAGAAGAATGTGGGTGTACCTGAGTCAAAGATGGCAAAAGTGACTTGAAATGCAATATCGTCACATATCTCCTCTCCCTCTGTGTTTTGGGTCAAATTGATGAAATTGTACGTAAACTTAACCAAATCTACAGCGGGTAATCTCAGCTCTTGAACATAAGACAAACCCACTGCTTGACATTGAAAAGTAAGGCACAACCACTATATAGGTTTAAGTGGATACCAGTCCCATATACTCTTGAGTCTGGTCTCACCAGTGTCAACACAAAATACCACTCTTGCGCTGTCAATATTTACTTCTCAAAAAAAAAGATAGGAAAAGAAAGCCAAGTCATAATTTTTATTGGCTTCGTGTTCCAGGACCATTCCCCCGTCATTTGAAGTAATTCCAGTATAATGTCACACTACGCCTCCTCAAATTTACGCGCCTAGCTATTAGTACTCGTACATTACTTTATTTTTATTACATCTGTTATATTTAATTATTATTACCATTACTTTTTATTTCTATTTCCACCACACTTGCCAAAGTTTTCTTATCTAACCATTGACAAGTATTTAGGGTCAGCGATTTTTTTTTCTTTCACAAGAAGCAGAAAGAAACTGTCCATCAGAAAAATAAATATATACCTACTAGCCACTTGCCCGTTCCCTTAGTTGAAGTACTTTAAGTGAGCTCACTCATAAAAGTCAACTTAAGCATTACTATAATGAAATTTTCATCAGCAACCCTCATATACACTCACTCATTCAGTTAGGTACCCAAGGGCAAGTATACAAAGTATCTCACATCACAAAATACATATCTCAAGTACCTACATCTATTTTCTTCTTCTTTTTTTTCAGTAATAACAAATTATGAACTCATATGGGAAAGATGAAAAAAAAAAAAAAAAACAGAAAGAGGAAAATATCTTCTATCCGAAAGCATCCGTTTTGGTATCCTTTTCCGGAAATTGTTCACTGAGGAGACTGATGTAACTTACATACATCCACACAAGCCTGAAACTTCAACCGTACTGAATGACATCTATAGAAAGACCCTCATAAGCACAACATAAAAGTCCGGAAAATAATTACATAATTTGGTTGTAGCTAGATAGGGTACAAAAAAGGGATTTGGCATATTTTCTTCTTATATTTTTTTTTTCCTTCTCCTGGTTTATGGAAGGGAGTATGCTAGTGTAGGTATACCCTTTGGAGAACCGTGAAAAGCCTTGATAGACACTTGCAAATCTGCTGGCCAACAAGGGAGAGAGCGAGTATCTTAAAGGAATTCTTAAAGAATTTCTTGTTATCTTTAACTGGGAAATATTATACATACTTTGCAACTGTTTTGTCTAAGAGCAGCAACTAGAGTAGCTTCCTTGATTGCAATGCAAAATTAGGGACGATAATAAAATTGTTTATCTCGCCACATTTCTTAATCGGAAAGTGGAATAAATGAAAAGAAGTTATGTAGCCGGTACCTGTAATATACTTTTATGAAATTCCTTGTTCCTTCTCATAAGTCTACTAGTGATGCAGTGCTTTCACTGTTCCTTTATGGAAGAATTGAGAGCTCCTGTGGGTGGGAGGTATTTCAATTATTCCAGACTATCCTCGTGGGAGAGGATGTGGTATTTTTGGATTGATTTGACCCTGAGAAAAAATAGATGGAAAAGTATTTAGCATATGCCAGGGAATATGTGCATAATATACGCATACGTTGAACCATTCCATTGAAGGAAAACATATTTCCTCTGCTTAAAGGCAGAAGAAGTTAAACATATGTACTTGTGTCTTTCAAAGACTTGTTGTACAATTCTGAGTTTATTACCTCTGAAGAAGATTTTCAGCCCAATGTATCGGAGCTTCTCAATCCATTCTCACATCGCAAGGGGCTTCGTGACAAAAGGACAGATTACTACAAATAAAAATAGGGGGTTCCCACAACCCTTTCACTGGTCCAATGTTAATGATAAGGCATGTGGCTCTACATCTATGTATTACAGAGCGGAAGTTCGAAGTATTTTCTATCACCTCTCACGCACTCACAGCCATAGTGTCATAAAAACCTTTGCAGCATGGTCCCTTCCGTTCGAAATCCTCGAGAGAAACTAGACCCCTTTGTCCTCTATGAACCTGGTGGGCTAAATGTATGACTTTATTTGCAATGTTGACCTTCGGTGCCTTACCATGAGGAACCTAAAGGATTTGGGTAAACTAAGTATGTAATGTATGCTTTCTCATAACTCTCGGATGTTTGTCAGACACTCGCGAGAGGTGGGGCTTTTGAGTGTTCTGGCTGGGATTCGCACCTCGAATGCACTAGCACTGAGCCACGGCGCCCACTCTGACGTTATTGGTAAGAATAGGTGGAGAATCTGAGTCTGTAGCCACGGTCATGCTGCTGGAATAGGTGAGGGCTGCGAAATATTTGCTTCAGTAACGACAGTCAGACTATTCTTAAGGGTCTTTGACTCTTGTCTGTTCCAAGTCACACTGGGAATGCGGGGAATGAGATCTCTGATGAGATTGCTAAGCAGAGGATGATTTCTGAGGAAGTGAACTAGCATGCTCTTCAGGCTGCAGACAGACTAGGAGTATGTCCTCGAACCGCCGCCGTAAGGAATCAGCGACATTCTTGCTGTTTTTCAGCAGAAAAGAAGTTATATTTTCCTTTCGCTTAGCACCTTAGTATGCTAGGCTTTAGAAACATCTTTGTCTGCGGTGCTTATGGAGAGGATACTCCCGAACATTTTCTTTGTTATTGCCCTTCCCTTCCTCAGATCAGGTGGCAGAACATACTGATACTGTAAACTCCTCGTCGTTCGAAGGCTTTGTCCGAAAATTCCAGTAAAATGGGTAATAGTGGCTCTTGCTTCCTGGTAACACACTGAACCAGTTGCGTCAGAGTGCTATAATGATGCGATTCCTAACCCGACAAAAACAAATGTATCTGTGACTACGTCAAGTTCAAGCACTTCGTTTCTAACTGGGTTTGTTTACTGTTTTAACGATTTTGGTTGATTTTTGACCATCCATCCACACCTTAGTCATTCATCAGGAAGGTTGGACATTATCGGAGTAGATGATGCCACACAGTCAGTAATGTACCAAGTTCACTTCTTGGATCGTTTGACTGTGTGTTTCAACAGTTTATGTATATTATAGAACCTTTGTGCAAACTTAGCACACATTTAGACTATCCTAGTTCAAATGCCACACGTGTGTGATAAACCCTTAGATATACATATGTATGTACTTGTATAGTCTCCATAAAAATGTTCGTGGAATCATATATGTAGGTCCTCGGCAACACGAAAGAACTGAAAAAGGTAAAATCCACTACCAAAACAAAATAGAAAAGAAAAACTACCAACAAGTATACATAGATCCTTATACTTGAATGTATCTGCAGAATTACGATGAGAGCATTCTTATTCGCTTTTCCTCTTTATTTTTCCTTACGAATTTCTCATAACCCTTACCACTCAAATTATTGAATTCTTTTGTGTCATTTTCTCGGTAAGGTTTGATACCATGATCTGAGGTAAGGTAGAATCCGTACTCGAGGAACACCGTACACCACTTGAAAGTCCCTATCGCCACAAAAGACTTTTCAAAAAAATAAGTAAAATTAAGTTTATACCTCTGTAGCTTTGTATAAACACGCTTATAAGCACTACAAAATCGTTAAAGAAATGAAATTCATCCTGATGGAACACTCCCTGTAATCAATAATTCAAAGTAAGATCCTACATAATAAAAACATTCCACAAGGGAAACAAATAATGGAATCACAATCCTTGGGCTTTACAGAAATGACTAGGACCGAAAGGAAATGAAAAAATCTTGATATCAATACCCAAATCAGTAGAACCCTGAAGATATTCACCGCCCAGAGATCAATCGCTGACAAGTATCACCAATTTCCTTTCTTTCATTTACAGGTCCTTCTTATTTCAAATAATTCTCTACTCTACTCGACCCATTTGTGTCCAGTTTCCGGTGGCTAATTCAAAATATGTCCTTTTTTTACATGCACCACGAGCAGGCTTCGCAATCGAAGACTTTCGAAAACAAAAAAACAACAAGCCATGTGAACTATCCTGTCAACAGGACAATCTGTTTGTCCTTAGGGAACCTACTAGTAGTCGTATTTGTCCGAGGAATCACCATCGTAACTTAGCACCATAAAAATGATTCAATCCTGTTTTTTTTATTTCTTTGTCTGTGTGGTCCGCTGAAAACAAAAACCTTCCCACTCACACCATCAGAACGAACAATATTTACAAAATTTTTTGTTTTTTTTTGCCCCCCCAGAGCCAGGGGTAGGCCAGTCTACAAGTTATTATTATGGCTACGTTCGTTTATTGTCGTTGTGTGTTAACTTCATGTTTAGGGTATTATTGGTCACGAGAGAGGACTTCAGACCTTTATCGATTTAATGGAAGACGTGACTTATTTTATGTTTTCTCCTGGCATTGAAAACAAAATAGAGGTTTCGAACCTGTTCCTTCTAAGCCTGCTGATTATTGGACTTATATATTTGAGCGAAAGACATAATTCAAAAGGTTTTTATTTTTTTTTTCTTGCTTTTGAGTAGAAATTTTTAAGGGTCGTCTCTGTTGGCGTTTATCCTCTAAAGGTCAACAAAATTAAAAAGTTTGCTTTTCATTTCAGTTCAAGAAAAAATCAACACGAAGTAAAGGAGTTAAAGTAAGCAAGTCGGTGGTGAAAAAGAACTTTTTCTGCTTATTACCGAAATAACAAGATTAATAATACTTTTCGTATAAACTTTCTTTTTTTATTTATCAATGTCCATTATTCAACAAAGAGGATAATGAGATTTGGTAGGATATTATGAGTTTGCAAAATTTTATTTCAAAAAAAAAAAAAATGTAATAACTTTGTTAGGGTTTTTTGACATTTTCGGTGTAATTGGCTGTGAAATACTAGGGATTTGTAGCTTTAGAAAATAAATTTGACAGTCAAAAGTCAAGCAGTGATGGAACTCATGTTTTGGGACACATGTGTCCCAATGACGAAAACTAAACTAGCAAGGTCTGGGTACCTTCTAGTCGTCTGCAAAATTGATCGCTGACAGACAGATCCCACTTTGGCTTTTTCGCTCTGACTAGAGGTAGCACAGGTACTTCCCATGCTGCTTGGCTTGAAAAGAAGATTGATGGTGTATGGATTAAGCTAGAAAATTAAGGTAGTCAGGGCACTATCGTAATAGAAAGTTCTGCTGAGACTGCTAAGAATTCTCTTACGTACTTTACCCTACTTATGATGGACACTCACTTACTTTACCCTTGTCAAGTATATGCCGTCAACGAGAAGGGACACCCAACATCGACGGATTGGACAGAACGTCACAATCGATAGCTATTACTTTGAGGCAGTAAGGATCTCTCGACCGCGACTCTGCTATCAACACCAAAGCAGAAATAACATGAAGAATAACTCTTGCCTAAGACCGTGATCATCTAAGTCCTGCTTTATGGCCCTGAAGCATGGACTCTGTCTAAAGCTGAGATGAAGAGATCCTCAGTCGTTTCGAGAGGAAGATTCATCGTAAAATGTACGGTCCCGTTTGTGTTGACGGGCTTTGGAGGAGGAGATTCAACGATGAACTAAAAGAGCTGTACAGCGACATCGAAAAATGTACATCAGTCATTTGAGATGACTAGGACACGTAGAGCCAATAATTCGGCCCGTAGAGTTTTCGAATCAAACCCTGAGGGACAAAGTAGTAGAGGAAGACCTCCCCTTCGTTGACCCACACAAGTTTAATGGGATCTCAACAGACATGGAGTGCACAACTAAAGGCAGTTAGCCCAAGACCGCTCTAACTGGAGTTGTTTGTTAGTTGAGACCCAAGTTCACGCCACTTAGCTTCTTAGTTCTGGTAAGCCCATTGGTCGAGGTGCATTCTCTTACTGAAGTAGATCTACATTTTTACATAGTTCTATTGAGTAATACTTGGTTGTAGGGAGATTCCTTTTACGTTGGTTGGTTTGGTCAAAATGAAGGTCCAATGTGATACCACAAATGAAATACCCGGACAGTCATCACCGAGACTTTAAAGTAAATTCCCTATGTAGGATAAAAGACTGGGTATCTAGTTTTCATTATTGATTTGACCAAGAGACAAAACGTTTTATCTGGCCTTACTCAAATATGGCTAGATTACTACGATCTTTGAAGAAAAAATTTTTGGCAATAGTTTCCTTCTCAATGTTGGGATAAGTTAGGATGAAAACTCAGAAAATGGGGCAAAAGGTTCTTCGTATTTCTTGTCCATACAGTTTCTGATGTCATTGAGGAGAGCATTTCAGTCATCTCATAGTCATCTCGAATGTTCTGAAATTACTTGAAGTGTCTCCGAGGGGAGATCATCTGACAACAATCGAGGTATTACTTGACCAACTTGTGTCATATTTTCCAAGGCTTTTATTCCTCTTAGACATATAGAATAGTAACGCTGCACCTTGTCGAATCTGCCTGTACTTTGAATATCTGCGCACACATGTGTATACACCCCTAATCCAGACTCATTCAGAGTTACCCCAGATTCCCAAGTTTATCTGTAAGAAATCCTGGGATTTTCGGAAATTTCATTTGAGTTCGCAAGTTCGAAATCATCATCAAAATATTATAGAACTCAATTAGAACTGTATTCGATAACACAGTTTGCTTTGAATCAGATGTTCATAAACGTCATTTGAGTGTCATTTGTGGTCATTTGCCGAGCAGGCAATAAACGCTTAACAAACCAACCTTTTCTTAGTGTTATAGTATACTGTACCTATATTCTTGTAAAAGGGTATAACTTGAACTTTTTTGACCTCAACTATTTAGCATAACGCTCGGAGTTTCTATGGAGCAACTAGACCTTTCAAGAACCAGCTCATGGCGGTAATCGCTGAAAAGTTATGAGGAACAGTATCAGATGGAGCTAAAGCCGGGATCCAGCCAGGTAAGAAAAACAGCCTGTAATAGTGGTGGTAGAAAAGTATCTGGTAAGTTGGGATTTGGATAGAATGTAGATATACTAGTAATATACTGAATATAAGAACTGTTGTTCTTGCTTCATAATCTCTGATATCACATTGGCATTCGTGAATGCTGAGACGAAATGGACTAAAAGTAGGAATGAAGAGGCATGAAAAAAACTTAAGGATCTCATTACTGGATCAACATTTTTAAACGATCACCTTTAAATTATCGCGGGAGGTACATATCTCGTACGTAGGTAAAGGTTTCCAGAAACTCAAGGCAAAATGACAATCAAGAACTGTCCCTTAGAGAACTCCTATAGACTATCGAAGCGCTTCATTGCATAACCAAATGATGAAGTGGTGGTCTGAGCAAATCCTTCCACCTCCCAGATTATTATATCGTTTTTTTAGGACGAAATCTTGGTTGCCAAGAAAGCCATGTCCGGCTGATGCTATGTAATTCAATATCTGTCAGGGATATTGGCATTTTCACGAACTGTGCTTTCTCACTTTAAAGGCCAATTTAAACTGTCGGGTGTTTCTTCTGGAGATTTCTGAGGAGTTTCTATGCTGCGTGGCATGCCATAGAGACATTGTGAGGAAGGGTGCAAGGCTGTCGAGTTCATCTGACTAAGTACGACTATCAGCAAACTCTTGATGACAAAATCTCCCTATTTTATCTAAGCTTGTTCTGAAATGTAGAGCTGAGTCGGTTCTATTAAAAATATTACAAATCAGCCACGTTATCGGTATTCTCATTAAGCACTGTCTAACAGACCAACACGCCAAAGAGCTGAGTGTCTTTTTACATGACTTCCGAAGGAGCTGTAGGAATGAGGATGAGGATGAAGTCGTTCTTCACCTCCTATGCACTTCACCAGTTCTGTCTATTTCCTCATTACGCCAACTAACGAAACTATATATATTCATATGCAATCAAGTCAATGCCCAGGATGACTTTAGCTATTCAAAAACAAAAGAAACAAGTATGTACAGTCATCACGACGTACTATCTTTACCCAGATGCGACGTTTCCCATTATAAAATCTTGTACAGCAAGTCAGCGTGGCATCTACATGGTCTCTTCAGCTTATGAACTTATCAACTGTCTTAGTGAATTAAACTACTGCTGGGATTGTCTTGTTTGATTTATTTTATCCCCAAAACCAACATAAATCTCCAAATGTCCTACGTTCCAGTGAGTCCACCCCTTCTATCCCGACCTGATCTTTCGTTTTCATGCCTCCGGTTAATGGAGAAAAACGTACTAAAATAATAAAAACAAATGCATAAGGTCGCCTCGATCGACAAACTTGATACCAGTGCAGCCATTACACGTACACCACAATTATCCTGTAAATAACGATTGCCAAAGCTGCCAAAACACTTATCTTCGAATATTTCATTGTAATGACCTCACTTGCTATACACTACACACAATGGAGTTCGATTAAGTACATGGTACCGAAATTGCCACATCGGGGGGATACGCGTTTTTCTTTGCAGAATTATTGTCTCCTTTGCAGAGTCAGGACCTAATGTTTCGTCGAACGAAAAAAGGCTGCCCGTAACTCGAGACGAAATGTTTGTTACGTGATAAAAATGAGTTTTGGATTATGGGATTAGTGAGTGGGAAAAAACTTGTGTTTGTGTGCACTTGGATGTCCTTGGACTTCGGTGTGTACCATGTGAGGGCCAACTCATGTGTACACATACCGTGTGCAAGTAACATCTAAAAATAAAATTATCTCAAGCGATTTTTTATTACCTACCCCTTGTCAAATGTTGTTCGAGTACGCATAAGGGTTTAGGTTTAGAGGAATTAATTATAGACGTCAATACAACTCGGGCAGGACTATTGAATGAGTTAGTCAGAGCTGCTAAGAATGATATACTCGTATACAATGGGAAACCAAACCGGCAGATACACTTTTAATGAGCACGGAAATGTAATTAAAGTCCATCACCGTGAGCGTAATCTTTGATTTACAATATCTTAGTTAACCAGCAGGACCCGGAAAGGTTTTCGTGTTAATTGCTATTTTCTTCGGGAATCGAAGATGTTGGCACGTGCATGAATACATACGAGAAGTGGAGTGGTCTACCTCCAAGATCTGTGCCCTTTGGCACATACAAATTTCACTCTCTCATGTTAATGTTCACAGGGTATACGAGTACATGACGTATCTTTACATGTAGAGTGTGGTGAATGATATTGCCAAGAACACAGAAATTGCAATTAAAATTCGAAATGGTATTTCATGGCAACTACCACTCTCGGAGGATTGGTAGATACAGAGGTATCTATCAAAAGATAGGTAATCTAATCCGACAAAAGGAGTTTGCTACCAATACTGATTGATATCGTCAAGACAGGATATGCGTGGTATAATGAAGGACATCATCGGAAAATATTCATCGTTCAGAACCATGAAGTAAATACTGAAGTGGAGTGAGACGCTTCTGTTTAGCCGCCTTCGCAAAAATCAATAGGGCTATCCAACTGGGAAATTAAATACCGATGGCCTTCACAATATTACTCTCAGTATTGAAATCTATTTCCAACAAAGAAATAAGAAATATCCAACATGACTTTGACAATATTGAATATTCCCATACTGATGAATTCAAAGCTGATGATGCTAGATATACTTGCATAAAACGTATCTATAACGTTGAAAACCTGCCTAATGAAGATGACATGACGGTCATATTCAAAGGGAAGTTCGGAAAAATAAACCCAGATCGTATACAGGGGAGATTTAACTTACATACATAGCTCCCAGGCCGCTGTGGCTCAAGTGGTTAGTGCGTTGGACTACGGAGCAAGGGGTTAGAGGTTCGAGGTTCGAATCCCAGTCGGAACACCTAAAGTTTGTTCATGGCTCCACATCTCGCTAGCATCTAACAAACATCCGAGAGTATAACTTACATGAAAAAGTCTCTCAAATAACAAATTGCCCTTCGGACAAAGCAGTAAACAGTAGGACCCTTCCATTAGTGTAAAGAATATAACACCCACAAGACGAATGTTTGTGAGAAGCTAGGCCCTGGGTCCCACAGACCTGTTACATAGCTCCGAGTTGATACATAAAAATTATTGCAAATCCATTGAAATCTAATTTGCGTGACCCAAAAATTAGACCCCTTAGCTCAAAACCACTCACTCTCTTTGCTAGCCACAGGTCGAGTAAAAATTCATCAGATACACCGTCGAGGCTGTTAGGATGTTTCTTTTTTTATAATAAAAAAGACCGAGTAAGGTCTTTTGGCATAAAGTCGTATCTCTTACGCCTTAGAACTTCGACTTATAGTTAGTTTAACTATTGAGCTCCTATTATATTATCTAAGAGTGGGTACTGATAAAAGGTACCCCAAAACAGGGCTCAGGACAAAACAGTCTGCGATAAAGGGCTCTTCTCATCCTGGACTTTTCTCATGTTCTCTGTACATAGCTATACATCCACAGCATGAAGTAAAGAATGAAACAAATGATAAGAGAAGAACATTATCTCATCTGTTGAGCAGAAAAGCTTGACTGTTTACCATAAAATTATCTCAAGACTGATTAAAAATTGTCTTCAATTATTCATTGCACTACTCAGTAAGAACAACTCAGCTGCATCACATCCCGAGGTGGTGATTTGTCTTCTTTACTTTGGAATTAGGTAGTCAAGAAGATAAGTAGAAGTCAGTCTGGAAAGGATGAGATACAAAGTGGGTACACACAATGCTTTGATTAATGTAAGGACTACTTCTGAAAATTCAGTGAAATGAATATTTTTGAGTAAGTTAAACACTGTCTCCATGGTTAACCGCAGCTGTAAAAGGTTGCATTCGTCCAAAGTGATCGTAAATCGATGTCCTTTCTAGTCATTGTATAGGAAGTGTATGGTAGTAAGTTTAGGACCGTATGATAGGTAGAACTTTCTTAGGATACTTGTAATTGCTTTATACACAAGTACTTTGGTAAGACTACTAGAATCTATACAGCTACCTCATCTCTGATTAAGCAGGGAGACACTATGATACATATGGATGTACTTTCTCGTGATAGAAAATAAAACTACATTTTTTTTATACTTAATAGGCTTTGATCAGCACGTATCCCTACTCAATTTTACACTTCTGCGCTTAAGCCACGTTTTCTTAAATAAATTACTTCGTGAGCTGGGTATACGTAAGGCTTAAGCTGGGCTTCTTTTCTTTGAAAACAGATCCCTTTCGTACCAGTTTCTAGTGTTTTAAGAGAGAACATGGTTCAATGGTCTAAAAGACTTAGACGAAAACTATTTATTCAAAATAACAGAGTCATTAATAATGCAGGACCTTATTTGTTAGATCCTAATAAAATTACCAAACGACATTACATGAGAATTCGACTCCTTGTCATAACAACTATACAAATAAAATTAGGTAGCCTTCGGATTCCTAAAACATAAATCAGGAACCCTGTCCAAGATAGTGCTTATACCCTCACCGGACACTGAACTATAGGAAGACATCCTTACAAATTGGGCTTTTCTGCAACGACTTGTGTACATGCCTTTCTATGCAGGTGCCCTCCAATCGCCGAGTTCAGACAGTCTACATATGTTCATATCTCCTCAATGCTCGAAATGATCTCTCTCTGATGTCAACGCCTCCACAGCTAAGACTAGCTCCCTCATAAAAAGGAGTACTTGGTTTCTAGAGTAAAAGGATAATCCAGTAACCTGTCATCCACAGCACAATGGACCTTTTTTTGGTCTGAAAGCATTTTTCCCCAGGCCCGGCTTTAAGCAATACAACCAAACATTTCGCTGACTTTCAAGGGATATTTCAGAAAAAAAAAAAAATAATAAAATTCTTTCCCTTGATTTCTCGCAAAATGATTTCAAGTTGCCTCTCCTTCAACAATTTACAAAATATTGGTAGAAAATTTCAAATTATTTCATCCTCCCCCGTTCATTTGCACAACAGCGGTTGAAACTTCCATTATTTCGACTACCTTGGGCTGGCTGTAAAGAGTTAACAAAAGTAATAAAAACCTCTTCAAGGCTGAAAGTAATTATAGTAAAGTTTCTTTAAAAACTGAAGTAATTTAAAAAAAAAATGAAACTCGACTGTCTTGCACAGAAAAGTCGATTTAAAATGAATGCAGCTATTAAAATGTAGAATGTGATGGAAGCACCGAGAAAATGGAAAATGTATACAACAATGGATTACACGTACACAGTAGCACAGTGCTTGGGAAAATCATATATAATATTTAAAGCAATGGCGTGGATAGACATGGTTTGTGTTGAATGATCCTTTTCGTCTGTGTAATAGATACCTACACACCACTAAACACAGTTGGTGTGTGGAGATTCTCAAGAAGATGTGTGTTTCAAAAAAAGCGAGCTTAAGTTTAACGAAATTGTTTAATTGGAAGATGTGTGTAGAATGTTACTTAAAACTGAAAATTATAGAAACTGCTATAACTTCAAAAAATATTCTCCAAATAGGATAATTTTTGGAAATTTTTAATGAAAAACTGAAAACAAACTTCAAACTCAAAAAATATCCAAAAAAACACGGAATCATTCAAAACAAAGTTTACGACAATGCATCGGTCCACAAGTCGCACGTTGCACAGGGTACATGGAGAACTGTTGCTTCAGTGTCTTCGGGTGAGCCAGGGTATTCTCCAGACCTGACTTGGTTAGTTTTTTGGTTTCGACTGGCCCTCGGTGAAAATGCTCTTAGACCAAAGAAGGTCTATTGTCAATGTGTAAGGAGGGTGGATCACCCTTTTAGTCTGGGAACCATCTGCTCCTTGTAAGAGATCACTTAGATCATTGAATAGGTATTCACCTAGTGTAGCCTTCCTGATGCTTAGGTTACTAATGGTCTCCTCTTTCTCTTCATCCATACAGCTTCTGCAGAAGTGATTGTAAGGAATGCCTAGTCTTTGAGCATTACTTTGACCGGTTAGGGTGTTAACTATCTTGTAGAGGGCTCCTTTCTTATGTTTTAGGAGTCTGATTGGCTTCGCTTACCACGTCGGCATTGATAAGACATTTAGCACAGAATGTTGGCGTATAGATGTCGGTGGCGGTTATACTATCTAAACGAGAGAAGAATCTTCTAACCAGTAAATCAACCTCACAATTCCCTGGTATATAACATTGACTTTGTACATAGCAAAAGGTGGGATTGAACTTATCTCATTAAGAGATACTCGGCTTTCACTGCCTTAGATCATTGACAGCTGGATGCGAGAGTTATCTTGGCTGCATGACTGCCAATGTAATTACATGACAAAAGCCGATGCTGATACTGCATTAACCGTCAGGTCCTTGACGAGTGACATTCACTTCACTTCGGTCTTCTAAAAAGACCCCTTACTCCGTCTTCGGTTTTGGACCCATCAGTAAAAATTGACAACAATTTGTGGTGCAGATCATCACGTTGTGTCCATTCAGTTATATTTGGTATCAGGGGCTAAAAATCCCTATGCAAGTTGTGTTCGATAGGCAGGTGGTCGGTGACTTGGGCCAGATGACAATCCATTAATAGTATACTGTCATGTTTAGTAAGTTGCTCCTTCCACTATTTGGAACTGATTCCTAAGCAGACAGCCAGTTTTTTGCTAAAGATTTCAATTGGAATTCCCAGAGATTGATTTTTATTTGTGAATCTGAAGAAATAGCTCAAAGGCAAGTAATTTTCATTTGATCAAGAGATGATCCTTCTTCGTCGAATTTTCGGTTCGTGGAGGAGGAATGGAGGAGACAATATCACAGCAACGAAGCAAACCTGCTCAAATTTAACGAAATTAAACTCACGATTGATCTACTCTTGAAGGATTGTAACTACTCAACGACTTGAGAAGTCCTAGGGTAATTTCGAATCTTTCTGTTGAACATATAACATTTCCCTCGACTAGCGAAAGTACTTAATTGTAGAATTCGACCTCTAGGCTAGTAACTATTAACCAATACGAAAGCTAGAATCTAGCAAAGGTTTGAATAATTCTGAATAGACAACATAAAAGAACTTCTGCTCCCACCTTGCCTTGCTTCATATAAAACTAGTTCTGCCTACACTACGTGAAGGTATGTATAGTCATTTCCAGTGGAAGTACATACGTTTTATTTTGATCCTGTCATAAGAAGACTTTGAAATCGATCGAGTTCAATCGTCATACCTACACATACATATAGGGTTACATTCAATGCGCCTGAATGCTTGGAATATAAATATGTGATACGAGTCCTTTCATTCTTTCGCTCCGATATAAGTTGTTACAAAGCAATTCATTAGCCAAGAAAATTTCAGTATGTTACCTGTTTTTACGTACGAAGGTACGTATAACTAAAACATATGCACAGCCAATACTTCAAAACTTAGTTGTTCGTACTCAGACATCTCCACACCAACACCTATGTGATCCCCAATCTATGGAAAACTAAATTCAAAATATCCTTCCCACTACAATGTTATCCAAAATCCAATATCTGCTACCATGGGGAGATAAAAACTATTTGCAGTTGACAATAATAATCCGGTACGGGTCGACTTTTCAATTAACATAATTTTTGTATGGTCCTACTTTTGTATGCCAAGCATAAAAGGGACACCACTGTTTGCTTTTTCGTATTCCTCTCACACAGATAGAATACGAATTTTTATGCGACTTCGTCCTGGCGCTACAAACATGTGTACCGTCTTATATCGAGAAAACTAGACACATAAATAATGCTGACCTAAGCTCTACTTGTTTGTTTTGTGTTTAGTGCAGTTGGTCGGTAAGTAAAGCCATAATAATACAAAGCAAATAAACAGAAAATTCGCAGACCATTGGTGTAATCAATTGGTTTTTGTTCATCTAACCGAAAGGATACCAGTGTTTTAGATACATAACAACGCGTTAATAAATAAAACCTTGCTATCTCTGGGTAATTGAATATTTATACTAAGATCTATTGAGGTCTTAGGTTTCAAGATACTTTTTATTCACAGTCCTTTGAAAAACAGCAGACAGATAGTGGCTTAGGGGAAAGTCAGGAGTGGGTTTTGAAAAAGCCACCATTGACTGGGTGGGAAAATTACATCTTCCTTGCCATAGACTAGCCTTTTAGCTAGTTTAAGAGACTCCACTCTAGACAGCCGAGAAGACATGAGTCAGAAGAAACTCTGTGTATGAACAGTCGAAGTGTAGAAAATCGAGTTATGCCGTTCATACATTACGCTACGCAGATCGTCGTTCGACAAGTTTACGGCTGGTGTACGACCTCGAGACACTCATGGGATATCCTTGTGCAGCGTGTTGCAATCATCTATGATTTCTGCCAAATACTTTCTCAGTATCCACTGTAGCCACTTATCCACTTATCATACAATGCTTCAGCCTTTCAAAAGGCAATGTATAAGTGGAAATGGCACCATGGGATCAAGAAACGGGGACCGGGATGATATTTCATATTCTACGTGTAAAACACGCCATGCGTGTTCTTGCCATTGGATTCCACGGCAACAGTAATCCTATCTGTTCAGACAGTTCAACACCTTATACATATGGCACTATCATACCAACTTGGAGTTGGTGAAGGAATAAAAAAAACTTGAACATTCTGGAAAGGATATCTGCTCACTGCAACGTACCAGGCAACGAAGTAACAGACGATCTGTCAAGACAAGGAACGGATGATTTGGATACCCCTAGGATTATAGCCATAGGAGTAACCTTAAATGTTATTCAAACCATATACGAGCTCGTTCGTAAATATTGAACATTGTGTATTGACATAAACTGTTCTCAACTACCAATTTCCGTTTCTACTCGCATTGTTGCACCTACTCGCTCCTTTACCAGATATTAGGGAAAAAATGATTCTAATCTATATTGGTCCTCCAATGTGAGCTTTGACTCATTCCGGAACATCTGTAGACAACCATGTCTTCGGGTTCCAGCGGATGACAGCAAATCTTCATCAAATTCGCTTCCTGATTATGTCTAGACTCTAGCCTCTTGCTTCATGGACAGTGGTCGACCTCCATTTCAATATCGACTTCGTGACTGTGCCGGATATCAAAAATACAATTACCGAAGCATCAATCGGGAGATACCAATTCTTGGAATTTCGCTGTCCAATTGACTTTATGACTTTAGTGCCATCTATGAAGGCGGGAGAGTTTAAAGGACATTTGGCCTTTTCCATTACATCCCACACAACCGAGCACTACTTTCGTAGACCTTGTTTTGGTATTGAAGTCCAATGACAATATCTTCATTTGATGTTTGATTGTATGAAGCATTTAAACTTTTATGTATTTACATGTTGTTATTCTAGATATTGAAACTCCTACTTATATTTATGAAGGGATTCTCGGAACACAGCAGGATTTACGTTGTAGCAAAAATCTCAATAATATTGATTTCAGTGTCTGAATAATACAAGGACGACGCATTCCTAGAGAATTTAATTCAAACACCAGACATGAGATCACTTTTTCATCAGTGTAACCTTAGCTTTGAAGATTGTTCATAGAGAAGAGCCAAACCAAAGGAAAGTGGACACTCTGTAGATGGTGCCTTTTGCAGTTGCAGACATCGATGTAATTATTCCATTTTTTAGAATAGAAGGACTTGCTCAGAAGTCAGTCACTCATGGACAGAGGCAGATGTGCATTGAGACCACAAAGGAGGACAGTTCTGATATCACAAGGGTAGGACTACCAGTTTAACCAATTTCGATGTAAGCCCATGCTAGATGAGACAAAAAAACAGTTTGCTGGATCACTAAGGTCTCAAGAAAAGTAATCGCGAAGCACAAGAGTACATCGGACTTGACAAAATGCCTTTAAGTGATCCGTGGCACTATATTGATACAAATAACCCGAACACTATGGAAGAGTCCTGGTTCTGCAATCAGTATTCTGCTGAGCATTCAGTAAAGGACTTCCACTAGTAATCCTCGTTTGATATTCAACTCCATATAAGGGACAATCCAGTTCAAATTACTAGGAATAGTATCAAGACAACTTACAATGCAAACTAGGCCTATATTAGCACGAGCCAGTTGCGAAGTTCTCCTAAGGCTTTATGGATCTTCCCAAGGTTAGAGGAGGTTTAAAGTTAGCCAGTTCACCCAAATTATCAAAAAAATGAGCATTTACATGGAATCTTTCAACGGAGAGAACTTGGCATGTACAAAGGAGGTGAAGGATGGTTTCTTCCTCTTTTTCATCCAAGTAGCTTTTCTAGAATCATTTGCGAGGACACCCAGCCTAGTGGCACTACAAAGCAGTGTCCTCTGATGACACTTATTACAATTGCTATGAGCGTCCCTTTCTGCCTAATCAGACACGTTTTTCATCCATCGTGGGCTGAATCTGTCTGGAGATGAGACATGTAGTACCAATTGTCCATCGAAGATTGGTTGAGCTTGTTGACCAAATGAGGTGAATATTGAATTGTCCAGCCATCTTGTTAAGAGATAGACGACAATTTGGGGCAGTTTTAGAATATTCCACCGATTTGATAACGGCTTGACTATCAGTATAGATGTTGATACCCGATTGGACATTACGCTATGCTTTGCCACGACAGGGTCTCCTTGATCGTCACGATCTCAGCCTGGAAGGCGCTATAGTGATTCGGAAGACGAAAGGAGATACTTAGATTAAGCTCGATGGAGAAGACACCTCTGAACTCCGTTTTTTGTAGCCACGAGCCATCCTCTCAGTCTAGTCGTGAGGAAATACATGAGTCAAAGTTCTTTTCGAACAAAAGTTGAGGAATTGCATAGTCGGTGTCCTGTGGAAGAAATTCACAATTGTTAAGAATCGAGGAGTGTCCTGTTCTAAGATTAGTCCACTGGGAGATAGCCTTTAAATGAGTGACTGCAGAGGCTGCTACTTGTTGGCTACAGATCTCCTAAGGCGGCAAGTGAAAGAGCATATCTAGAGCTGATGTCAGGGTGGCCCGACCTTTTTACCCGGCTGAGTTGAGTTAGATGACAGGTTTTCTGCAAAGTTGTCCAACAGACCATCATGCCATTTGTTAGTATAGACCTGATAACTGATATATAAAGCCATTCCACTAGAAAGATACTGTTGAAACAAGGTGATTTGTATGGAAGAACGCTCTGGATTAGAAATCTAAATCTATTTAGATGATCGGATACCGAACAGACTTCTGACACAAATGTCATGAATTCGTAAGTCAGCTTTTGCGCCCTTATTATTCAAGGATCATTGAATTTTTCTCCAGGCAATAGTCTGATATAAGGTTTGAAGGTCCAAATCTTTTGTCCGTACCAGATTATAAGTCTACACCTGCACTTGCATTAGCACCACTTTCCCCTTCAGTGCAACTCACCTTTAAATTGAGTTCAGAGTGAAACTATCTACAGTGTGCCTTATCAACCCTTTTTACGATTGTATCCCCTCGGATCGAGTATGCTGAGTATGTTTAGTTTGATAGCAAAAACTGTATCCTACTATACTCAAGCAGATAGTAAGAATCGAGGTCATAAAGAAACTCCATTAAGTGACCCCCAAGTGAATAGATACGAAAGTAATCTCCGAGATGGTATAGCTCGTATAACATGAATAGAAAGAAAAAGGACATGCATCCGAAGCAATTGCATTCAAAACATACGATTAACCTAAAATCACACTCCGACAGATACTAGAACGAACCGGAAGCGAGAACAAAAGCTATCGTTTCAACTGTCCGTTAGGTGATATGTATCCATCTTACAACAAAACCCCAAAAGCAAAATATCACAATTCAAAACCATGATTTATTAATCAACATGAGTGCCATTCTTCCAACTGGCTCGTCCTTTCTGCCAGGATCATGTGAGGAAGTAAAAATTATTCAAGCATTCATATGCACCTACTCTACCATATATGGCAACGGTTCTAAGGGCAGTTTTCTATTAAGGTCAGCGGTTTTCCTATTCGAAGATTTAAATGTTTTTATTTGTCCTGGCTGATAAGGGTTTTTAGTTGTGACGTCATTGTAAACAACTTGCGGTATGGATGTAGCTTGAGTTTCTGTCTTCATTATATTCATGTTGTGGACTCCGTATGAGGTATGGTACGTACATACACATCAGTGGGTGGCTAGATGGTGAAAGCCATACCAATCCATGCATGGTATGTAAAAATTTTAAAATTGAATTTCAAATCTGACATTTGATGCTCTTAATGATTTCAAATTTAATTTCATTTTTGGTTATAAACTCCCGTCTAGACCCCGAGAGCAGAACTCAGGAGGGGGGACAACTCAAGCACATGGCTAGGGCAGGTACCGTCAATTATGTTAATGGAATATGCCGGTGTTTGATGACCGAGGACAACATGAATGAAACACTCCTCGGTTTTTGCTCCTAAATACATGCATACATATGTATATTTTTGTTTGTTTGTTTTTGTGTGCGTCGTAGTGTAGGCTTTTCGTGTGGCTTTTTCCTTTATCTCATGGTTCAACATCAGGAGCCTCATGCTCCTGTGTTTTTTTGTTTTCTTTTGTATATGATGTTGGCATTAGGGGTGAATTTTTCAATTATTGAAAAAGGAAATTTTCGTTTGGTTTCATTTGAGTAAATGTTTCACCGTTATTCGATAAAAGGCAGCAACAGCTGGTTACCGATTTTCGTTTCATTTATTGTTTCGTATTATAGTGTAGTGTCGAGTGAATTCTTTCTTTTGTGTGTATGCGTGAGTGCGGAGAATTTAATAAAATGTTAATAGAGGAGCGGTTCCAGGAAAATGGCGATTATTTTCACTTGGTTGAACTGTGAAATTTAATTAAATTCCTTTTTTGTGGCAAGAAGTAATTGCTTCTGTTTCGTTTTCGCTTTGTTTTTTTGTCTTTTTGTGTGTGTGTGTGTGTTTTTTTTTTTGGTTTGACGAAATGGTAATAATTACAGGACGAAAGGTCAGCAATTTGGACTTCTTGTGTATCGTGATATCTATAGGCGGAAAAGTCATCTGTTTTGAGTGTGAAAAATCATTCAATTAAGCAATTGCTTAATCGATTAGGTTGGTGATTGATTTTTATGTATTTAAATTGGCTGTGTAAAGTCAGTTTGGTTCGGATGGATAGGCTGTTGATTTTGTATAAATAACCTATAACTTCAGTCGTCATAAATGTGAGAATTCACTTGAATTCACACGATACGCATAGAGAGGTGATGATGTGTAAACCTACGTGATTTCATTAAGAAAATTCGAAATATGTATGAAGATACGAAAAATGAGTAGAAATTCGACATGTATACATACACATCTATGCTTTTACAGAGCATCCAGTTTTATGTTTCCATCGATGCTCTTGATAATACCCCATCATTTGAAGAACTCCATCGGCAATGCCACACAGTTTGGCACGAACCACCAAAACAAGGTCAAACGTCTGTAAGCCTATTGAATAGATTTTGGCTGAAAAAGTTTACTCAGACATATTTTATATAAAAGAGACCATGATTGTCATTTTCGTAAATCGAGAGACTGAGATAGAAGTTTCAAACCATTCGCTCCAAACCTTACTCCACTTGCTCCCAATAGACATCGTCGGAAAGAACTGGCTGCTTTCTCAGCAATCAGACTGAGAAACTCTAATCAATGGAAGGAGCAATCCACAGGATATGTCAGCATACTATTGATCCATCGTCATTACCACAGGTCACAGACCACCAGTCTACCGAACGCAGTTTCAATAATGGCTATAAAATTTCGCTACCCAACAGAACCGAATGGACACAACGGGAGATCCTATACTATGAATCTAAATCTGAGGTCGGAGTCGGAGCCGGATTTTTCTCAGAAGACTTAGGCATCGACCTCTCCTTCAACCTCCCACACTATTGCAGCGTTTTTCAAGCCGAAATCTACGCCATCTGTCAAGTAGTTGATTGCCTGACGGCTAATGCAATATTAGAATCGAATAGTGTCATCTACAACGAGTCAAGTAGCCACCAAATCTCTCAGCATTACGAGATTTAAGGCAGTGAAAGGCTGCAGCGTATCTCTTAACAACCTCACCGTTTGCTGGGTACTGTCACTGTGACATACCAGGAAATTACGAACCTGACGCATTGGTTAGAAGAGGCTCCTCTGGGGTAGATACCATAAACATCACCGACATCGAGGCGCCAATATCTTATCAACGCCGACGCAGTAAGGCTTGCCAACTATCGATGGCATCAGCTTGACCATTGCAACACTGCCAGACTGCTCTGACCAAGTCTAACCAACCAACCAATTGCTATGGTAAAGGACAAGTCTAGCTGTTGATCTATTCTACAAAGTCCATTTTGTTTGAAAACCAGAAATGATGTGTAACAATCTATGATCCAAAACTCTTTCGGACAATTGGTCCTCTTAGTCAAACACTTATTTTAATAGTCAATTTGGTCTTGCACTCTAGACCAAAACAAAACTAAATGACAAGAATTGTACGGTAGGGTGACCAGATAGCAATGATAGTTTTTTGAATTATTATTTTTCAGCAGCTGTTTAAGCTATCAAAGACATCTAGCTGTTGAAATATTCAGTAAGGTTTGCCATTCCACTATGCATCGTTTTACGATTCCTAAAGATGTGGAAGTTATTAAAAATATTAATGAAATTTCGGGTCAGTTTTGAATACGCAACGTGAATTTCGTCGTGAAATCGGTCGTCACCATGTCGGCTATTTGAATGATATCCTATTTCACACATAATGGCATTAATGTAGCCTCAAAACAAAGTAAGGTAAGAACCAATTTTATATCACACATCGTTGTTGTTTTATTTAAAATTATTGTTCTATCATTCGCAGCTGGTCACCCTGCATGTCGACTTGGCAACACTTTCTTGTGCAAAACAAGAGAGACGGACAGACTTAAAGATATGTTATGCTCAGGCCAGTTTTGAAAAAAAATCTTTTGGCCAAATGCTAGTATTTCCTAGACTTGGACAATATGCTATCAATTGGTCCTTGATGTTGGTCTTGAGATCATTTGAGATAGGAATTCCATCATCGAGCTTTAATTTCAATAACTTGATTATGTGGTCAGCTGAGTGGCCTTTGGGACCGTTTTGTTGGAACCACATACAATCTTTGCAAGTTTAAGGACATTTGTTTAACAAATGGGGTTTCTTTACTTACTTTTATAAAATGTTGCAACTGAACACGAACCTTGATAAAAATTTACATAATTTACAAACTTTGTTGATGTGTACATTTTTTTATGATTAAATAATAAGTATAGACGCACGCATAGTCGAGAAGCCCTTTAAGAAAGTGGGACGTTCCACTTGCAAAATGCTTAACATAAACATCTTAAATTGAAACCTCACATGATTCACATGACATCAATTTGTACCATACCAACTACATACATGTGAACTCATGTACATAGGTACTATATGCATCTAGTTATGCGTTTGTTGTTTGTATGCATAATGACGTTGACATTGCTGGAGGCATGCAAGCTACTCTTATGAACTTTCCCAGTATTTTCTGCTACTACTTAACTAACAGGGCCACTCAACATGAGGTTATGAGGAGTATCGTCTCTTAAGACAAATATTTGTTAATGATGTACATATATTGAAAACATTGACTTTGTTGATACATACAAGGATATTTCATCTGTCCTGAAGTATTATCCCTTGAGAGACTCATAGCTGACTTCATGTATGTATGTATGTCATAGTAGCAGCTTTAGTATCTCTAGTGATCCTATACCAGAAAACCTAAAAGGAAACAAATGTGAGTCATTTCATTTCCTTTAAGGAAACAAAAGGAGTATCACGGTCGGTATTGGGAATATCTCAACTATACGGGCATGTCTAAAACCTTCGTTTTTGATGAAAACATAGAGAGGATAGAAATGTCAACGTTTACTTGAAGGTGTAACAAACATTCTGTTCAAAGCAGCCGTAGAAATCTAGTTTGAGGTCGGAACCTAAACTAAATCAATTTAGCTTTGGAGAGTACGCGATTAACAATCAGAGTTAGTTGAAGTCTTACTTACTTAATTAACGGGACGATTCTCTTTGCTCGATGTGGCCGAGCCAATGGAATTCCTAGACTTCGCAGCTATACCTTTTCCTTCATTCGTCCTCCGGGACCGAAAATTCGAAGAAAAATGTTTCTCCTTATTGTCGAACAATCGGTTCCATATAACAATTATCTAAGTTTAGGACTGGTCAAAAACTAACGAAGGAGAAGTCTCTGGCAAATATTCACCTGAACCCGAAATTGTACGCTCTCTGAGATTTCCAAACTATGGCAATGTGTTCCAAGTGGAAGTACTAGCAATAGTAGGCGCCGCACGAGAATGGTCCACGAAACTCCACTCCAGTAAGACGATGGATCGGCAGTCAAGCCACCATGAAGCCCATTTCATCCACAGTCGTCAAGTCAAAACTGGTTAAGCGTTCCCATACAGAACTCACAGTGCTCACTGTAAACTATGACGTCGCTCTTTTTCGGGTTCCAGAACACAGCGGCATTCAGGGGAACGAATCAACAAAAAAGGGGTCCAAGCAGGACCTGAGCTCTTCCTAAACACAATATAGAGAAAGATTTCTTGAAACTGGCTAACGAGAGATAACTTATCGTGTCTACAAAATATGATATCGCCAAAACCAAGCCCTGGAGCTTACGAGACCCAACAACTAGCGACCCTAAAGATAGCAAGCAACTTTGTCTTTTTCAGGTAAACCCACGACATGTGCTTACAATGGATCCACAAGTGATCCTAGTGTTGACTGCACACGTAGCCACCTTATATACATACTATGGTTATTTGAAATAAAAAAAAGTGCGTATAAGCCTGAGGAAATCACGACTCAGTAAATGGCGACTCAGGCGTATACGTAATATTTTCGAAAATATTTTTTCGTAAAAATCTACAACTCTGTGGTTTATATACTAACATGCCTACTTAAAACGAAAACTATAAAGCATTAACCCTTTTATCCAAGAGTGTTAATAATTATATGGTCGAGATACTCCGCATTGTCGATGGTTTTAACTCGAGAAAATTTTTTTTTTCAGTATCAATGCAAGCAAGACGGAACTGATGCTTTTTACCACTAAAACCCAAGTATCGACTTTCACGCCTTCATGGCTAAACAACCAATCACTCATCTTAGAGTACCTCTGCACATTACTAAGTCCTTCGAGTTTCCTGCCTCATGTACCATCTTCCAGGCGGAGATTCTCAATCTGGGTATACTTAAGCAAAACCGGTAGTACCATAGCCATCCTCATTGACAGCCAGAGGCCTATCAAGGCTATGGTGTCGGTCACTACATCATCGAAACTTAGACAAGAGTTTTCCTTGGGTCGTCGATTCTGAATCGACCTCCTTTGAGTTCCAGATCATAGCAACATCGAGGGAAATGAGTGAGCGCATGAATTAGTAAATCGCGAATCAACCTCGGACGGCTTCCTTACTGAGACTTTTGCGCACTATTTGATAGTTGATAGGAGGGGATGCGTAACTGTGTCATATGTAGGCAGTTGTGGCCAGGTTGTAATGGTTTTCTTTAAATTTGAGTTCATAGATACCTAAGAGTCACACAAACATGACTGTTACTTAAATATGGTGGAAGACTTCCAAGTTTTTTATTTTGTTTCTATCCCCTCCCCCACGAATGAAAATTAGTAAAATTTTGAAAATAAATCACGTAACCGGTGTCATGTATTTATAAACACATTGCAGAACTTTTCGAATAAAGCCGCTAAGAATATCAATTTTGAAATTGATAAATACATATACAACAGTATATACACTTTTCAGTAAATTCAAAAGTTGTATTCCTAACTTAAAAGAAAATCTATATTTCTTCTATTTCAATACTGCCGATGGTGGATGATATCAAGTAAAGAAAGTTTTTCCTTCCCCAATAACTGCCACCAAACAAATCCTATCCAGGACATCATCATATATTCGAAACACGGTGTTTTTTTTTTTCTCTCTTCCTCAGGATACATATGCTCGACGACTTGCCCTTAAAAGTGTACGTCCCCTTATTGAGCTCAAAGTTTGTTTTATGAAACACCTCCGTTTGAATGAAATCCATTTAAATAAATCTACACCAAGTATTCAAAACACGTCTACTTTGATCCTTAAAGCCACCCGTATTTCAATCAGTGCCAGCTGACAAACACAATTTTAATTTCTTTATCCATCTGCAGACAGAATTAATAAAGATACGACCCAAAAGAGATAAGTAGCATACAAACATTTGACTGAATGTTTTTCGTATACCCAACACATCCATTTATGTACATACATACGTACCGGGATATGCCCGAAGGATATTTGTAGTATAAAACAACCGTCTTCGTCTTTAGAAATTCTGTCAAATGCATTGAAAAATATTTCAGATAATTCTGTTTAAAGGCAAATCTTTGCCAATCAGATTCATTCACATGTACATCCTTTCACACCACCCATTCAGGTACCCATATGTGAGGAGAATCCTTCTCAACGACATGTACATTATAATATTTCCACCAAACCAGATAGATCCAACGAACTTTTTTGAAGATACAAGAAAAATAAAAAAAAAAATACCCAAACCTCCTCGAGCGGGAGATGGATGAATCGAAATGATTGCCTCGTTCCAAAATCGAGATAAGAAATAAGGTGCTACTGACGTTCACTTTCAACAGAGATAACATGCAAAATCCTTGAAGACTCTGATTTAATTGAATTGGGAAAGAATTTGTTTTCGAGCAATGAAGTTATCCGAAGCGCAGTGTAGATGGCAAAGAAGACTACACGATTACTGTTTTTAATCTTGTAAACTTGTCTTGTTGATTGTAAATTTTAAGTACAAATTGTACACAGACTCATGGAATAGGGATTGTTTAGACAGAGAGAGAAATGTTGCACCTCTTTTGGGTTAAAATTTCATTTGGATGTGAATTTATTTTCAAGGATGTGCATAAGGGCGCCATTAGTCCATCTGTCTACTAAGCTGATGGTACAGGCTTCGAATCGCAAAAGACACAAAAAAGATGCTAGTTGGTCCCATCTCTGGTGAACTTTTGACAAACTTCGGAGTGTAAAATGCCATGAAAAACCTTTTAAAAGAAAAATTACTCTTCATGCATTAACATGTGCCCTTCTCACAGTCGTGTATAATACACACAACGTGAATGGACTTGTAGCGATATCTTAAGGATCCCTCAAACAAAGTACGTAATTATACCCAATTCACCAGTAGGGTCGACTCTTTTAAAGAGATTTTGTGCTAGAAATCGAGTAGGTAGTACGTCAATTACATAGGTCTCGCTGAAGATGCCATTTCTGACAGATCAGACAGATAATAGATTTGAAAATCTAAACCATTGTCTTGGGAACTTCCTTTGACTTATAAAATATTGACAACTTTCTAGCCGAGTCTACCAAATAAGGTCTGGAATTAGTCAAAACGGAAAGCCTATAGTACCAAGCACATGTTCGACGAATAAGGACCATTATAGGGTGTAGACCCATTCAAAGTTGACCCAAATGTCACATTAATATAAATTTTGGAAAAGGACTAAAAACTTGACATCGATATCTATCACTTATACAAATCTATCACTTCGAACTCTCTAGGGTAATGGCTAAATGGCCAAAAAATAGCTACAAAACATGTAGAAAGAAGAGCTCAAATCCCTAAGCTCTGTGCATAATATAACGCTATGCTGGATCCCACGACACATGAGCTTCAATGAGATCGAAAGGGCCGGTGAGCTAGCGAGAATGGCCTCAGAATCAAGTGAAGGAATCCCGACAGACCACTCTGTCCTACCGCCCATCAGCCTCCTTTCCTCCAGGATCTCCAGGATCTCTACAGATTTCCGTAATATGGCGAACGCCAGGTGGGGCTCGGTATCGTCATGCCAACGAAAAAAGGACGAGAAAGCTTCTGTCTCTTAATAGAACACATTGGCGTCCTTACAAGCCACAATCAAATGGCGACCCACCTCAGTAGAATGGGTTTCAACGGTTCAGACTTATGCAGAGGCTGCAGTGACACTGAGATGACATGACACACTTGCTCTGTGAATATCCAAGTCTCAGCAGAATCAGACATCAAACCTTCGGACAGACATTTTTCAACCAGCCGTCCAAACTGGTGAACATGCTCCCTACAGCCACTTCAAAATTCATAACGAAAACTTGGCCGCACCAGGCCTTTTTGTTTTTGTCTGCATTTCCAGATATCCCACACAGGGAATCTCTAGATCCGAGTGAGACTGCTCCTACCTGATGGATGTTGCAATCATCCCCTCAACCTAACCTAACCTAACCTAAGCTCCCGAGCGCTGGATGATGAGCTATGACAATCTATGGAGGTAGTTGGAAAAGCCAGAACGCAAAACGGAATCAAATTGAAGAATATTGGAATCACATCGCTTAGATAAATACGAACTTAACTCAAAGGGCAATTTTCTTATCCTGTAGGAATCAAAAGTGATATGTTTTTCATGATAAACCATGTAAGAGCGTTAAGAAATGCATTTTGGATTCAATAGCAAACAGAAGACTCTTACAAGGCTGGAATTGAAAGGTTTCTAATAGCAATAGTCATAACCTATGTGAGCTTAAAGGACATGGTAGGCATATTTGAGTTTATGGGCAAATAGTACTTAAACTCTGCCAGGTTTGAACTTGAAATGCCTTGACTTGGGTCATTAGGTTATTACGTCCATCGTCAGACTCAGACCACTGGCTGTATCAGCATTCAGTTTACCCTCATTCCACTATGAATTCCTTTGATTTGAAAAGATGGCTTCACTTGAAGGAAATTTTTGATCCAGCTAATGTTGGAACATTCACATAGAAGGAGTTCTATGACAACAGCGACCTTATCTTTAACTCGCAACAGAGCTTGAAGGTTTAGATGTGAGATTTAGTCACTTTCGGCAATTTCGGGCAGCATTTTGAAGCTTGAACTCAGTTCTTTCTTTTCGTAAAGATTCGGTTCAAAAGGCTCATTTGAAGAGCAAGAATCTTGTTGGTTAGATACGTGAGATATTTTTAGTTTTATCTATTTAAGGGAAGACATTTTTTCATAGAACAATGTTTGATTGTATCCTTTCTACCATCACTTGTTCAAGTATACATTTTTTTTAAAGCGTAAATTCTCTTTTCGGTGAAACTGTAAAGAGAAAAGAAAACACATTAAATAAAGAGGTTTTTTAATTCGGCTAATCGATTATGGTCTGCGCGCTTGATTCTGCATAAACCTCTGCCCTAAATATGTATATACAATTTTCCCATAGCTGCCATGACTGCCATGGCTGCCATGGCACCCTCCTATCAATAATAATAAAACAAAATTTCACCACCCACTTAAGTCGTAAAATATTCGTTCCACTGAAGCTGAATAATTATACTTTGTCTATCTGAGTCTGAGAATGTGTACCGCAGGTGCTTTAAAGAGTCACCACTCTACTCAATTTATGGATTCACTTATCGTGAATTTACGATATGCTAAAATGTTGCTTCCCTACAAAATCCAAAAACACACTGGCTTCGCACATGTCCCTTAGTCGATTTAATTATATTTGCATATCCTTTGACACAGAAAACCATCCCCTGGCCCGACCAACATAATGTAACCTCCACGCGAAACACGTGTACAAAAGAAAGTGTAGAGAAGATACATATCCCCTAACCTGAGGTGTAGAAATTAAGGTAAAACATTTAAGGATGTATCGAAAACAAATAAGACATACACGCACTGTGATGGTATGAGTAATGAATTTTAAGTGGTATATCTTAATGTATAGGTGGCTGAGGAATATTGCTTATCAGCAAAAGTTAAGCAGTTACAGTGAAATTGAAACATCACCGAGCTGTGAGAGTGTGACGGTCCCAGGCCGGGCCAACACGGGCGGGGGTTGTAATTTCTTTCCTTCAAAATTAATAATGATGCATGAGGACTTTTGAAAGTTGCCATCATCAGGAGATACACATATAATTACATTGAAGGGAAACATCAAGGCGAATACCTACATAAAAGTTACGCAAAAAAATTAGATTAAGATCTGACTAAAATAATGAAAGGTAAACCTTTTCAATTGGGACTCGGGTAGGGGGATGCGATGCTTTTGACTGTTCGGCTCTGTTCATTTGAAGTGAGTGTACACAAGGGATGTGTGTGGCTGATTTTGCTGAAGGGAAGGATTAAATCTCAAATTGCGAAATGAATTTGATAGGGCATTGTGAAACTCGCGTTCATGAAAGTGATCCTGGCAATTTTTGTGTTGTTCCTTATAAGCCCTATAATTTGGCTGCTTATGAAATGCCATACATCCAATACAGTGTATTGTGATTCTTTATGATATGTAAGAATGAAAAACGTAACATCAAAGCGACTCAGTTGGTTGGATACAAGGGATTCATTTATTTAAAGCCCCTAAGCGTGAGCCTGGAATGTTTTTATTTGCAGCCAGACCATTGGAGTAGACTCAGTGATTGTCTACTGCACAGACTGAGAATTAGTTCACGATATATCCATGCCGAGGTTAGTTGGAATAAAACCTTGAAGTTATGACTTCTTAAATTGTTGGCCCTTTATAATTGCAAGTATCTGAGATCCGTCTTCATATATAAGTGAACTCACAGAGAGTGGTATGGATAAGGTGCAATCATGGGCCATGGGCAGTAGCCTCGGAGTAAATCCAGAAAAATATCGAAATGATGCTTTTTACCAAGAAAAACTGCGACTTTCCTCACGTTCTAGTGGAAAATACCTTAACACGATACAAGGTACTGGGGACATGGGGATACAAGCCAAGATGACCCTAAGAATATACATAGGCGTCTAGTTCTTAGCTCTGGCTGCGTCGTTTCCTGAGCCGCCGACAATCTTACGAAGTACAGACATCGGCATCTGGAGAGATTGCAGGCGCCTCTCTAACGAGTTCTCATCTGATCGTTCTCAAACTTCATATAAGAGACTCCGATACATCCCAAGCTATCCGCCTCAAGGAATCTATGTAAGTGATGGACAAGATAGCCAAGCTTCTATAAAAACCATGGATCCGGCCATAATGCGGGTTCAAAATTATTCCCCTAAAGGTGGATCAACAAACACACTCATCTGCATCCTAGGGCTCAGTAATTATGAGGCGAGGGTCGACTTGGGCCACTTCAAGAGAGATATGGTCTGAGTGCAACAAATGTAAGTCAATTAGGACCAGAGATTGACTCTTCAGCTTTGGATTGTTTGGAGGGCAATGTACAGAGGAACAGTTTGACCATACATGCTTGTTTCAATATAGGTAGCAGCTCCAGAAGACGATACCCTGCATGAGTTGGAGGGATGTGCATAGCGTGAAAGTCTCTTAACCCACGAGCACGACCATTCAAGTTTCATTAAGGCTTAGACGTCTGCTAGACAACAACTCTATTGGACATTAGTCCACCGAAAAAGAGTGGAGATATATGTACATACATATGTAAGTAGGTGCTTGTAAGACGTGCTTGTCTATCAACTTCTTACAAAGGAGGACCGAAGGGGACCGGAGAATGGATTGTCTTGATTACCATATGAAGAAATGTAGACTCGATAGGGGGAGCTATAGGTCCTTAACTCGATTGTAGACTTATGTATGTTCCACATTCAACCCCCCGGGCCGAAAAGTCTTCGACTCCAATCCGGAGGAACAAGGCATTAGAGGAAGACCTCGCCGTAGGTATCTCGAACAAATGGAAGAGGACCTCAACTAACTTGTAGTGCGCAACTGGAGGCAGTTATCCAAAGACTGGGCTAGCTGGAAAGGCTTCTTGGTTGAGTCCAGGTCCACCTCATAATGAACCTACATCCCTGTGTCATCGATTAAATTTTAAAAGTCCTGATTGTATCTTGTTCTAAATTTTTCGTTTTATATAATTTTTTTAGACACCGAAATAGATCCTTTAGACAGACTAGAGTCAGCTTGACTTGTGTATCTAGTAGTAAAATTATCCTTACATCAAACAGAACATCAAGGAAGGCACCAATAGAAAAAGTAGAATGCCTTTACTGTGTCGAGTTCATAGATCAGTAGCAGTGTTTCATAAGCACTAAGTCATTCAAGCATATCTTGTAGGCACTGTGGTGTACCAGCACGAAACGTACCACCACTTTACATATCCATTGTCCATATCCTCTCAGGCAACAGTGACAGCCCTTACTTTGTATTCCTCAGTCCTTATGGCTATGACCTTCAATTCGAAATTTAAGTTTTTATCATTTTTTCATTCCTTTGATCTTGCAAAAAGCCTAGGCACTATAAGTGTTCCCTTTTGAAATGTCACTGCCTTTGTTAACATTCCATTTATTATGATGACAAACAATTCCATTAAGTGTGTTGGTACAATAAAACAGAAACTACTGTGGCATGTGCCAAAGCTTTGTCCCGAACGAAAGTCAAATTTTATTACAAAAATGCTTGAAACGACTTCTAAGATCCATAGGTTGACCCAAAAGTTATTTTTTTTCCACAAAATGATTCAAATTTAATATGCGATCATTACGGTAATGATGCTGCAGGAAACGCACAAAACTTTAGTTAAAGTCCCTTCACCCTAAGGTACGAAACAGAAACCTTTAAAAATTAATTAGTATGAGGACCATGAATCCCTTTCAAGAGTGATACGTAGAAGAAAAAACATTGTGAGCCAACCCTTATAATGGCTTACCCATCGACTGTTCCGAGGACACTTGCGCCAGTTTGACTTTAAAGGATTATTTCCAAAAGAACAAAAATAAATAAATAAATTGGGTGTAAAGTTTTAGAGCCAGGTTCCGAGTGTCATTAATTAAATATATAAAGGAACACAAAAAAAAAAAAAGGGTTGGCTGGTCAACTATAAAGGTGGAGTTTCGCCTCCTGTTTTATTTGTCGGTTGGGTCAAATTAAATACAATTTTTATTTCACGCTTAGTGAATGGAAAAACTCTCGCTTTAAATGCAAATGTGTGTAAATTAACATTTAGGGTGCAAAGAGTTGGCTTAACTACCGTTGGCATTGGTCCTTTCAATTGCACAAATCGATTTTGGTTTATTTATTTCTGACTTTTTTTTTTTTGGTTTGTCCTTATAAATACGTATGTATTGTCTAAAAAAGGAATCAAGGGAAGTGAGAGACGAATATTTATTTTTTTTGTTTTGCTTTGTTATCCTTAATGAGGACGTAGTTCCATCGAATGACAAGTGTACCTTTCTCAACCATCGGGTGGGCTAAAAGGGAAAACCACCTGCTGAATGCTGTATGTACTTTATAATCTCAAATACATCGTTAAGTACATGTTACTAGATCAAGCGATCGGAAAACGATCTATTTTTTTTGTAGAGCATGTCCTTAGACTTAAAAGACTTCTCTAGAATCTAGACGAGTACTTTAAGCTACTTCTTTGAAAAAACGACAGCAAGAAAGGATGTAAAGTTGATGATCCTTCAGGCACTTGTAACTGTCTTTGGTCGAGAAAGTACTGGTAGAGGACAGAATTTGACCACACGCACTATGTCAAGATAAATTTGGCCATCTACTAGCAGAAGCATCGGCGGCAGTGCAAGCCGATATGAGGTGAAACCATGTTACCCCAGATGGGCCTATTGTGATTCTCTCCACAATAGGCGCTCTCTCATGTAAGCCGAGTTCGTGATGAATCCAAGTAGATATTTGAGCGAGTCAGCAGATAGTTTATCCTCTGCTTCAAGCTATACTTAAGTGACGATGCCGTGTTCTGATTAGACAGTTTCACGGTCACGGAACGTGTTCTGCTGATCCTCGTCCGCAGATCACATTCACATTCTTCAGATGCTATCTTGAGGTTCTTTTCGCTAGCAATTATGGGTTTATTCTGTTCCCAAAATCTGGGGGTCTGGGAGTGTATAGTATCGATGAGGTAATTCCAAGTAGTTCATCTGCGATTAATTCTGCGGATATGTCTGGGTGGACAGGATGGGATTTGTCAACATTTTAAGATATGAGCATAGCTACGTTAATTACGGCTTCATTCTGTATCTGAAGATACAAGGGTGGAAGGTTAAGGATAACTTCTAGCGCTGCAGTAGGTGTTGTTCTCATTGCGCTCGTAGTGCGTACACAAGCTAGTCTTTGAAGTTATTGAGCTTGTCTGGGGCAGACCTTTGCTTCGTTTTTTGCCACCATACCGGTGTAACATAAATGACAATTTGTCTGGTTATGGTCGTGTGAAGCCACATATAATAATTTAAGGGTCTTACCAATTAGACTTTTGCCCATTCATAAATAGATCCTGGCTTTGTCTATGGCTTACGTGAGATGAAAGTTCTAGGTAAGATTTTCGTCAAGAGTTAGGCCTAGGTATTTGACTTATTTTGCCGAACAGACTGGGTTGCAGCTTATTGATGATTCCGTATTCTATTGAAATAGATCCGTACGCTCGGCTTACAGGCTCAATATCGGAACTGTTCAAGTCAACTTTAAACCACTCTCTGGCGATAGTGTTTCACAACTCATTATTATGGGGAATGGATGCCAGGTTATTTCAATAGGTTGTATGTAGATATGATTACAATACTTGGTCTATAGTTCAATACCATCCTTCTCTGGAAGATGGAGTTACATACATAGTAATAGTCCCAAAATCTGACACCCTTGCTAGTCTGTAACGAAAAGACGGCTAATATGCTGAGTTTGTGAACATATCGAACTGTGGTATATATTTATCTTGAGTCTATCGAGCTAAACCATACTTTGCTTGTGATCTTTCCCTTTAAGGAATAAGACGCTTATAGACAATGGGATAAGGAAATTGATTTTAGTGCATTATCCCTACTTGTTACACCATATTGTTCCATTTTTCATTCAGCCTCAGGTATTACAGTGCAGTTACCAGTCATGCCAAACCATACTGGGATTATAGGAAACCCAATCATCAATGAGATCCACAGGAGTTTCTAACTCAGAAATTGTTCAACCGGGAGTATAATCAAGATTCAAATAGTGCCTCTTTCTGAAAGTCTCTTCCTGGCACCAGCTCACCATGAGCATCTGACAAACATCCGAGAGTGGAACTGTCATAGAAAAGCTTCTACCTCAAAGTAGGTAGTTCCATTCGTGTAGAGAATAAAACACGCAAAACCCGAATGGTTATGAGAAGCTAGCTAGTCCAATGGACCTGTTGCGCCGAAATTTTGATTTTTTAGCTGTCTGTGTCCTACGCTGAGTTAAGAAGGCCAGCATATAGTTTTTCGAACTTCTTTAGTGGACTTCAGCTTGAGCGTTTTCACCAATGCTGTTTTTGTCAATCAGAAGGAGTGTTTCCTGTCACTTAAGTAAAATCACCCGTCACCCAGAAGCCCTGCTTTCAAGACCCCCCCCCCAAGAGAATGTGGGTGAGATACAAACAAATTGATTCGCAGCCCATTGCCTTCTAACCCAATCTCAGCACCGATTTGTAAATGCAATCAAAACGTTACACCACGAGATTTTCCAAAACTTTGTTTAACAAGTCTTCGGTTAAGGTTATTTGATTTCCTTTGCCTAAAGTGTCTTCCTAGACGCCCAGCAATTTATTCCACATTCCAACCCGAGACGCACTCGTGTGTAATCATGAAAACATCAGTCGTCAACTCGGGCGTATGAGTGATTTATGTACATGCTCTCCTCGCGTCCGACAATGTTTCTCAAAAAATTCATAAATCCTTTCCAATAAACCATAAAAAACCAAAACGATAAGATAAATGAACGCAAACCTTCCACAGAAGTTATAAGGACTCTGCTGCGCACCAAGAAGGCAAAACCAAATCAACCCACAAGGGGTGTCAATTGTAAGAAAAGAAAAAAAAATACATTTCGCAATAAATTTAGTAAGAGCACACTTTGTAAAATTATATTTTTTACAACACACATAGCCGTAAGTGAAAACAAAAAAATATGAAAATATTGCCATGCCATGGGGTAGTAGAGGATATGTTTTATGGGATCCCTATTCGCCGCGAAATGTGTGTACGCGATCTCACAGAACCGAATTAAAACAAACAATGTGTCGGAGGCAAGTAGGAAATTGGCATTAAACCCAAAACTAATAAATGTTTCGGTTAACGTTGTGCTATTTCAGGTGCAGGTTATTTTTATTATTATTTCGACAGTTAAATCGTTACAAAAGGCAATCGTAAAATGCTTGCGTGGTAAAATTTTACCTATTTTGTCGATATTGTTTCTTTATCTGCGTCACAGAAGTTTTTTTGATTTTATGTTTAAATTTGGGGTGAATTTTAAAATTTTTTTCTTTAGAATTGTTTGTGTTTTGGTTTTTATTTTCAATTGATTGAAATATTATTCGACTTTTTGGGAAATAAAACTGGTTTCCCTGCCGGGGTGTCGAAGTTACTGGAAGTTAGCTTTTATGACGGGCGTTTCCTTAAGGGATATTGCCTTACATTTGGGGAATTTAATTATCTGCTAATTGGTAATCTAAAACCTAAACCTTTAGTGGTAAGTTAATGTAGAAATTCGTTGGTAAAATCAAAATTTTTGAGGAACTACATACCAGGTCCTAGAAAAGTGCTAAAAGTCTACCTTTAGGACAGCAAACACTCAATTTCTATGTCAAAAACTCAAAATATTGACATTTTTTGAAAAAGGTTACATTAATGTTGTACTTCTGCTATGGATAAAGGCCTAGATAAGGTGCTACAACTAGTCCTTTCTGGTTAACAAAATTGGTTGAAGAATTTTTACTTACTGGAAGGATGAGAATACTAAGTCTTGGGAGATTCTGTTCTTATGTATACCAGATACTGATATTTCTATATTTTTCTCACTTGTAAAGGGTGGGCCATCTAGTGGTTTCTTTTTAAATTATAGGTTATTTTGACACTGGCAGCCGTTTCTCGCTCGAAATCTTAACAGAAAGTCAGTATCATACCTCCGAAGAACGAAATAAGTCGCTTAACCCTTGAACAACGTTGGGAAATGTTGAAAACTTATTTCCAAAGTGAGTGCTGTGTAGCCCCAACAGTGCATTATTTGAAAAGAAGTTTCGCTCGAAATGAAGCCCACACAGTGCTTGGGAAATGAACGCAAATTTGTGCAAAATAGTGTACTAGTGGACAGCACTTATGGTCCCCGTCGTCGTCGAGAGTGTGAGTCTCAATTCATGAGCATCAACTCACCATCAATCTCAACAGCTAAACATTTCACGCACTAGCCTGAGGAGAATTCTGCACAAAGATCTCGGATTATTCGCTAACAAGGTCCAATTGACTCAGCAATTGAAGGCGTACGACTATTCGCTTCGCAGTTCGGACCTTAGAGCAGCTTGAATTGGACAACGATTTCGGGCGAAAAATCATCCTTTCTGTCGAGGCGCATTTTCATCTCGACGACTACGTTAATTGCACCATCAGTTGGCCGCCTAGAAGCTGCGATTTTGATCCATTTGGACCTTTTTTTAGGTGAGCGCCGTGGATTAGTGGTTAGTGCGTTGGACTATGGAGCAAGGGGTTCGAGGTTCGATTCCCAGTCGGAACACCTAAAGAGTTTTTCACGGCCCCACCTCCCGCGAGCATCTGACAAACATTCGAGAGTACAAATGCTTTTCGAACAGGGCATAAGCTCCCTGCCATTCGTGTAAAGAATATAACACGTACAACACAAATGGTTGTGAGAAGCTAGGCCCTGGGTCCCATCGACCTATTGCACCAAATATTTAAAAATTTATTTACTTTTAGGTTCAGTAGTGGTATTGGTAAATGTTTTTTCATCTCTCCAGATGTCTAGATATCCTTCATTGCATTGATATCCTTCAAAACGGCAATATTTGATTTGATCCTGCTCATGTTGCAGAGCTCATGTTTCCTGTTCATTCAATAGGGGACCTGTACATTTTACAAATCTAGCAGTTATCCTTATTATTTATCATATACGAGTACTATTGTAGCACTTAAGTTTCTGTTTATAGAATTTCTGTTGACCTGGTTTTCTACAAATACTTTCGTTCCAACAAATTAGTAAATTACATGTTAGTTACCATCACAATACCAGTTCTTTAATTTGATTAGCGTTACTTACAAACCGAAAAGCAAATAGTGTTTATGTATACCTGTGGGTATCAGGCTATCCTGCCCCTGTTTGTATCCCACGACTAAACAACCGAAACCAAACTCCCTCGCTTACTAGACCACAAATAAGAACAAAAAAAAGAACAACCCTCACACCAGTGTTTTTTAGAAAATGGTCTACGACTCCGATTGGGTGGAAAATGGAATAAATTATTTCATCGTAAATTATTGTCGACAGTGATCCCTTATTAAGGTGACTATCCCTTACGGATATACATATCTTACACACTTGTACTCGTTTCAACCTTTTTGGAATAAAAATATTTGTACATACATACATATGTACCCGGAAGTATCTGTATGTATGTGGTGAACAGAGGATAGAACAAAATGTTGAATTGACACGTTCAATCAAACTTTTAAGAAACACGGAGAACAGGTTTTTTCCATTAAACAATCCCTTTGGGGAGGATTCCTTCTGCGATATATCACCTCATTTGCATTCGAATCTAATGTGTTTTGATAACACATTTTCTAAAAACAGGAAGAATCGTGGGTTCATCTTCATTTATTGGCTGTTTATTTATTCAGGAGTCGATGGTTTGGACAGGAGAATTACCAATGATGTCAGGGCTTCTGAGGACGGATTCTCAGTGATTCACATATAGGTTATCAGCTTCCATTCCTATTTTTCACCTCTAAAATTTCGAAAAATTTACAAAGGTTCTCAGGACGAACTGGATCAGTACAATCCACTATGAAAAATGTGCCTCAACGAGACCAGAGTGCAAGGACACTTCGCATTAACCTGGAGCACCAGTAATTTCATGTAGATACTAATGACCATACAACCCTCAGGAGTTGGTAAATGCTTTCCGGGGAAATACCTACTCATACATACTCGTAGCATCCCCTTTCTGGTGGTTGACTTGAGTAGGGGGTTGCTTTGCATATGATAGGATATCGTAGATCATCTCCAAAAGTAGCTCTTGAGTGACGACAGTTTTGCATTGTTGCCATTCTATGCGAGGGATAGGATTTGGAATTTGTTCAGCCACTAAAGTGTTTGTGCTGTTGACGTGGGAGCATGTGCCTGGCTATGTGCGAAGTCGGCGAACGTAAATGAGCCGAAGTAATGGCAGCTGATGCGATGAGGTTTGTTTTCTTTCCATTAAAATACATACTTACGTAAGTATATAGGTCGGAGATGCTGAGCAGTGCTGCATACATATAAAACAAGTTCGTTAGTGTAAAGGGTGCAAGGATGATGTACATAAGGGGTTCACCACAACAAAAAAAAGCCCAAAGCGGTCAAATCGCAGCTCCGGGCGGCCAATTGACATCGCCAATACGGTTGATGACACGATTTGGGAATTTGGTGTGCAAAAGATCCAATGTTCGTACAAAGTCATGGCTGGCATCGAGTAAACAGATCTGCGAATTGTGCAAGATAGTAACCCGAATTTCTGGTATCTTAAGATGTTTTTTTTTTTTTTTCCTGGACCCTAGCCCATATGGCGACCTAAAAGATCTATTGTATCTTAGGGTGTAATTTTACTCTAAGAGACGTACCACCTCCCTAATGAAGGAAAGCACGTCCTTAGTTGCAGAGGTTCTAATATCTGCCGGCGAGCATGTTACCTTGGGGAAGATGCGCCACCTCAGCCAATGCTGAGCTGGACATTCGCAGAGAATGTGTTTAGATGATTCGTCATTGTCGTAACCCCGGGCCATTTTCCCAGTGGGTTAGACGAAGTTTATGCTCCCATGCGTTGATCAGCGCTGTGGCATTAGCCCAGTTGACGCCACAGTAAGGTTCAGGTCCAATGAACGCGGATCCCGAGCCAGCCCTGGCTAGTTCATATGCAGATTCGTTGCCTGCAATCCCCTGATGACCTGGAACCCATCCTTGTACCACACTATTATGTCTAGCAAGAGATTGTAGTACATCGTAACAGCATTTAACTGCTAAGGAGTCCATTAAGTTGGACGACAGAGCTCTGAGAGCTGCCTATAAATTTTAGCGCCCTTGATTCTCTTACTAAGGTTTAATCTGGCGCAGATCTCAATGGCATGGAGTTCAGCCTGGAAGACCGTGGGACACTTTCCCATAGGTATCGAGACTTTGGTATTGGGCCCAAAGACACCAGCACCCACTCTAGAGTCCATTTTTGATCCGTCTGTGAACCATATCAGACCTCTAGGGTCCAGTGTTGGAACACCATTAGACCAGTCTGCACGATCTAATATATTAACCTCAAATAACCTACCGAAACAGTATTCCCTGACCATAACGTCGGGGACATCTTATCTTAAGAAGATTCAGACATCCATTGCCTAGGCCGACCTAGGTAAAAGTGGAGAAAGGATCTTTAAAGTGGGTAACACACTTTAGACACTTATTCTATTGCAGATAGAGAGATAGCTTCTTACAGCAGATACCATTCTACCATTCTACTAGCTAGCCCTTTGACTCCTATATCCTTGCAGATCGTATTCAACATATTTCGGTCTTCGAAGGCAGATGTTTTGAAAAATTGTACGGAATAAACCAGAGTTGTCGGTAAATGCTCCAATTCATTTTTATTTTCATATTTACTGACGATTTCGGTCAAGTTATGATGCTTAAGGACTGTTCATGTACTGTGTAAGGCTTCTAAACTCAAATAACATTTAGACATTCCATTAATCTCCCACCATACTGCTGATGTGTGCGATTATGACGTCACAATATTGTTAAGCTGCTTTTATCCAAACTGGTTAGCTTCCTATCTGATGCATCTCCTTGTCGTAAAAATTAATGACAGTAAATATTTCAAACCAGTCCGCGTAATACCCTTTGAAGAGTATCCACGAAATAAAACCAAGGATTAAAGCAAAGTTCACGCATCCAATAAATCCCATAACAGTCCGCAACAGCAGGTCCCCATTACATTTAAACTGAACAATAAAACAAAACAAAAAAAATTTAATTCTATTCAGTGCAAGCGACTGATGGCAGTAGGACGTGCATCGTAATTTGCATGCAAATACGAATCCTGTGTTAGTTGAGAGGATTTTAGTTTTTTTTTTGCGTTTTTTGGCTTCCGGGGTGGTTTTGGCAGTCATCACAATGACTTTAGATATCATGAATGGAATTTTCATGGTTACCTGCGGGTAGTTTAAAGCCGTTAACAGGTTTCGACATTGATTTGGTTTGGTTATACGTTTTCATTGTTATGAGGGCTAAAATGCACAAACATAATCGATATTTGAACGGTTTTTGTATTAAGACCATGAAAATGTTGGATGAGAGCACCTGAAGGGAGTTCATAAAACTATTTAATCTTGCTTTTGAAGTGAGGCTAATGGCGTTGGTGTACCTGATCCTAGAGTATCATCGACGAAAGCTCTTTAAACAGCTGTTGCGACCACTGAACTCATCTGTAACCAATGAGCTGTTTACCAATTTCGATTTGTAGTTTGCAATCAACACCAATATGTGAGACAAACTAAAATTTTAACGTTTCATTGAAAGAATACCAAACTCGATATGTTTAGTCTACTGAAGGTACCTTCCACCATTCCTACGGACCCATAATGTCCCCTATCCAAGGATGCAATTTTCGAGTCACTGTAATGAAATTCTGACTCTGACTTGCAACTTTCTTTATAGCAAAGGCTTACAGACCCCTCGAACAGTCTCAAACCGAAAAAAGCCAACAAAAGGAGAGGGTCATGATGATGCTTACTTAGTTTCTTAGGTGGAGCTGCAGTTCGGGTTCAAACTAGGGCTCAACCAGCAAGCCTCTCCAGTTCGCACTCCAAGTCGTTTGAGGTCCCCTTCTACCTGTGCTACCCCTTCTGATGATGCTATACAGTGATGTATGCCACAAAATGACAAAAACTGCATCTGGACAGGTTTTGTAAGAAAGGTCTGAAAATGTTTCCTAACTTGACAGCAAGCTCTTCGTAAAACTGACAGAAACCTAGTCATTATTTCAAGAGAATCTTTAAAGGGTTCCATACTTGGGTTGAGTTGCGTGGCTGTCCCCGGTTAGCAGGGACACACTTAGATCAAAAGAGTGTGTATTAGTCAAGTCAAGTATTCTAGTAGTGTCCTTCTCAAAGCCTCTAGGCTACGAAAGGTGGTTAATTTCATCTGGCTCCTTGCCGCTACAGTTTGAAAGCGTTTAAGGGAGCTCCAAGTTATCTGGAATGTCTGTCTACTAGACAACCAACCGTGGAGGTCTGGGCTATATTAGCGATAATAAGTCTACAAGTTTTCCTATAATCCCAGAGCTGAATCTGGTCTGTTTCGAAGAGGGACCAGTTCTGATTTTGATCTACGTACTGTTTACTGTGTGCTTTGGTTTGGTTTAGCTCTCTAGGTGCTCTCCATTATTACCAGGAAGATTGCGGTCTGAACTCTCTTTAGCAAACACGTTCGCTTCCACGGACTGTCAGTATGGCCTGAACTCCAGCATCTCTATATCAATTTGTATGACACTGAAGGTATCGGTACTGCCTCGACACTTCTTAGTTTAAAATGCGTTTCCAACGATAGACGTATTTGCATTGTATGCCCTTTCAGCAAGTACTGCCTACTTGAAAGGACTGTCGATACAAGTTGCTAGGAATCTTCGTTCAGAAATAACCAAAACCAGGCCAGCTGAACTGAACAGCCCTTACAAATTCCAGTAATTTATTCTTAAACCCTAACAACATTTCAGAAAATTTAAACAGAATCCGTTCAGGGATTTAAATCAGGAATGCCCCACCGATTGCGGAAACATCGTCGATACACAGTACGTCCTCAAGTAGTCTTCACACAAAATTTATTCAGGCCCTACATGCGGCCAGAGCACAAAGGACCTGTAACGCAAAGTATGTAAATATCCCTACACTTGAAGTACTTACAATACGCACACAACTGTCGGTGTACTATATATGGAGTTCCATTACATGGTTTTCTTTCCTTTGGGGCATTCACGTGAATATCAAAAATACTTTTCAAAACTTCCTGAACGGCAATAGTAGAACGTCATGCAAAAAGAAAATAAAAAGGGAGAAGAGCAAAATAACAAAACAAAAAAAAAAAAACCTAGAATAGCCTGAAAGCATCTATTTTTTACCATTACATCGTCCTTTCTTCGCTGTTCCTTGGCTGCATGAAAGTGATAAACTTTCTTTTAACTTCCTAACTGTTTCTGTAGTTTCACAGGATGAAGTAAAATACATTTGCAGCCACAAACCATGATGGATTTTGTCGCCCAGAAAACGGACTCCAGGGACAAGGAAGGCAAAAACTCTTTTAACAACTTTCCTCACACAAATAGCGAACCACCCTTGGCATGATTTTGAATAACCAATTCATTGGATATGTACACCGAATCTTAATTTTCCATTGTGTACCCGGAAGTGGAATAATAAATTAAATGAAACAGTTCTCCTTTGTTTTTCAGCATTAGTTTGCACCACATCATTCTGAGAGTTAATTTAAATTTCAAATGAAGTTGTAATTTTGATCAGCGCTAATCTGGCTAAAAGCCGAGAAGGACAGCCAGATGGTGCAAGAAGTTGAATGTTAATCGAATCCAACGGATGCCGTGATGTTTACACTGTCTTCTCCCCTTTTTTTGCTGTCTTCATCACTTCCGTTGGCTGTCTAATAATTTGAGAGACGTAAAAAAGTTCAGCTCCGACAAATGGCTAATCTTTATTTCCTTTTTTAGTACTTTTGGAATATCACAGGTAGGTGGTAGGTTTTGGGTCTCACTTGAGAGGACTAATGGCAACTATGACGAAACCACTCAACGCCGGGTGGTTTGAAGTTTAAGCCATAAATTTCTGTTGGAGCTTTTTCAATCAATTGAAAACCGTCAGTAAATCAAATCAAATTCGAAAAGTATCTTCAAATAGGCTGTTAAATTTATTTATTGAGGTCTTATGGGACACGTTACATTTAAGACCTGTTAACCCTTTCATGTATAACACGCTTTATTTTTTTGTCCTAAAAGCAGTAGCCATAGATACAGACCTTTGTGTTGATATGCCATTCCTCATCTGAGAAGCATTTACCAATTTATATTCAAACACTATTCTCATCATAGGAAAGCAATAATTTGCACTAAGGATCCTTGCTGTGCACCCTCACAAGAATTCAACGTCCGACGAGTATAATGACTAGCGCGATCAGGACTATTTCCCACTGCTTCCCTTGAAACCATGTTCGGACTCTGCTGACTGTATATTCTCCGCTTATTCAGCCTTAGACCTCGTCCTCGACTCGATCTCTTATATTCTGGGACATGTAGACATAAGGGAATGAAAGACGCTCAGAAACACGTGAGATCTCAAGATATCACACGGTCGTACCACCCATTAGTCTCCTGTCTTCCAAAATTTCGTTGGACTCCCGGAACATGGACAATGCTAGGCGGAGCGCACTCTCTTCGTGCCATGTTTCGAGGCTACTTTGGGACCAATACAACGATAAAAGGACAGGAATTCCTATCACTCAATAGACCCAATAGCAGAACATCTCAGAAGAATTTAAATTTAATGCAGGGGCTGTAGCAATGCTGAGGTGGAATAAGACACAATGCACTTCCTCTGTGAATAATCACACATGTGTCTGGGGAGGACCATCTACTATTGGCCTCTTTACATGCCTTCATCCCTGCTTCTAGCTTCAGTGCGCAAGACGGGACGAATAGCGAGGTATCTATCTGTTCTGGTGTAGATTCTGAACCTCTTCTAGCCAGTTCGTCCGCCTTCTCATTACCTCGTATATTTTCGTGCGCTCTGTTGGGGCAATCTAGTGCAAGAATCTTAAGCTCTTTAGAGCAGCACTTGACAAGCTTGGACTTTATTTCAGGAGCAGTAATCGCTTTTATTACTGCCTGGCCGTCGATCAAAAATGTGATACCTTAGTGTGGTATTGCCTCCATCGCAGTCTGGTCGAGAAGCTACTGTCACTGCTAGGACCTTTGCTTGGAAATTGGAAAACCACTGCTGTGGTTTGGAAGGCGGACGGATTTTTACATGCTCTGTTAATAAGATAATATGCAGAACCTTCGTCTACATCCATTTTTGACCCATTTGTGAAGGCAGAGATGGTACCTTTACTGGTAGGCTGACCGCTTTTCTATTCTTCTCTACTTGGGAACTAGCTTGTGAAGTGTCTGTTGAAGTCTAGGTACAGAGTAAGGTATTCCGTGGTATAAGCTGCTTGTAATGCTCAAAAAAGGAGATTCTATTTACTTTATCTTAGGAAAGAGTTCCCTATTTAGAGTTTAAACGAACTTGTGTATCTATCGTTTCTTTTAAACAGAATATCTTCGAACATTGTTCCAGGAAATTTAGGACTTCAAAACCACAACCCAAATGCCTTAGGATACAACCGCTGCAAACATGCCTAGATACCATGTTAATCTTTCTTTCAAACTTTCACAGAGTGCGATTGATCACACTCCAATACCAGATCCACTTTAGCAAGGAAAATAAAAATGATTAATGGCTGTGTAGTCCTCTTAAATTCGCACAAAAGCAAATGCATGGGATACCCTTCAAGATTTATTTTATAAATTTTTCTGCAGCATTTAAGACAACAGGAAGCAATTAGGGATTTTATTACATTTTTGCTTTTGATTGCCCAAAAATTCGTAATACGGAGCACGTGGTTAGATTGATGTTTTATGCCTGAAAATATTGTTTTACTTCTAATTCTGTGGAAATGCTGTATGGATCATGCTTTGGCCGCAATAATGTCTCTGTGCTTGTGCACACTTTTGGCCAACAGAGCAGGGGATCCAGCCGAAGGCCACTAAAAAATATGCCACAGGAAAAATCAAATCTATTCCCAGTAGGGACTATAATCAAACTCAAAGTAAGTTATTATTTTGGTCTTTGGCTGCGGAAATACTCGTATCTGTGGAATATTATTTTATGGTTCCTCTTTCAATCAAGCTGTTCTTGTTTTCATACTTTTTTTTTAGGACAAAAGCAAGACAAAAATTCACACAGAATTGGGAAGGGATATGATGGAGTAGACAGAAAGGAAATTTTAAAAAGTCATCAACATGACACATAAAGCCTTCGAACCATGTACCGAACTCTAAGTTTGTTTTGTTAAATTTAAAATGTTTAAACAATTTAAAGTTCTCTTTAAATTCGAAACTTAAAGTTGCCCAAGGCAGAGCATGAATTATTCAGTCTAGAAGACAAAGTTAATTACCTACCGACAACAAAGTATGGTGAAATGGTTAATTGAGTGGCATTCTGTTCTTATGCTGACGCAGGGAATTGAAAGCTAGTCAGTTGCCCAACGAAAAAAGATTTGCACTTTCAATGGAATTTTCAATTTAGCAACTGGAAACATAAATTATGTAATGGTACATGGAAAACTACAGAATGTCAATAGTCAGAGAGTGTACGGCCCTCGGAATGGCAATATCGTTTCATTACGAGTTAAAGTCCCAATTTCAATGCAGGAATCCATTGCGTACTTTGGCTGAGGAGGGCCACTGCATTGGGTTCACATGGAAATTACTGAAAGTGAATAATTCACAGAATGGAAAGTAATGCCTATACTATGGACATAATGCCATTTGTGACTGCAGTCTACAAATGAGAATGCAATGCAAACATATATCTAAGGGCTGTGAGCAAGCCACGGAATATCCTTTGAGCTTATTTATTTATACTTACCATCATTTGAAGAAATTCCTGTCATGCATCATATCTGCTATGATGATCCTTTGTAGTTAGGTACAGAATGAAATTTGCATCCAGCTGTGATATTTTTGAACTGTGTTTCAGACGAAATGTCATAATTCACAAGATAAGCGTACCCTTATGCACTCAGAGAGGAGAAAAGCAAAGCTAAAACTACAAACAAAGTTCGGAATAATTCGTTGAAATTATCCTTAGAATAAGGAAGAATACCATTAGAAGCCATAATCTGCATCAAACCAGGTCAGATTCACCACTAAGCCACTTTGTAATGTATAGAATCATGGAGGACAACAATATCCTTCATCAAGTCTAAGCGGCTTGGAGTGGAATCCTCTAAGGTGCCAGTTCATCGATGAGGACCAAAATCATCTCCTTTACTCTCTCTTAGGTGGCCATGGGCAGGATCATCAGATTTTTACGATCGTTTTTGTGTGATAGACATCATTTTAGGACTGGCCGGCAAAGTGTGTTCAGCACCTTTGACTATCAAAAGTGTCATCTTAAGGGATTCCACTGGTGGTAGTGATTACATCTCAGCATCGTTTTTTGATCTGCTAGATAGAGATCCTTCAAATCCGACAATTACGGAGGCATACACAGTGCATGAAAGATTGGATTTTATGGGAAGGAGGATCTCCTTGGTCTTCTATCAGTGTGATTTCAGATCAGAAAAGTCTTTAAGGTTTGCATTCGTACTCAGACTCTCTCTATATATCTCTTTCTCTATCGATTTCAAAGGCTGATTTAAAAATCTGAAATCCTTGCATAAGGCCTAACGTCTACATATGTACTTCTCAACTGCGTCTATTTGAGAATAACTGGCACACCTAGGCTAGGTTGTACCTTTACGATTATTTAGACTGAAGCTGATTTATTACTAAATAAGGCCAAAAGCAAGAATACGTTGTCGATAAGAGAACACCCTTGAGATAAGAAGGGACATTGTCCAGCAATACTCCTCTTGAATGCTGTTTTCTTTCACATTTGAATAGTAGGGACCTGTTCCAAATAACTAGACTGTGTTTGAATGGTATTAGGACCACTGTAGTCCAATCTTAAGGCGTTCGAACATGATCTCTATTCAAGAGGAGATACAGACATCGTCGGTCGTTTCAGGAGACACATTTTAAACGAGCAGTTGTTTGGAAAATAAGGCGATACACAAGTACAACACAGGCTTCGTGCTAAGGTCCTAAAGAATGTCCATTTAAATGGGATCTCCTTTAAGTAATCCAAGCTTTGGAGATCAAACAGGGAATCAGCATTGCTAGATGACAGTGCTTTGAGATTGGAAGTTTGAGACTCTACGTTTTTGGATCCATCATACTCTGACCTACCGGAGACATCTGATCAAGTATCGTGTCATCGAAAGAAAGGAAAAAGGTTTCTTAAACCAGGGATACAGGGTCATAGAGTATCCAAACGCTTTGTCTAATTTTGTCAATCGTAGTTCTTTGAAACAAACACAGTACCAGTGTAACTTCCGGCCCGACAACCAAATTTTCACAGTAAGATAAATCCTGGAAAATACCAACGAATTTCAAATCGAGACTCATGATCTCTTTATCGAATTTAAAGTCGCATATGACAGCTCTGCAAGGCGATATGACCAGGTTCGGGATACCGGCAAAACTGACAATAAGTTATTGAAATACTGGCCTGTATGTCTTGCTGGGTAGGAATAACTAGTGGGATAGCATCTCATCATCAGGCTGTAGTTTATCCCTAACCCTGCCTATTATCCTGCGGAATTCTCACAGGGAAAAGTGCACAATTTAAAAAAAAAATCTGAATGAAAAAGGGCTGTCTGCCAAACTAAACACTTCACGATGCAGGACTCCTCTTATTGGCCATGATTACTTCCAAGAATACACAGCACCGCCAGGAATAGGGAATGTGTACATTAATATTCATCGCTTCATGGTTTCTATCGACTTCCTTCGTGAATTATGCCTCAGAGTCGATATAGCAGAGGTATGCACTGTAAAATACCACTCTTCCTGCGGAGAAGGATAAATACATCACAGCATGACATATGAAGGTTTTCAAGTGGTTGCTGGTGCTATTGATATCAGAGGATACAGTGATTGTGATTTGTATGGCAAAAGTAGTGGTGAGACGTTTCTTTCATTTCGGTAAAGTGTTCTCAGAAATACTGGTATTTTTTAAGTGCCTCCATTAGAATATATATTTACCTACATGCTGTGCAATTGCAATATTTGAAACGATCACCTACCATTACTGGATGTATCTCTCCCCTCTTTCAGAATTAAAGAATTTAATAAATGTTAGACCTAAGCAAAGTCACGATTCAACCTGTCAGATGTATGTACAGTACAGACTTCAGTAATAATAAAAACAGACACAAATCATGACTTAACGATTAGGTAGATCTTCATTACTTTATTCAAAACCACAGAATAATACATGACGCGTTTTTGTAAAGTGTTCATTCAAAAATAAGGAGAAGTTCCATACTCCCTAACGACACAATTTAGGTTGGTTATGTGGTATTTCTTATGCAAACTGCGATGCTGGGATATTAAAATTTAAAAACATTAAAAAAATGATTTCTGCCTCATACTGAGTTCAGTTTGGGTCGAAAAACCATAAAAAATGAACAATTTTTTTTCAATATACATACATTTTTCAATGTACATGTATCCCACTCAGAGATTGATACACACCACTCTACCATGACTTTTTTTTGAAAACAGACAGCTAATGTAAAATAATTGACAGAAAGGAAACGTCACGGCACAGCGTGAATTTTGAAGGAAGGACTCTAATATTTGAAAATGTCTGTCACAATGGAGATCAATCTCCTACTTGTTGCTTTCAACCATTTTTTATAATTTTTGTACATAAATGTGAGTATAGTAGGAGTAAGTGCGTGTGAACTTAATTTTCTTTGTGGTACTTTACTAAACGTTTACTCTCGTACTCTCGATCAGAGCCAGTTGAAGCCAAAATCCACAATTACTTTCCTTTCATGTTATGTATGTACCTCAACAAGAAAAATAAAAGTTCAAATATCACAATATTCTTCAAACTTTTTTTTTCATACAAATTATACTCTCGAATGTTTGTCAACCGTTTGCAAGAGGTGGACGTCTGAAAAAACTTTCTGATGTCGTCCGAGATTAGAATTTCGAAGCTCTGGCACAGTAATCCATAAACATCCAATGGTACGGCCCTCTAAATCTCAGATAAAGCGAGATACATGGACTGTATACTAGACTAAGAGAACATAGAAAGGCCAGATGAAAAAAATAAAACTCAAGCCCTCCGTTATACACTGGGTGTACATAATTATCCATGGTCACGCCTATTCTATAACATGGGTAACTAAGCTCACGTATACTAGGGAACTGATTAGAATCCAAATAAGCATGGATAGGGCTATCAGCCCTTCAGAACTATCCCAATGGCAGCCCTTATAGTCATTTTGCCACTGATTCAATTAGACTTACACCTAAAGGAAACAGATGCAAAGGGTGTCCTAGAATCATAAAAATGGGGTCACATGGGGCCCCGCGCTTTTGGTACCATTACCATGACACGACTTTAACCTAATCTACTTCTTGAGAGGATTGATTGAATGGTAAGGCCTTGAATGAAAAGAATATTTTGATATTCAACAGTAGCCCAAATTGGTCAAGCACTTTGGCTTCCACACTACGGAAGTGTGTTCCAATAGCAGAAGCATGACGAGAATTATCTACGGAACTGCATTCCAAAAAAATGGTCGACATACATATGTATAACATCGGCAGTCAAGTCAAGTTGTCATGATGGTCATAAAACGATCCCTAAAGATCCTCACAACATTCATACTAAATGATAACATTACATTCTTTTGGGCTCCAAGACATACAGATATCCAAGGGAAAGAACTGGCGGGTGAAAAAAAGGGGTTTAAACAGGATCTACAGTCCCTAAATCGAATGTTAAATCTAATCCAGAACATAGTATCCTCAGTAAGACTAGCTACTGAGACGGGAGATACTTTCTGGCCATAATTGGTAGCCCAATGATAAGCAAAAATAACCTCTACAGCGCCTTCGGGGATACAGACACAGAAGAGAGCACAACTTACTACTACTATAATACTAATGGTATTAGCTTCATTAAATATCCTAAAATTTACAACAATCTCGAGTTGATTCAAGGAAGCTAGTATGCTATACGAAAGCCACACTTTTATCTTCTTTTTATGTTAGTCCATGTCAAGATCCGTTGGTGATCTGAGTGCTGGAAGTGTCATATGCCACCCCTTCTACTTACTTACCCTGAGGCAGAGGACATACATACATTAACATCTGAGTAAATGGACGATGTTTGCAGCATCATGTGATGGCATAAAATGGTTCCTTATCGAATTGGCCATGCTAGAGGTGAATAGCTAGTACGTACTTGGCAAGAAGAATGGTAAAACTCAATTACAAATCATGTCCACCTCGTATTTTATAAAAAAGATTAGATAATCATTTATTTGAAACATCCTTTCAAAAATCGAGTAAATGTAATCTAGTTATCCTCTCGCACGTATATCACATCAACTTCTGGGAGATGATAGGGTGCTACACAGTCCACTCCAAGAGGAGTTAAAGTTTGTAACATCACAAAAGACAGCACAAATGTAAAATGTTTTAAAATCCTTCTGAATCCTGTGACTTAAGACTTTTTCTTTACAACATCACCTCGAACAGAGAGACTGATAATTATTACATAAAATGTCCGATCAAGTTGTCAGATAAAACACACAAAGGAGAGAAAGCAACAAATCAGAACAGCACCTTAGTTTTTTTTCACATTAAAGTAAGGAGTTTTTACAATACATACATACTTCCATACATCTATAGGTATCTTGAATCTCTTACGACGATGAAAATAATGAGAAATGTATTCATTTTCATCTGACAAAAAAAAAATCCAAATGAAGAATGAGCAAAACAAACAACAAAAGAACATTAAAGCTAATTTATGCTAAATTGCTGAAAACTTTATTCATAAACTTGTCTTGAAAATAATTAACGTTTTTCAGTAAACAAAGCAAAAAAAACAAGAAAATTAATTTCTCTTCTTAATTTAGATAAACTTATACCTGAGACGTATTTTCTTTTACCATCACCAGGCGTGGAGTCTAATAATAAATCCTTGAGGCAATCAATAAGTTTTTGTAAGTGATCCACTGTCAACGAACTGACGGAAGTACAAATATGTATATTCAAGGACATTCAAAACCGCTAATGGATAGTCTCAAATATCCCCAACTGGAAACCAGAAAAAAAGAAGGCCTTTTCATTTCTGTGACATCAATCTTGTAGGTCTTGCAAAAAAAATTCAATTTTTTTAAAATAGTGTTGAACCCGGAAATAATCTAAGGAAACGGATGTGAACAGAGTCAGTTACGCACATACTTCCTCTACCAGGGAGGCAGGTTTACATAAGAAAGAAGAATATGAAGACAGGAAGAGACCCTAATCATAATTCTGTGGGAAAGGAGATGAGAAAAGAGAGAAAGTAAAGGCCATTGGATGGAGTTACTTCACATAGTAGGACACATAGTAGTCGTCTACAACTGAGGCATGGCAAATGGAAATTCGCTTTTCTTCAGGATGCCGTGCGTGAAAATTTTCCGCTCAGGATCAATGCAGGATTGAATGTTATTCAAGGAAATATAGGCAAAACCATAAGGCATACCTACTACTTGTACGGGTATCAAGAGATGATTGACTTTAAAAAATTTTGAAAATTTCTAGGAACGAACTCAAAATTTTCTTTTTAACTTTAACGCAAGAAAACTTTTGAAAACAGCACAAAAAATGAGCAAAAAGCCATTGGGACCAGGGCCTGCAGCCTATACCATTATCCTTCGGTTATGCTGGACATGATGTACGTAAAACCCGAGGACCTCAATATGCATTTGGTCGCAGGACAAAGTTATTAGATAGAAAAGTTAGTAGTGGCCCAGGACTAGGGCTTTATGGCATTGGTTTGACAAGAACTGGCAGGAATTCACCATCTAACCCAAATACCAGCAATAAGCTGTCTCACAGTATTGGAGATGTTGTTGAAGGATATACTTATGAAACCAGTGACAGTGACGAACAAATCTCTGGTGGTAGTAGGTTAAATTGTTGCAAAGACAAATGCCTTGAAGCCTGTTTGAATAAAGATGAAGTAATTGGATTATTCGAGCCAATTCAAGCATCAAGATAAAATTCCAGGTCATCTTCAAAAAACTTAACATTTGCATTAACAACCACTTCATAGCTTTTTTTTTAAATTCACGCCCACTCACGGGTTCATTGCTATCCTTATAACATTAAGACACAGCGCGGGCGTTATAGGGAAATCAGGAACAGATGAGAGCAAGTACCGATGAACGTTGTTGGTTTTGAAAGTTTGTGAACTATATGGGGGGAGCACTAGAGCTTCATCGAAAACTCCATATTTCTACACCTGACGGCACGTCCTAAGATAGGCTTCGGGGTAAATTAATGGAAATTTGAAGAAAGACGGTGTTACGGGAAAACGATTGAAGGAGTGGAATCCATCACTGTACTTCTGTCTCCTATTAGTATTATTGCCCGGATTGGAATTCTATCTATCATGTGCCATGAGATTGTGGCTGATCCGGACTAGACATGAGGATTATAATTTTCGACAACTTGATGCAGAGAGTGGTACCAGTTTTTGGTGACATATGCCATCAAATCACCAGAGGAACCATACCGTCGATCGTTCATAAGTTGACAGTTTATTAGTACTTCCATGACCTTGAAAATAAGGGACGTAAGTGCAATGGGTCGGTAGTGGGAAGGAACAGATGATTCTTCTTCTTAGAGACGGGCTGGACAATTGCTATTGAAATAGAATACGAACCACCAGCGTGGAAGAACACCTCTCCAGGTTTATGTGGGATACCATCTAGATCAGCGGACTATTGCAACTGTATGTTTGCAAAAGTGGATTTGTTCCATAGAATACTAAACGGCCTCTGGGAAAGGCAAGTGGAAGCAACCACAACAGCTCGTTTGTTTGTTAATAACCGCTGGGATGGAGAACGAATTTTCATACTATTTTTGACGATTGACTGAAACATTTCTATTAATTTTGGACAATGAAGTATCTTCGGCCTCAATTTTTGGTCAAAGTGGGACTTCTCACGGCTAATCAGAACATCAAAGCCATTTCTGAGTATGAAGGCGACTGCCAATATTGAGAGGAATATTTTCTTAGTTTTTGTAAGAGTTTCCACTATCAACGGGTCCTATGTTTATAGAGGCTTTATCTATTGAAGGGCTAGGATTTGACCTGTTTCAGACCCTTTTTTCTAGTTTGTCATCTATCTCAGCTTTCTGTCAGAAAGATTGTAACAGTTCCTTTGCCTCTGTTACTTCTGCCAAGAAGACACTTGGGAACGAAGTCAAATGGACCGGTCTATGTTCAGTTCCTCGGAGAAAATGCCTTCCCTTTTCTACATCCATCTGTGCTCCGTTTGTGTAGTCGTGCATAGACCTATCCTTTACCGATCCTTTAGTATTCCCTTTTTCAGTACTTGAGAAAAAACCATAAATGGCCTATTCCAAGCCGAAGTTTGGTAATCTGTATTCTTTCATCATTTGAGTTTAAGCCTATTTGATTGCCTAATGCCCAAAGCACTCTTGCATAGGTCTCGGAGAACCATGTTTTAGTCATATGATCATTTTAGCCAGCAAATGAGCTGAGCAGTTCTAGTTATTGAAATAATTAACTACTAAGTTGGTCGTGAAGGAGCGCCCATGCTAGATGGGGGAATAACACTAGCCTTCGTCTAGACACATATGTATAACCACACCGAACCAATAAGCAGTAGATTGGTAGTCCTTCCTTAACCCTACTCTAGAAGAGGAAAAATCTATAGCACACTTTATGTCCAGTTGGCCTGTGCTGTATTTCGTCCCGTATCTACTGCTTAAGGGACACCAGTTTAGGAAAATCTGTCTTAGTTATGTAAGTGATGATTGATTCCCTAAAGCTCGTAACATGATAGATGACTAGCTAGGTTTTGTCAATCGCTAGAACTTGTATAATTTATCTTACTTTATGGAGTCTCACAAGGCATAACATCTGTGTATGTATAGTATTATTAGTGTCTGACATATAAAAGATCGAATTATCCTTAAAATCCATACAAGAATAGCCAACATTTCTCATCAAATATCTGCGAATAGACTCAACCGGTTTACAAGAACAAACAATGTACTTAAACGTCATCATGCATGAACTCCCTGCGACTAGATCTAGTTAAAATTTATAGCTAGTATATCCTAAAAACATAAAATTTGTTTTTTTTTTCTCAACAAAAAAGAATGGCACTCGTTCTGTTTTATTTTTATTTTGTGTCCTCGAGCATCGATTCGCTTCAGTTGTAGTTTCAATGTTTGGTTATTGTATCTGTCCTGTTTTTCTATAGTTGAGTCTAACCAAATTGTACACGTATTGTATTACACACAAAGGCCATCACATCGAGAATTGCAAAAAAAAAAAAAAAAACAAATTGTATCCCTCCATCCATTGGAGTGCAACTTCAGATTGTGTTGCTGCACTTACAGGCGCAGCTGGTGAGAGAAAAATTAGAAAATTTCATTTCATTTCAACGTATTGAATAATCCTGTTGAAATACGAAGCAAAATAAAGAAGAAAAAATCCTGTGTCCTATCGGTGGATGTGGGTATTAAAAATCGAGGGACAAGTGAGTCACGATTTGATACAAATCTTGTTAACTCGATACACATCCGTTCGTATCTGGGGAAAAAAAAAATTGTGGAGATGAGTTTTACGTTTCAATGGTATGTATGTTGTACTATTTGGTGATCCTTTAAAACTAAAATTTTTAGTTTTGAAAATTCCTTGTAATTTGATATTTACATGACCCATCGACCAGGCTCGTACTCGAGTACGAATCAAAAAACGATGTCCGAATGTTGAGTGTACTATACACAGAACTCGTGTAATGTAAACGAAATAAAAGTGTTTCGGAGGTCGAATGGATACGAGATACTAATTCGATGAACGTGTGAATATCATCGGCTTTATTTGAACAATTCAATGGAAAATCATTTTTTTGTGCAAAAACATCAAAAACCGCATTGAAATCCATTTTATGGGTTGCATTCCAAACACGTGTAGGCATGCAAAAGGCCACTTCCAGCCAACTACATGAACTTCACAAAACAACAACACTTAAACAGCTCAAAGCATGAATCAGCCAAAGTAAGTGGACATGGTTCATTAAAATTAACGACGAGACTTAATTAAAGGGATATCAATGCACAGAGTGAGGTACATAGTAAGTCTCATGGAAAAATATGGATTATCACGTTCTGATGGTATTTTTCCAGCAAACACTCAAGTCAGTGTTGAAAACTTTGCCAACATACTAGACTAAGTACTAGTGTAGGTATATACTCAAGTAGGTAAGCCAAGCCAAACTTCAGGGGAAGACTCATAGGACTCCGTTCTAGTCAAGGCATTTGAATGGCTTCTTGATAGCCACATAAAAATAAAGGACTGCAATGGTACTGGATGCAACATAAATAATTGGTTCGTCACAAGAGTCATCTATTCTACTAAAGGACATTATTTTCTTAAAGAGAAAAGATGTTTAACAAAGGAACTCCCTCCTTCTCTGGACTCTAATCCTTGACCATATACTCGAAGAACTCAGTAATCCTTGGTGATTTTGGAAAATTTTGGGACACATTACATGAAATGGTGGAGGTTTTAGTTTCGGTTCCCGGAAGATGTCTTAATACAGAGGTAATGTACCTTGCTTGAGAGAGTTTCTAAGGGACGGTTGAAAATGTAGGTTCCATTTCCAACAAGAGGACTACAGTGACGTGGTACATCAAGCAGATGGCTCTGAGGCTTCCGAATCCATGCAGTGTGTTCCAAACAAAGGGTCTATCTGTACTCAAAACTTCGGAATTATTTATGTAGGATCAATATACGGTGTCGTCACGTAATTTGATAATGAAGCTTCTTTAAAGAGGAATCTTACTTCACAAAATCCAAAATTGTAAGGAAATGGGATATGATATGTAGAACTGTGTCACAAGGAGAATGTTCGAACAGGATGACTCGAAGAAGTTCTATAAAAGGACTACATCTAGTCTAGTCTACTTCTGGCCATTCCTAGAGACGATAAATAATTAGAAGGTTGAAACTGCACATCCACACAGTAAAAGTGTACACAGATGAGTCGAGAACTGATGTACCTGTAGCAACCAAGTAGCAATTATATTAGGTGAGACAATACTATGAGAAGAACCATGTCTTATCCTCAGATTCCGAAGATCTTTCATGGTTTTAGTGGAGGCACAAAATCTCGGTTGTAGTTGGTTTAGACCGGCTCTCGATAAGGATGCACTTAAACCAGAATAGGTCCATTGGGCTGCTGTGATGTAAGGTGAGTGGATCACTCTCTTACTATGGAAACCATTCGCTCCTTTGTATGAGTCTTAGCTAGAGCTCAGCTGCTTGACGAATGGCATTGATTTCGACTTGAAAAACACTGCAATAGTGTGGGAAGTTAAAGGAGAGGCGGGTGCCTAAGTTCTCTGATAAGACTCTGGCACCGACTCCGTCCTTAGTTTTGAATCCGTCCGTACAAATTTAAAGCGATTCGTGGTACAGGATCTCTTGGGTATCCCCTATGTTCGGTGGCCAGGTGGTCTGTGACCTGTGGCAGGGATGGTGCGTCAATAGTACGGTGGTATGCCTTGTGGGTTCCTCCTTCCATTGTTTAGAAGTTCTCACCCTGATTGCTAAGCATAATTAGTATGAGGACTTGGAAGATAGATCTTTTTCAGAAGACCTGAATAATCGTTGGTATTGGGACAAGAAAACGTAAGGCCGCTAGCACAGATTACTGCTATGTTTGATGCCACATTGGCGGCAATACTAATCTGCTTACATCTCAGCCCAAGGTTCTCAGGAGGCTAGCACGGACTTGTCTCGTTAAGAGAATATTAACAAAAAGCTTTGAAGGCTAAAATGAACATCCATATGTCACATCACGGTGGTGCATCAAATACAATCGATGATAGTCTGTGAAAAGTTTGGAGTGACTCCCAAAAATAGGTGTTTCATGGACTACATGTATCCTACACAAATTGAGGAGAGTACCCAAGTTAGACCTGACTCTCCGAAATACTTCCGCAAACATGAAAAAATACATTTACCAACGTAAATAAAAAAAAAAGTCCTTTGTCTGTATATGGATACATGTTTATGTGTTTGTGTATACACACCTATACTGGACTCATTTAAAGGGAAATTTTTTCAGCTACGTTCTATGCAATTTGTTCCTTATTTGTTTTGAGAGTAAAATCAACATTTTCATTTATTTAACGACCACCGTTGTACATGGTTGAGTTCACTGTGTTCACTACCAATTATCAAAAATCAATGTCCTGTAGCTGTACTACAAACCTTTATGGAAAAAGTTACTTTCGGGATTACCAACTGTAAAAATCAACTTGTTTCAAGTCAAACATGAAAAAAAGGAACAAAAAAAACCGCTGCATTGTATTTTACCGCGCGTTAAAAAAAAGGTGTATTGGTGTGTACGGTCGATTTCCTGTGATTGAGTTTCCTTGAACTACTTGAATTTTCAAATCAGTTAGGACTGATTCGGGTTGCATTTTATAAAAATTCAGTTCGGGGGAAGTTTTTGAAAAAGTCGTAGGAACTGAGCTTGAAGACTAAAGTAATTACTTCACTTAATGTAACAAATGTGTTCGCGGAACTTACAATATTGACTCATTTTGTAATTTTTGGATCACAAAAACAAAAGGGATACTTTGCTAGGAATTATCCAGTAATTTACTATCCATATCCGTCAATTTCAAAACATTTTCAATGACTGGATTTTTTTTCGCAAATTCTTTTAAATTTTGAAATAGGTGGACGAAATTTTATGAGTGGGGTTTATCAGAAGGAGGAGCTGCACAAATTATGGCCGAAAAAAAAAACATTAGGATACAGTATCTAGGCATTTAAATTCTCTGCATTTTATCCATACATAACCAATAGCCACGCCTACTTTTTGAAAGAATTTTCATTCAAATACTTATTTTAACTAAATTTTACTTATAAAATCCGCAAATATTCGAAGTTATCGAAGTAATTCTACAAAAATTGCAGTATGCCACGCCCATTTAAATTTTGATTTTGATTCCATGATTCGTTTCTCTCACATACTTTGGTTTGCTGTTCTCCCACCAGGCTCGTACCTGCACAGTTTAGGTCACACGGAAATCGCACTATCCTTTCCACTATGTGATAGGCATGCTATCCCAATTCATATTATTTGTAAATCACTCATTCAATTCCTTCAATACAGTGATTGGAAAATGGAGGTAGAAACGAACCTGAGAACCCGAATTCATTATCCATTCATCGAATTGCAGCATCTTGCATTGGGTAAACTGGGGCAAAACTGTTGTAATTTTATCGAATATCCTTCAGAATGACATGATGCACAACTGACTTTGGTACAATGTCAGTTCTCAGAATTGTTTCAAACATGTATCGCTAAAGTAATCACGCCATGCAATCGAATCCGCTTACTCAGGATGGCAGAATAACCGGCGGTCCTAGGAGTATGTGGCGCAGAACAGTGGAGAAGGAAGCACGGCAACTGGGAAAGAGTTGGGGAGAGCTGAGGCACATTTCCAGAAATCGCACACTATAGCACGTAGGCATAGTAGAGGCCCTAGCATCCAGAAGGGGAATTATGTGCTGGAGCTGATGGTGCTTGGTGATTAATTAGTCCTGATTAACAAATCGGTAGAACTGTTGGTACGCAAATGACAGTGACTTTTCTGTTCTGTCCACCAATTACACCAATATTTCTCTTTTTTCGACTAAAAAAGGAACCTGGTGTAATAGAAAGTTTCATGTCTTTTTTTTTAATATCCTGGGTGGTGGGAAAGTCCTATTTCTTTTCGACTCATTGCCAAGTAAAAATAAATTTCTATTAATATTTCGTCCTTGAAAACTGTGTTTATAGGATTCCAAATAAGTTTCAAGTTGCGAGTGAGAGGTCCTACTATAAACTGTTTCAACATAAGAGGAACATGTAAAATTTTACTAGGTACAACTGAGAATGATTCCTTACTCCATATACTTATTTGAATGTACACATAGGTAACGCTAGTACTATTACCTTCCGCATCTAAAGTTACAATTGCTTTCCAAGAAGCTAACCACCGATACAAGTTATATTAAGGACCTATCTGTGCACGTGTTAACGTCACACAAAGAAAAAAAACCCCTTATTTGTCAATATGGCCACAAAACGAAGTAACAAAAAAAGAAAAAAAAAACCTTGAATTTTTAAGTGGACATCCTATTGACCTTCAAGGGATGCTGCCCATGTCAAAAAGGTTTGCCTATATCCTTTAGAATTATGCGAAATATATATTCGAATTCATATTGCTTTCAAGAGGAACCCTTTGTCGGTGGAATGAAAAGGCAATTTGAATTGTGTCACTTTGGTTGATTAATAAATTGTGGTTGCTTTGGGTGGAGCCTTTTTTTCATGAATTCTATTGATTTTCTTGTGTTAATACCTAGTTTACTAATTATTATTGTTTATGGCTTTATTATATTTAGAATTTACTCCTTCTCTGCTGCACCTGTGGGTTTATTTTTGATATTTTGAAAACAAATTCCAGAAAGTTGACAAGGGACATTTTAATGTAGATTTTCGATGGATGATTGATGAGTGGTTTCCAACGTAAACTATGCAAACATGACAGTTTTTGAAAACATTTGAGGTAGGTAGTACTCCAATATTTTATCCCTACTCCAACCGGTCTTGTTAATATTCAAATGGAGTCATTTGCATACTATTACAAGCAGCCGAACCGCAAGGACATGTGACACAAAAAGAAATACACTCTTTGTGCCATTTCATATGTATAACTTTGAGATAGAATCATCTCCATTCAAGGTCAAATCAAGTTGCGAACAATTGTCGGTGAATATATAGAAACTGTTGTGAAGTATTTATGTAGATGAAGTGCTCCTTGAAGGAGCCAGTAACTATACAGCTGCTACAGGGAAAATCGGTGCTTAAGCCTCCTCTCATCACATCAGAGGTGCAGAAACCTTCTGCTCCTTTATATTTACATCTACAGATCCGAGGTACTACGTTAAGGTCATTTATTACCAAATCTCCACGTGTGCAGTACCTACTGTGAAATATTAACACATCGTTCATCCTAAACTTTTGGAAGGGTTGCATGTGTTATAGGTATGTAAATATGTACCCGTATGTGGGAAACGAAAATAAAAATCAAGTTTTATTCAATACGTCCTTCATTGTTAAACTTAGGCCAACTGAAAGGAAGTTACATTTTTTTCAAAAATAATGACTTGCGCTGAAAAATTTTGTGTGCATACAGAGATGTGGAAAAAATTTTTAATAAAAAGCAGAGCCTTATAACTTTACAAATATCTTTTGCAAGCCATGAAGGTCATTACTGGGACAACGCCTTCGGTAATAACTACTTGTTGCATTTGAGCAAATGAGCTACCGGAAGCTATTCAGGATGTGCCATTACAGTCACAAATATTGGCTATACAACCTGCCAATACAATTACAATTAGTGGAGACCACTAGTGAACTATATTGACTAATTATTTATACCTTATCCTAAGAATATATGTATAAGGTTTTGTACATAGTTATCGTAGTTAGTTATTTTTTTAAAAAAATCAATTATGGCCACGCCCACTTTATAAGGCATACATAAGAAGCATTGCAATTCAGCCTGATAATTTAAAGATGGGGTTTTTCTGCTTAGACTTTTGGAAACCATACACGTATCACTAGACCACCTTCTGCTAAACTAGAATGCTTAAGGCTTTGTAAACCCCATAGCTTTTAATGTTATCGGAACAAGTAAGAGGAAACTTCGTTTCTTGATAAATAATTAAAAACTAATTATGTAATACACAAGTAGAACAAAAATTTAAGGCTTTGGAAATTACATTTTCTTAAGATAAAAACTTGGAAGGTTTATGATAGCCTTTAATGCAAAAGGACACAAATTTACGCAACAAATGCACTTAAATGTTATACATAAGCTCTACAGCGATGGGACAGGAAGTTTTCTAGATTGTAATATAAAAATATTAAATATTTATTGAAAACTTTATAATATTGCGGTGTGCCTTGTCTGAAAAGAGACACAATATGAATAGTAGACAGAAGAGTAGGTTTTCTGAAGTATTGATGCAATTTAAATGCTTTTTTTAGCCGAAAATCACCGATGATCTGGCTAAAATAAATTAATAAATAAATAAATAAATAAATAGATGCTCTTTTGGTTGGTACTTTCAGGGGAAATCCTTTCCTATCGAAAACCAGTTCGATACTCTTTTCTTTGTGCAGTACATTGACATACACATGTTACCTTAAACTCTGATTTAAGAAACTTAAATTTCACATGAATCCGCCTGCATTGCAATAATTTTTCCAGGAAAAAATGGAATCCCTGTAATTACACTTTGTTGTAAAAGACGGCTCTAAATACAACACCCTATCGACAGATGCTATAACTTTTGCAAAAGGCATTTGTTTTTTGTTTGGTTTTGACATTTGTGAAGCAGAATACACGTCCATAGGACAAAGAAAGCTGTACTCATGAAATCGTCAATGATTTTGCTCATGTTGACATAAGGTTCCAACAGAAAGGTGCTACTGGGCACGCACAACGAAAATTTTGAAGGATATGACTATTTTAAAGGATGTCTAGGACAAAAAGCCACATAATCTGGAAGATTTGGACGAAAATATCCACCTAGACTCCGAGAACTTATCGCCCTAAGTCTTCACCAAAAGACTCTGGAGAGCTGAATTAGTTTTTGATCTTCAAAGTACATGACGCGAACACTTTTTTTCAGAACATAAATAGAAAACTTTACTAGTAGTCAGCAAGGAACTTTGGTTCTTTTTTTTTATATATGCCTAGGTAAATACAATAATTTACTTTAAGACTGTTATAACTCAAAAAAGGGATTTTTAACATAATGATGCAGAATTATTCGTCCTAGCATGTTTCAACTTTCCTTATACGTATCTCTCTACAAGTAAACTGAAAACTTTAAACGCATTTTTTTGCAAAACCGTGTTTTTTGAGTTATAACAGGCTTCAAGTGAATGAGCAGTATGTAAATATACATATATGTATATCTACTGTTTTCCATGTGGTCGTTGTTTTTCAGTGACTAGAATGGATCTGACTATTGACCGAGAGTTTTGTAGACTCAGTATGATCAATGTCCCAAATGATCAATCACTGAAATATACTGAGAAAGTTATTTAAACTAAAATTAGGTATAACACCCCTTTGGAGATGTTTTTTAAGATTTGAAAATTTTAGGAGCCGAATAAGGTTCCTAATTTAATTTTTTAGAAATCAAAGGACTATACTAAGATTACAATAAAAATGGTTGTCCTTGGAAAGAGCATACATTTAAATGTAGTTCTTTCCTTTGTGTCTTTAATTTCATGTCAATGTAGCACTTTGACAATGAAGTCCTTGCTTACTAACGTCGTCTTTTTTTTCCATTTTAGAAAACCTATAACAGAATACTAGCCAAGGATGTTGGCATATAGTATTCAATTATCGAAATCCAAATACAAAAATGGAAAGTTATTATTTTTTTAAATTTATAGTGACATCAACAGGTAAATTTATTATAACTCCAAAGGTTGCGATGTTCGTCAGTTGCTTTTTCCTTTAGACTACATAATGCGCCACATTTGGAGAATGAGATATGTACCTGTCTGTTTAAATTGTGTTTTTTTTTTCTCCTTGGGTGTTATTTTAAATAAGTGTGTTTTCTTTTAATTTTTCGGTAACATCCACAGAAAGTAGGAAGTAGTAGTAGTATCACAAAAAAATGGGTACTTGAACCTACATACAAACATATATTCCTGACAACGTAAAAAACCACATTCTTCATGTTCGTTACACATACGAATATAACAGTCAGTAAATAATCAACGTTTTGCCGATAAACATTGGTTAGGGAATTACGACGACAGTTTCAAATGAACCCTTCTAATGTTACTATCCTCAAATGAACGAGAACTCCCAAAGGATAAATTCACCGAGAAAAGGGCTAGATTCGATTTCGGTACACAATTTCAACAATTCACCAGGATGTTTATAACATATCCCCTGAGAGATTGACACAAGGCATCCTGTAATCAGTTAATTTGTATCTTAATAATCCCATTCCCTAAACATTGTGGTTCTATAAAATCAATTTCTTTCTCTACATGAGTTTTTAATAAACCGATGTTTTTCTTATACCAAGAATAAGAAAAAAGATACATCGTCGTCAATTTCTTTACCTAAGGGATATGCCACGAAAGCTATTGAAATATATACCAGACGAGGAAAAATATTTACAACTTGTGCAAGAGATTATCTTTCATCTCAAGGCTCGAGTGTAACTCACTGCCATAAGACAAAACTACATATCGATGTCCACAGATACATACATACATGTGTATACCATCATGTGTGTTGTGAGTCCAGCCTACGAAATGATTATTTTTCCAATATCCTTCGGACGTAGATATGTCGATAGATACATGCCTAAGGGCTCATATCATTTTAAAATATTCATAAATTACCCTTTCGAATGTGGACTCCTCATTAGCATCCCAAAATTCTTTAGACTCACAATTATGTGTGCGTGTGTATGTGCGTAAATTTCAAAACTTGAAGGAAACATGAAAAGTTATTGAAATGGAAAATCTGTGTTCAGCAAAATTTCACGTCTTAAAGGCAAATTTGTAATTGCCCTCAAGAGACATTAATTGGTTAAGTAAAATTTAAAGAGCCTAGAAAATAAAAATAATCGTAGCAAAGGACAACGAGGAAGATTTAGTAAGGACCATAAACGTTTTAATAGCGATTATTATCAATGAATATATATCAAAAAACCCCACAGTAATTACTTCGTTAACACAACCCTTGCATTTGACTTAATTTACCCTTCAAATTACCAACCAATTAATATGATATATCATCATGAAATGCCTCTAAAGAAAGGTCTTTACATTTACGAGCGTAACCATCGTTATTCCGTATCCAAGGCAAAATCCTTTATTTTTCATTCTTAACTTAACACACATCAACTTCACGTTTTGACTTCTGAGGAACTAAGGAAAATATTGACAATTATTTCGCTCTTCTCTCTTTGAATTAATTGCTATAATCACCACATCACATATATATGTAGATACACACTCGAATACACACAACGCGCAAACCTAAATTATTCATAACGTAAACACAATGAAGACCATATCATATAATCTTTGAATCATTTCACATGATAATGATTATTACGAACGCACACGACGATGACACCGCCGACGACGACGGCAACGACGACGTTGTTGACATTTTATTCAGCAAACGAATTATAATTAAGATAAGCAACGAAAAAAGAAACAAAAATCATCTCTCCCAACCATCCAACAACAAGGACGACAGCGAAAAGGACGACATTTCGGGCACGTAAAACTTTTAAAGCACATAAACCGAACACTCTCACTCATCATATGGATATCATATCATCTGACAAACAAATCCCGAGGAGGTAACACATTTCAGGTTGGGCGGCGGTAATTATTGTTGTGTGTCCTTTTTTTTTGCAATTTTTTTCCTTCTTCTCTACAATTGCTTTGCTGGTTAGGACAAAACCCATACACTAATTAACATAGAAATTATACGCATGGTAGTTGTAACACACATACCCGTACACTCAGTATCACTTAGGAGTGTTGTATCCTTTTTTACATTCAAAAAAAAAACCCCAAAAATTCAAAATCCCGAAACACGAAAATCCATTCAGAAACAGTTCATAAAGTTTCAGTCCTGAAGGACCACCAATAATGATGAATAAGAAATAACAAAAAAAAAAAATTTACTCGCAGCTTGTACTGAAATACTTCGTCCGTCTGTTGAGGACACCGGTTTGTAACTGAAGTATTTTAAACCAACTTGTAAAAGTCGTAGGTTTGCTGAGGACAGCATGTAGTCAATACGATGACTACAGGACTCTCCGCGACTGGTATAAAATGTTAATGTAATAAGCGATGTAAACAAACTCAACTCCTAGAAGACACTTTGTCATTTCCCCTCTCTGCTAACAGATTGGCAATAAGATACAACTGCGCAGGACCTTCTATTTGGACTGTGAAAGTCATGAATGAATATTTGCTCCTCTAAGTGTTTGCAACTGTTATACGATTTAGTACAGGATTTTGCCCCTATTTTCTCCACTTTGTATCTGTATACTTTTTCAGAGCGATGGTTACTTCGAGGTAAACATCCATCTAATTGCGGTCAAATGCAAGGAGAGTTTGGGTAGAAACCACGGACGGATAGTGGGGGTGCACATGTGCTCACTTAGATGAAGTTAATGTGTACATGTGGACCGTATGTTGATGACCATGGAGTGTTGAGGAGAAGATTACCATTTTATCAGATTACCACGTTAAGCCGGACATTCGCAAAAGGTCAACAATTTCTCGTTTTTTATTTGATTTCAAATTTGGCTTTAGTTGAGGACCATCTAGAAAAAGCTTGAATTCATCTTAACTAAAATAGTAATCATATTATTCTATGAACTCAATCGGAAACTACGCCTAGAACCACTAAACAAAATCCGTCATGAGCCTGCTCTACAATTTTTAGTAAAAATTAGTTATTCAAACTACAGAAATCTACTGGACCTCATCCCAGTAATAACTACTTATGTTCCTCACGTATGTATGTTACTTTCGAGTAATGTAACTAATGCTATAGAAGTCCTTAACCTAAATGCTTCAATGCCTTGAAAGTTCAAGTCCTACGCAGAAATAATACCACCAACCTTGTTGGACAGTCCTCATGGGTATCCTACCCATTGAATAAGCTAAGAGAACTCAAATACCGAGAAGAGCATGGTATTGGTAACTACATCGCAAAATGGGACAAAAATCTAGAAAACAAATTCATGGGAAGTTTGCTCAGAGAGGTCCAAGTTATAGGCGCGTGCAGACAGTTGTTCACATACCCTTAGCGGAGGGACGACGTCGCAAGGGCTGCTAAGGCCGGCGACAAATGTCCACCCTATCGGAACACAAGTCCCTAATTCAATTTAGGTCTTATATCCCACTTAAGCGGGCAAAAATGGGACTTACATATGTCCCTGAAACTCAATTTCTATCGTCTTTTCAGCGATGTTATTTCTAATAATAGTAAGGACTTTGGATAATCCTCAAAATTCTCAATTCGAACTAGTACCACTTTTATTGCCAAAGAAGATCCTTTCGCTATATATTGAGCTCAAGTCCCATAAACAACAAATAAACATTCAATCAGAAATCCAGCAGCTCTTAAACCTCCTTTGACTTTGAGTCTAGAATAGTTTGGAACTATCTTTGAATTCTTCTACACCTGGACAAACTAAAATCACAGTTCCATGGGTTCCAGCATAGAAAGACATCCCTGTAAACGAAGCTTTTGACGAACTTGGACGATCTGGTTTCCTTTTAGGAAAGATTAAGTAGTGGCATGGACTTTAAATTTAACATACAATCCATATGGAATATAAAATTAGTAAACTTTAAATGGAATGGACAGAATTCGAAAAAAGATTATATTGGCTATAGAGTGTCAACATCAGGATCTAGAATGATTCGAGTCCAGAGTTTCGAAAAATTCTAACCCTCAAGGGGCATTGCTCGTTGAGCAGAGATACTAGGAGATCTTGTGATGACACTAAAGAATAAGATGCAAGAAATGTTCACCCGCTCTAATCTGGCTCCAATTTCTAAGGCTTACATACATCCTAAGCTCGAGTATAATGCTCATGCCTGGTCCGGTCTCACAAAGCCTCTTTACACCTGCTAGGAGTCAGACGTATAGTAGTGACTATTAACTCCCTCGTTACTGTCAAGTATAGTTACTATCTTCTCTACTTCCCCCTCACATTATAATTCACAAACATTTAAAACCAACGTTCATCGGTATCACCTATTTTCTCTCCCTGAATTCCCTAACGCCCGCGCTCTGTCTTCACCCTTGAGCGCATGTAAATTATAAAGGCTTAAATAAGGAGCCTACTTCCTATTTCACTGTTTCGGCCAAAGTAGGTATGTATTGGTCTAAATGAACCAACCTGGCCTGATACTTGCCTTTCAGGTCTATTGGGTGATGAACTAAATGTCCTTTTGTTACTATGTAATAACGTCAAAAGAGCATTAGTTCCCATAACTCCTTATTGTCGGCCATATAAGCCTCAATAAGCGCTCATACCCTTACTATTTGACCTCATTGGCGAGGTGTATAAGCTAGTGTCATCCTGAAAACACACAGACTCCATAGCTAGGCAACGCTTGATCCAAGATCAGATTAAACAAGAATCAACGATATCAGAGCTGAATTCAATGGTATAAAATCATTTGGGATACAATAAGGTCCTTTAACAAAAACGCTTTAAAAACCTCACAGTCTCTGATCATCTGAGTTTTGCTTTAAAGTGACGTATGATGGACCTTTAACCATTTTGGTGGACAAAATCGTTTAGCAATTGTTCATATCATGTGTACCCGTTGAAGGAGTACGAAAAGAATTTAAAAAATAACTTCACGGGCTATACAGCGACATCCGTTTAGTAAGACAATCCTTTTAGAAGTCCATTAAAAACATACCTACAGTGGCACAAGTAGAAAGGCTAAGCTGGAGGCACATATGTACATAAGCCTTAAAGTCGTGGAAGTGCACATTATAGTATCATTCTTAGATATGTTTGTTCAACCGCCTTCGGTAGTTATGTAGGTAGACGTGGTTGATTCACCAATCTGTGCTGAAACATACTTGCAAGAACGATAGTTCCTGTGCTCTTTTCGATAGTATTTGGCCCACAACTAGCCTGGACATGACACAGTTCCCTACCACAGTCCCTACCATCTACTATCAGTTTTTAATAGAATATGGGCAAAGAGTCTACTATTAAGGGCCTTCAACGGGACGTTCACCGCCTCAGCAAAGATCAGAAACAGAACCCAAAGGAAACTTACTCTAAGTCGATGACCCAGTGAGGAAGGTTCTTCCTTGTACTCTTCTACTAATTTCAAGGATGTAGTGAGCGACACAATAGACTTGAAAGCTGCCTGGCTGTACAAAAGGATGGCTATGGTGTTAAAGGGTGTAATTTAGAATATGGCAGGCTTACCGAGAACCTCCACCTGGAACACGCTGCAATAATCAAGAAGCCGGTGATACATGGAAATGTGAAAGGCAGAAAATTCCGGCTACAGTCCATTTTTTGAACCGTCGCATCAGTGAAAGTATAGTTGTTTCGAACTGCCTATTTAACACCACGTTTATCTTTAAGTTGTTCTAGATAACGAGAATTTAAGTTACATTGACCAAAGACAAGGACAAGGACTTAAGTTTAAGGAGGTTACCTTTGCAAATCAGTTGGTTATTTCAAACCGAGTAGTTTTTCAAACATCAAAAGCCTTATGTTTCATTATATGCACATATACTGATGGTGATTTTGAACCAAAGCTGTACAACCATATAAACTATTTAAATTGGTAAGTAATGGTGTCCTGCAAGAGCTCAACGCAATCACCATATTTTTAATTTCATTATCATACTTCGTTAATGCGGACGATCATTATTTATTAAAATAGCTTTCCATTACTACCCATCCATTCCGAATATTGACAGAAGAATTTAAAAAAATAAAAAACATGTGCAATGTAATATAAATGATATATTATTCTCAAAAAAATCTTTACCACCAAACAAAAACAAATTGGTTCGGATAAACCAATAACCTTTATCGCCAGCATTAATATAAAAACACTTCATCGGTTTGAAGTACTTACTTGCCTCGTTTAAAAACCAGTTAAAGCACACATACAATATTTATGAGGGTTTTAATTCTTAATTGTCTCCAAATCAATATGCAATTCCCCGAAATCATGTTTACAAATTGATTACCAGAAAAAAAAAACAATAATGTAATTAAAGAGCATATAACCTCAATCAAATTAATCAACAATTGGCGTTGACCGAAATTAAATTTGCATATCCCCTCTGGTATCGCTTAATCAATTATTTATCACATACCAATTATGATTTAAGGGTCCCCTCTGATGGAAAATTGATAATAATTTTCATAATTCTTTTGTAAACAACTGATCGGATTTATTGGTACGTACCTGGAAAAAATAAAAGAGAACACAAAACACAGGTGTTGATTAAAAACATTGAACCTCAAGAGAGCAATATTTATTTTTGTGAGCTGTAAGAGTATAAATTAATGTTAAGATTGTTATAATGCGAGTAATTCATTGGTTGTTGAGAAATCAAAGTAAAGGATGAGAGTGTCATTGAAATTGGCAAAACCAATTTATTTCATTCGTATGAGTGTTTTAGATCGTCGACCCGGATATCCTTCTGGCGGTACTATTATTTTGAATGGCTTCTTCCTCCACAAGGAACTGCATTTTTCGGAAAAGGTAGAAGTCACACAGTGCCGAGTCAGGCGAATACGAGAAGTGCTTGATAGGTGAAATGAGATGTCCTCTTAAGTTGTGAAAGTCCTGTTGACTTTGTAAAGCACCTTGCATAGTCGATGCACTTTGTTTTGGTATGGAGATAGATTTGTATGGTGAGTTTATGTTACAATACACTAACGAATCATGGCCCAATCCTGAAGGATGTGGTCTTGACGTACCATTGTCATCGAAAGTTCATGAGAATGTAGATGGATGTTCCTTGTAAGTTTTAAAATGTACGTACAGTGTTGTAGATATGTAGGTCGAAGGGACCGAGGGCCTAGCTTCTCATGGCCATTCATATTGTGCGTGTTATATTCTTTACTCGAATGGAAGGGGCCTACTGTTTAATGCCGTGACCGAAGGGCAATTTCTTATTTTTAGAAGCTTTCTCAGGACAGTTGTACTCTCGGATGTTTGTCAGACGCTCGCGAGAGGTGGGGCGTGAAAAACTTTTAGGTGTTCCGAATGGCGGCCACGGGCTTAGTAAGCCACAAGAAAAGATGATCCAAGTTAGCTTATCGATGCCTATGCTGGGACCACCAGTGAATGTCTTAGTTTTTGAATTTTATAAAATGTTTTTTCTAATCTTCGTAGAGGGTACAATTTGCTCTGTTTTATGATAGACTGCGACATCGACGGAGGAATTTTCTTCAAGCAAAACCGAGCAAAACTGATGTCAGCAGAATGGACTATAAAGACCTACACCTTTGAACAAATATAAAATAACCTTATATTACCTTCCACAAGACTCCTAATAAATCCTGTCCTGCTGCCTGAAACAGTGACAATAACTGCCCATATTGATAGAATGATTGGCTAATACATAAAATGTGGAACGAAGGTATTTCAGCCAAAACCACCAAGCTGAACATAGACTTCTTCCGCACTTTCTGTAAAAAGATTGATAGGTTTACCGAATCATATCAACTTTGCAAGGTTCTTTTTCTAAAATTATTTTAATGTCAAGTGTTTTACGAGTTCAATTGGATTCTGTTTTTTGAAAGGCAGGATCTTACCATTAAGTCTCCAGGGCATGAAAATGCTTCCAGAGCTGGCAAAATTTTTGAAAATCATTTAAGTTCAATAATTTAAATCACCATATTATCTAATAAAAACGTTTCTGACCGAAATCGAATGACTTCATCACTTATTAACTTACACTTAAAGTCAAGTTTAGAGTTTTGTTATCCTTTACAATTTGGCAGACATTTAACCTTTTTCCATACACCTATCATATTTTATAATATTTTCAGGTCTTTCTATAAAAAATGTGTTCTAAATGGCTTACCATGTCAGCCATTTACCAACCGTGTGAACGCTCTTTGTTTGAGAAATCGTCAAACCCAAACTCAATTAAGGTAGCCGAAATGGTGTAGTGGTAGTCAATCTGTTTCATATTTTTGGACATTATTTTGGCCATAGACTTCGCGGTTGTATTTACTCCATAGTTCACCTTCCTTGCATAGGGTACGAAATATTTGACGAATGGTGGGTCAGCACTCGGAAGTGGGTTTTGAACACTTTGTTTAGCCAAACTGAATTTTTTGGGTAAGGCTTCGCTGAATCCCTATTTGGGTGTCATTTGTAAAGTTGGTATTTGTTCCAAGTCAAAGGAGTCAACTGCATCAGAAGAGTCTTAGAGACCGGAGAGTTATCGAATCCACTCCGGAGGGACGATGCAGTAGAGATAGATCCAGCATCTCGAGCTAGCTGGAGCTGCTTATTGGTTGAGGCCCAGCCGAAGTGCTCGAAGTGCAGTGCGTCACCTAATTAAGTAACTAAACCTAACTTATATGACATTTGAAAGTTACTCTTGTCAACAGTGTCCTATAAGGTAGATCGATGTTTTTTTTCATGTTGAAGATATGCTTCCCCTATTCTGTGATTGGCGTAAGAGTCTCTGGGCGTACTGGGACTCAATTTTATCTACATACGTACGTGTCCTAACAGCAGCTAAGCAGATTTGTTGTTAAAAGAACTGATAGAAGATCATTATGTTGGAAATCAAAGATGTCGATCAGGAAAGTAATTTGACTCGGCATTGTAGTACTTCTCGGTTCAGGGAAGATAGTATGGAATTCCTTTTTAGAAAATGAGTTTTGCTTGCAGCATTCTTTGACTTCACTCAAACACTGACAAATACTTTGCAGTTGTAATCAATCCAGATACATTTATGGCATAGAATACCACAGATATTTCCAATGGCATTGTGATCAGATGAATATGCTATTCTAATTCTGATATTACTAAAAAAAATAGCCGTTCTTTGGTGCCCTGAACCATTCCCTTTCTGAAAACACCTGATGGGTTTTCTTGGTCAAAGAAACTTTCATATGATTCAAACTCACTCGCGGAAGTAAAATGTCTAAGACTTGTATCCGTAATCAAAGAAATGTACGACATAATCAAAATTTCTTCACCTCAGTTTCTTTGAGAAAACTGCCATAGTTCCTCCTTTGTGTCCTTTCAATAACATTGAATTCCATCAAGATTGAAGTTCTTCCTCAACTGAAAAGATAATCTGACAAAAAATTCAATATCGAAGTGCACAATGCACAGGCTTTTCATGTTAGCCCTGGCGTATTGCAATCTAATCAACTTTATATGGAATTGTATATCGAGGAATGGTTGTTTTATTCATTTGGTCATATCAAAGTGTATGGAGTTCTATTGGTGATTTTTGATTTGGTGGGGGAAAGATCAAGATTACTTTTTGAATGTCCTTTGGAGTTGGTTGAATTGTTATTTTAAAAGGAGTTTGTACATGATTTATTCTTTCATTCATTTTACCATTATGTTTTTAAAATAATCAAATCTTATGGTTTTCATCCATTTGTCGAACTTGTAGCCTTAACGAAATATAGGGTTTAATATGCCCGACGCTCCAAGATAGTCAACATACTAACACCCTAACCGGCCACTGTACTGTAGGTAGGTATGCTCAAGGACTGGCTGAACATGTCCTACAACGGTTTCTGCAGAAGTTGCAGGGTCAAAGAGAAAGATGAAAACATCAATCACGCCCAGCACTTGCCAATATTTGAAAGGCTACAATAAACAAATACTTTTTCAACGATCTTAACGATCTGAGTACCGCCTACACGTTCTAAACTTAACAACTATCTTAGGACCTACGGGGCGAAGGGAAAGGTTGAGACCAGAAGGGAAAGGTTGAGACAAGAAGGGACAGGGGAGGCAGGGCTAGGAAGGATATTCTGCTAAGATGAAACCCGAACGTCGATGGCAACATTGTGGCCATTGGTGAATTATAGCCATATTAGTCCGATGGGGTTTAATACGGAAGAGAGGTATGAACCTTAGGTTGCGAGGATTCGTGCTAAAGGATACCGATTCGAGAAGTGCGGGACAATCAGTGTGTCAGGTAACAAGCTAATGAAGGAAAAGAAAATCAGCGGTTTCCCAACGATTTTCGAGGTACTGAAGACGGATAAGTTTTAGACGATCGGTGTAAGGAGCCAAATTGTTGCTGTCGATCCAGCCGACGTCGCAAAGAGTAGGAATATGTATGTGCTGAACAAACTGTCGAATATGGACGGCGTAGTACCTAGGGGGACCTAACCTGGCTTTCATATTCAAGGATGGGTCGAACGAAGGTGATATATAGTGATTTGGTAATGTAGGGATTCGAGAAGTCTCTAGACCAACGTTTTACAAAGCCAAGCGCTCTTATAATGTTGTCGATGTGGGAACGAAAGTTATAACGAAATAACACTAAAGAGACTGAAGAGAAAGTAGTTCCTGTGGGGTTGTGTAGCACGCTTCCTGGAGTAAGTAATGAAGTGACATTTACTGACGTTTGGTTCAAGGAAGTTTTTCTGGCACAAGACAGTATACAGGTTGAAGTTGTATTGAGGACAGTCCGAATCGCTGGGAGAGGAAATAAATCTGTAAACCTTCAAGTCGTCGGCATACACAGAGAGAAAGGAATTTTTTGATAATGCAGTCAACATCATTGGTGAGGGGGAACGAACATTGTAGGACCAAGATGACTGCCTTGAGCGACGCCCGACGTGGCCATTATGGGGTTAGAAACAGAAGATCTAAACAACACTTCATATTGTCTACCTTTCAAGAAAGAACTGATCTATTTGATAAAATTCATTTGAAAACCGAGGGCTTTTACTTGCAGGTAAACTAAGTCTATTTCTCTGTACGACTTAGGGAATACGTAGTATCGCTTCTGTATGCAGATTTTCGACAGAACGTTCCTTCTATCGTGGATTAGAAGATACAACCCCAAACTATACTAGGGAAAGCTCTATTATTGTAGTACCATGACTTAGCAAAATCGATTAAGGAATTTCCATCTGCGGTGGGGATGGTCCAATAGAGTGTTTCAGGTAAGAATCCTGATAAATTATTTTTGAGCTCGTTGTAAGCTGGTTAATTATTCAAATATAATTAATACGTTGTATAAAATCCACCATCTACCATCCACCCATAACTCACAACCCATTAAAAAAATATCCAAGTACTGGACCAAGCCTTGTAGGAAATCGTTTCCATCTACAAAAGGTAACAAAAACCTTGATTACACAAAATCTCCACATTTCCACAATTAAAATCCGCCTCATCCTTGAGATTGGTGATTCTAGCAATTGCATTGTGTTTTCCCTCAAATTGCCCATTTTTCACCCCAAAAGTCAGACACCCAAGTGTACTTAGACAAGTACCGCAGAGGATTCTTAATGTTGAAAACGTTGTAAAATGTCTGTTGCTGGTTTGGTTTTAACCAACCCAGAACCCATAACGCTCCAAAGTGTCGTTAGTGAGTTTACCTGCATTTAAAATTACTTTTTATGCAAGATATCCGGCTGGTGTAGGTCGGATATAAAAAGCTTAAGTGATACCATCACGGTAAGTCTACAACCAGAAGTAGGTATTCCAAAATTTATTCAGCTTTTTACGAGCGTAGTCACAAAAAAGTTAAATTTTAGCTGAGTGGATCGATTAAAAAATATTGACTTCCAGTTCCAGTGGTAAAGGGAAAGCGTATCCTGATGTCTCAATACGTGATTTGGATTTGAAATGTTATCTGTTTGCTGTACTATAGATACAGTTTTTAGATATGTATTGTTCGATTGGCCCTAATGGAATAATATTAAGAGCCAGATGTTCGATTGTTGGGATAGGAAGCATTAGGATATCCTATCGCAGTGTCTGGTAATTAATTGATGAAAATTGAAGCATTTAATTCGTTGTCTGCTATAAATTGCAATTGTACATCAAAACTTAGTTGGAATAGGAATATGTCAGAGGAGAAAAATGAATTCATTTTTTAAAATATTCATCATTCCTGTGAGAATATGCTCTTCTACAATTCGGAGTCGACAAGCCCCTTTGGTTATGTTGCTGAGGTGCCATCCATTAAAATGCACCGCCTATTGCGGTCCAGAATAAGTTCTGAGATTTCATACAAACCACAAAAATACTTAGTCACTAGAGAGAATGAGAATTGGCCCAATTGCCGGGCTAATGAAATATTTCAATTTTTTGTGAGATAGAGCCTCTCTGAATCTGGGAATTCACTCGACTCATAGCAGAATTTCCAGAGACCTTCCTCAGCTATAACTAGTTTGCATAGACGCCCTTAAGTCCACAAGGCTCTTTTCGGATATGTAGCTTATTCTTGCTCATGTTAATGCATGCCTCAAATATTTTCCAGGTTTTTCTCTCATGGTTTGCCCTAACCTTGGAGTGCTCTATACCCTGAGGATTGTCCTAGTTCTCTGAACTCATTTTTGAGGGTATGATTCCCTCTTCTGCAAAATGGTTCACAGAAGCTTACTGGTACTTCCCTTCCTTGCTAGACAGACGGACAGTATATTACCCTTTCTAACTTTCTTCCTTCTAATCAGCTCTTTAACTTTCAAGGGATTCCTAAAGGTAGGTAGCTTACCATGGCAGACCACATATCACATCATACTTTAGCTACGACACCATGCTCTCAGCTATGCTCTCCACGTGGATGATGCTACAGTGGTCGAGAAGGTGGAAGAAGATATTTAAATATGTAGACTTGAATTGAAAACATCTTCTCCTGCGTCTGATACTGTTTTTGATTCATACGTCCATATCCTGGACCCCACGTTTTGTAGCCACAAGTCCTCCTTCCAACCGTATCAGTTGAAGAAATATAAAGCCCATGTCTTGCGGAAGGACTTCGAAATTATTAAGAATAGAGGTGTGTCGTCTCCTAAGACTAGACCACTGAGATGGAGACTTGACACTAGTAACTGCAAAGGCTGTCATTTAATTCTTATAGATCCATTGCCGATAAACGAAACAACATGTCCAGACCCGGTGTCGCAGTGGTTCTAAGTACTCTATTGACGCAAAGACAAGTACCAGGGTAGCAGGCTATCTGCAATGCCATCCAGCAGACAATCGGACCTTATTTTAGTATAGGCCTAGTGATGGATACATACAGCCAATATAGGTATGTGAAGTACGTAGCTGTAGATCCTATTTATTTCCTATCCACAATGATGACTTTTTTAACATTTTCAAGGATATTAGGTTAACACCAAGGCTAACACTGCACACCTATGAAGTAATGGCTCTGGAATCGAGTGCCATGACAGCAACTTTCCTATCTGGCAGTGATTCGCAGTCGAAATTGATTTGGATGCATCTATATAAAAAGTCCTTATAGATATCCTCTAACTATACTGACCTTGATCTAGAGCTCATGGAATTGTTTTATGTGATGTGTTATCGAAGCACACAGTTCAATATCTTTTTGAGGCATTCAACGGAGTATAAATAAATTAACTTGGGTGACCCTGTATAATATTATTCCTTTCAGAGAGGAGTATCTTTAAATTAACCCCCGAGATGACACAGTATATGAATTGGCATAAAATATTGGTAAGAGCACGCCAAAACTAAGCACCAGCTGGCTAAGGATAGATCTTACAATAAAGGAAAAGGAGTCAGTGACTCAAAAAACTTTGCATATTGTCCTTGGAACCTTTAAGGCACCCAAGGACTCCACAATGCAAATCTCTCGCCTTCTCCTATATCCCTTTAATTTCATTGCCACAATTTCAATCGCTCCACACCATCTCCTTCAATCATTAATCATCCTTATTTTATATTTACGACACATACCTTCACATTCTGCAGAAATTCACATCTTTTTATGTTCCTTCCGATGTGATATATGACGGATGATAGCAACCCTCTGTTGCTCAAAAATTGTGTTTCAAATATATGTTACCACTACTCATTCTCCATGACATTTAATGGATTTTATTTTGCAGTGGTTACTCGAAATCGCAAGTCATGCATAAGTATTGTAGTATATTACATTCTCCCGGATCCAAATGTTTACTTTGTATGTTTGGCTACAGTGAAAAGTCACTGTTGTACTTCGCAAGTCAGAGGTTCTTAGACAACCTACAGTCCCTACATGATTTGGCTTTTATTCTTAAAAAAAATATTGAATACATATGTAGTTTAAGTATGCCCACACCTCTTCTGGCATCACCATCACTTAGAAAGTGACAGGGACTACCATGATCTTATGCATATGCCAATAGGGGACTACCAGAGATCTAATATCTCTTCCAACTAAGAGGTGTGGAGGAATGGCCTAAACTTCACTTTTGTTTTGAAAGCCGGACCAGAAAAATAGGCCGACCATAGGATTCCACCCGTTTGTCATGTTTCCAAGTACGTATAACGAGTGATGAGCTTGCTGATCTAGCAACCAGGTTGTTGAGCTAAGGTCAAGCCATTTGACAGCAGAATCAGCAACAATTTTTAGAGGAAGAGAACTTGGAGTCTCAGAGTACTTGATTTTGATCCATCGTACTATCTGATAGATTCGATCGATGCTATTCTCAGTTCAGACTTGAGATGGTTTACTTCCTTTCACAACCAAACAGTCAAAAATAAGCAAGATTCCACAGCGATAGGAAAGCAGCCAAGGACTTATTCAAAATTCCTAAATCTCTGACAAAGAAAACGATTGAAGAATATGCTAAGGTAGCCTTTGTATCCTAGACAGAACGGGCCTTCCGAGGAGATGTTTGTTGAAGTTAAATAGACATAAACTAGAGAGGTTTTCAAGCATAAAAGCAGCATCAACTTAGGTAAAAGGTTTGACTCGGTATTTAGAAAGACTATTTCTGCTGTTTGTTAATGATAATGATAGACAGTCTCTTAATCTCTACTCGAGGAGCAACCCATCAATAGAACCACCAAGCTGGAACGATGTCAAGCCATAGCAACGTTTTAGAACCATAGACGAGATGACTTAAGAGATGAACTGTTCAGTTGAAGATGACTTCATAGGGTGCACACTGAAAGCACCTGAAGCCATACATTGTCAAACTGGTTCGTCTTAGGTTTGATCGAACAAATCAACATCTTCCCCTAAATCCTGGAGACGGCCCAAGAATTTCAGATCGATACTCACTTTCTGTTCATTGAATTTAAAGCCGCATTGATAATAAGAAGGACAACGATGGAGAATGGTCCTTACTACAACAAGATCAGAAATGGCATCATCGAGACCTAGAATCAAGACAGTGTGAGGGGCTGTTGAGGAGCTCCTACTTGTATAACTTTTCACCAGATAGTAAGTAGATGACATTAACATCATCCTCAACCTCAAACAATGCTTCTGAGTGGAAGTGTGAAAAAAGTAAGTACATGGTATGTACATCATGGTACATGGTACATCAAGAAAAAAGATCTACGTCTCTAGCAGAACGTGACGATGGACAGACACACCTCTAAAGGTATTGAACGAGTTGTCTATCTAGCCTGGACGTTGAATCGACGATAAATAATACTTGCCAATTTTTGGTCCTGTGTGTATAGATAGAGAGTGGAGAAGAAGATATGTACAACCATAAGGTGTACGAGTTGTACAGTGACATCAAACTAGTCAGAAGAGGTTAACCACTTAGATGGCTGGGTCATGTTAAGCAATTGAACAACAATGATCTAGCCCAGAGAGTCTTCAAATCCATCCTGGAGGGATGACGCAGTAGAAGACCTTGTCTAAGTTGGCATTCTCAAGTGGAAAAGGACCTCAACCAACGTGCAAAACTTAGGGAAGCTGGCTATCAAGTTGGCTGGAGAGGTTTGTTGGTTGAGACCTAGGTCCACCCCAGACTGTATCGCCAATTAAAGTCAGTAATTGCTGCCATTATAGCCTCAGTAGTCAACTATTTAGGAAGCATGAAAGACTAGGGAGAATCTACATTTATAGGACCTTCATAGGACCTCCGTCCTGCTGTATGGTCCAGAGGCATGAAAACACAATTAAAAATCTTTGAAGGCGAAGCCGTAAGTCAGATTTTTCCTCATTGACTGGAGGAAAAATATTCCCAATCGGTGCATGGTACTAGCTAAGGATCATGCTGTCTAGAGAAACTCGTTGGTTGAGGGCCTGGGCCAGACCGAATTGTAGCACCACGCGACGTAGGTAAGTAAGGCAGTAAGTGGTTTTCATTCCTACAGTTGATCCGAGATAAAGTCTTTGAGAAATGTTACCTATAAACTTAAGTTTGTGCTAAGAGTCCTTGTGGGTTTTACAATACCTACCTTAAATATTGTATTCATTCTTAAAATTCTCTAGAAATTCCCATATTTGTTGATAGCACTTACACCTTTCATCGTTTATGGTTTGAGTGACCTTCCAATTTATTGAAACCGATTTTATCTGAGCTTGGTTAGCTTATCCAATTTCAGTCTGTAACTCGATTGAATTCGATCTGGGAAAAACCTTATAGGACGGACCTTTGCTTACAAGTTCCCGAATCAGGCAATGTCTTAGATTCTTTCTGGATACCGATCGATTCTTCTTGGATTCATTGTACCAGTCCTGTTGCATTGATCTTTGTTGCCACATTTTAGCCAATTTGGCGTAACGCTTGCATCCAATCACTGAGTACAAGGACATGATAACACACAATCAAGCAGCAACAGGCTCATTTAAAATAAGCCTCTTTGTGGTACATACAGACCTTCTGCAGGACATCTTAAATTTTCCTCTATTTCAATTCAATTCGGTACACCCTTTTATTTTTTTTTTGTTAATCTACGCAATTTGTAATTGACAAAAAGTTTGTTGACAAACAATAAAACCTTTTGTTACATCCGACCATACTCTTGACCGGCCAAAAGGAGTTGAGGACAATTCAAATTGAAAGGAAATAATACTCGTACCTTTGCGAAAGTCTTATATTTTGAAGGACACTAATCCACCCTAGGCAATGTTCGAATTGTGTAGGTGGAATCTGGCTTATAGAACCCTTTTCTATTCTACCGGAAATGGAAAAAAAAAAAACAAAAACGAACGAACAATTGAAGACATATTCTTGACCATTAAGACTGTTCAGTTCTGTTTTCTTTATTTTTTTATTTTTTTTTTTAATTTAATTCAACTTGTTCAATTGTTCCTTTGGTGCGGGATTGTAAATTGCCTAGAGGGGTTGTTTTATTCGCGAGATAAGCGCCTTGAATTCATTTGACATAAAAGAAGAGTAATGAAATCTGTAGGCAAGTAATTTTAGTTTCTTCTCTCTTTTTACTGGAGTTCTTCGTGTCCTTTTCTTTATTTTTTTTTTTTCGAATCATCGCTGATGAAGTAGGATGTAATTTTCATTTTTATTTTTGTTCATCAATCTTGTGATTGGATCGTGAGGAATGGAGTAGACGAAGTAAAAGGATTTATGTACTGAAGAAATGAGGGATTTATAGGAATTTATATCTTCACTGGTAAATTGAATGGTAATAGGGAGGATGTGTAGTCCTTTGTGAATTTATTTTATGTACTAGCGACTCGATATAATTGCAGGAGGTTGTGATTATTAGCGCTTAGTGAGTTTGAAATGGGCTTGTTTTGACAGAAATAATTACTGACACTTAAGGAGTGTATCTGGAAAAGGGAGTGACAACTGATGCCTTAAAGACTAGGTCTTCGGGCATCACTTGTGCTGTCACTTAGAAGCCGTAAAGGATTTTACAAGTCAGCGGGAGAAATCCAAGGTGGAAAGGATTGGATTTAGTGGAATGACTGAATATCGAATCGTAATTGAGAAACAAGACGAACGAGTGGAGACAAAAGAGAATACGTTCAATACATTACATGGGACTGACAAGCCTTGGCTAATGGTGAGGAGATATAATACAAAATGGCATTCGAAGTGAATCAAGAGACTTTCTTCACTCTTGACCAACATATAGCCAACTTCTTCCCAAATGCTAGATAGCAGGCAACTGAGTACACCAAAGTCTAAATCATTCGATTTGCGTTGTTTGGTTAAGGATTTATGTAGGTTGGGTTTATTCAGTTTCGTCCATTTGACCCAAATCGCGAAGGGAAAGGAGATATGTAACGATATTGAGAGTCAAGAGACTTTCTTCATGCTTGACCCAGGTACACCCTATTTCTTCGAAACCACACTTCTGCTCTTAGTCCGGAGACATCATATTGCAGTCGTTACTGGGTCCCTTCTACCCAGGCAGGCAGCTTGGTAACCCAAAGTCCTATACTAAGCAAACCTCTGAGCAATCTTGTGTTTGAATAATGTCTGACACATTATGTCCAGAAGTAATTATGCCACCATCACGGAATTAATTAACTGAGCAGCTATGTTGCCAATCACCTGCTCTCGCATTTTCGAATTTTTGCTTTGAGTTAGCAGAAAATTCATTACCCAACTGCTGTATTCAATCACACACCCTAATTGCAAACAATCCGTTTTGGTTTACCTCTTACCATTTACTTCCAGCTGAGCCTACGACAACAAGGAAGCATTAGGATCATTGCTCAGGTATGAAGTTATGTTCTACGATTTATCTTTCAACGCTTGAACGATTCGTGTCAGCTCAATCCGTCATATATTGATTATTATCTTGAGTATAGGAACTTTTAGACATATTTCTTGTATTTATGAACTCAAATGTTCAACGAGAGTTCATTTATATTTTATTTAGAATTAGTAATGAATGTTGGGGTCAAGTGAGCCATTGATACAGGGATTCATTGCCCTCCAACTTCTATACTGTCTTCTATAGTGCCTTCTGTAGTGCCTTGGCCTAAGTTCAATGTTGTCGACTCCGACATATGAGACCCAGAGATTTAGAAATATGGATATCGAAATATACTCACTTAATTTGAAATGCAAATTCAATTAATGCCTCACCTGTAACGAAAAGGAAAATTTAAAGGTTATAAGTAAGTTTAAAATAAATATCAAAATCTTTTGTAATAGGTACATTGTGGGCTCAGAGGTTAGTGTGTTGGACTATAGAGCAAGGGGTTCGAGGTTCGAATCCCAGTCGGGGAACACATAAAAGTTTTTCACGGCCCCACCGCTCGCGAGCGTCTGACAAACATCCGAGAGTACAACTATCCTGAGAAAGCTTCTCAAATAACAAATTGCCCTTCGGACACGGCATTAAACAGTAGGCCCCTTCCATTCGTTCCATAACACGCACAACACGAATGGTTGTGAGAAGCTAGGACCTAGGTCCCATCGACCTTTAGCGTCGAGTATTTATTTATTTTTTTTTTTTTTTACATAATCGAATGAGCAATCTTCTGCTCCAGCCTTAACTATCTTGAAGAATCAAGTTCCAGATCTTGAGACTAAACTCATTTTTTTTAAAACGAAACAGTGATCAGGATTCGAGACAATTAAGCAGTACCTACTGCGACTAAAAACGAGTTACTTTCTTTATAAAGTTTCCTCTAATAATGGATTCAACCATACTGCTCTCATTTTAAAATGTCCAACAATAGCCGAGTAAGGTAGTATTCATAGAATTTGCGAAGACCCACTACAAAAATGCTGAAAATTTCGTAAAGTTCGTAATAGCTATGTCCGGTCTCTCTGAAGCACATTTTCGCTGAAATTTGAAGGTAGATAGATATAAGAAGACGCTGCATTAATAGCTAACCCTGGAATCATCGTGAGCCCATATCGAATCTTAAACGAAACAAAAGTTTGGCTGTGGGCTTAATATACATAACTAATAGGCCTCCTGAACCGACATGAGTTTTTTATAAATTTTAGAATAGTTAATGGTGGCTTTCCTGACATGTTAGGGAAAAATACAAATACTGGTCCATAACACAAAGGACCTACCTTCTCCCAACCATTCGTGTTATGCTTGATATATTCTTTACGTGAATGGAATGCCATGCTCGAAGGACATTTTGTTAGTTTTCATGACAGTGATACTCTCGGATGTTTGTCAGGCGTTCGCGAGAGGTGGTCTTATAAAAAACCTTTTTATGTGATTTGGTTGGAATTCGAACCAGGAACCCTTTGCTCCGTAGTTCAACTCACTAACCACTTGAGCCACGACCCTTTAGTTTTAAATACTAATGATATTTGCCTAGAGGAATTGTGCTGTTTGTGGACATACATACGAATGTACATAGGATGGGATAGGATAGGATGATTAATTTTGCGCCACCTTGTGCTATATTACACTCTAAACTTGGGACTAATCATAGACCAGTGCGCACTTCAGCAATTCAGCATTCACTTGTTGACACAACTCACCAATGAAGCTCTGTGGTTTAGTTAAGACTTTGGAAATTTTTAGTAAGTTTTCTATTTCCCAAACACAATACCTGTTCCATTCCCTTTGATGGTTTTATTTTCGTCAAAATAAAGGTTGGAATGTTGCGACCAAACAAACAACACCAACACTCGACCAAGAGAAAAAAAAAAGTAACTTAGCAATGGTGCGCCCAACAAGTGTTTTGCAAACTTTCACGTTTCCAAAAAAAAAAGTAAAAAAATATGATAGTAGGTACATTCACAGCGACAGCTACCCTCCCACACACTGAGTATGGGAATTGATATCCTACTTCTCCTCCCAAAATACGGGTTGTCATGTGCTTTTTCCTTTTTGCCTCCAGAAGGCATACATACTTACATATTTCATCCCTGAATCCACTGGGAGTTTTACTTTACCGTTCGCGTGGGCAGGGGATGATATTTTTTTTTTTACTTACACTCTCTACACATGCAAGCGAAAATTCTGACTAATGTGTGTAGTACACACAATTTAATGTTGTCCTTCAAGCAAACATTCCGAAAGTGAAGTTCAATAAAACGAAACCATATTTCGGGAAAACCAAATCACGGAAGTGAAAGAATTTTGAAGAATGTTTCCTTTTTTTATTTCTTTGGTTCCTCGTCTTGGCCACGGAAGTGGTTAACCCACTTTAATCGACCGAAAGAGAATAAAAAGGGACATCTTGGGATTTGTTCATATTTTTGTTGTGTGTTATATTTATATGTCAATGGAATCCTACTCGGAGTATTCGTGTTAAAGATTTGTAGATGGGACTGTGTGTTCCCGGAGGAAGATCAATATAACTTTGACACGTGTCCAAATGGAACGAATATGATTTAAGGGGATCAGAACCGAGAAATCCTTAATCATATATCTCTTGGAAATGTTACTGTGTAGTTTTTCTTCCTTTTTTTGTGTTGTTTGGCTTATCGATCAAAGTGAATGCAATAAGGATTAACCCAAAAAGGAAGCAAAAAAAAAAGTTGAGTTATATCAGGACCTTTTCAAATTGCCTCTTAGGGCAGCACTAATAAATGTTGAATAGCAATAAAATAGACGAAAACATATTTTCGAGAGAAGATTAACATTTTCTATGGCAATGGGTGGTAGTGTCGCGTTGTATTCGCTGAATTGCTGTTGGATATTATTTTATAACTCAGTTATCCATCCCAGATATGAGCTAAACTTCATTCACCATTCTTCATTCATCACCGAAAAAGCAATAAAATTCCACAATCAATCTTTCGATGGAGGAGCAATCCATGTATGCTATTCTCGAATCTAAACTCTCTGGACCACAAAATGTTTAATGGAGAATGAAGTCTTCGGGGGAGACTTGCTTTAAAGGGCTTAACTCTATGCAAGCTGCTAAGTACGGCACATGAGTCTTTTGGTGAAATTTGAAAATATTGGGCCATCTAATGAGAGCTGTCACTTTGAAGTTCCAGCACCCAATCAGCGATAGTAAAACGAAAAATAACTCTTACCAATCGCTGTTTCTTTGGGCTGAGAAGGCAATTCAGTAGCAGAGTCCTATCCCGAAAAACTGAGAAGACTCTATATAAGACCCTGATCATCCCAGACTCAAGGTTTATACGAGCTAAAAAATGCGCATCAGTCGTTTGAGATGGCTAGGACATCAATGGACAATCAATGGACACCAATGCTCTGGCCGTAGAGTCATCGAATCAAACCCGGAGGGACAACGCAGTAGAGAAACTCCTCGCCTGTGGTGGCGCGCACAAGTAGAAGGGGACCTCAACCGACTTGGAGCGCGCAGCTGGAGACAGTCAGCTAAGGACCGAGCTTACTGGAGAGGCTTGTTGGTTGATGCCCAACTTGTAAATGTATCTTTTATTCAGAGAAGGACAATGTTCTTTCAACAAGATTGAACACCTTGTCACATTAGCAGCATGGTAACACGTATCTCCTCTGTCTTAGCCTTTTAGGCCAAATGGGCGAGACTAAAAAAAACTCAAGAAGGAAACGCAAATCAGATGATCTATGCGATTAGGTTGCCCATTTTGCCACTAGGTGGCAAGCAGTGAGGTATCCATCACAGAAAAACGATGAAAAATTTGGGATCCTCTTTAGGGCAAGAAGTATCGGTCCAATTATCCACAGAATAAGCTGATCATTAGACTTTACTAATAAAAATGTACCTCAGCTCAACAGATATACATATGTAAATATGTATACAGTTGCTGTTGACTTATATGGTGTAGCAAGGGGATGATGTGACTCAGCTTTGTGTGGATGTCCAAGAAGTCTTAAATAGACTCGACCAATACACAAATGTTTGCTCTTACATTTCTGCGAATGTCAGACTGAGTCGCCCTGAATTAGAATAGATTATAGGAGTGTGGTGGAAGAGAGTGACTATATCACTGCGGCCACAGATGCGGTCCAGATGTGTGGATGTCCAAGAAGTCTTAAAGAGACTCGAATGTCAGACTGAGTCGCCCTGAATAAGAATAGATAGGACTGTGGTGGAAGCGTGTCACTATATCACTGCGGCCACAGACGGGCCTATTGTGATTTCTTCCAAACTTACCCGAGCTCATTATGAACCCAAGAAGATCTGTGAGTGACCTGGCAGATATGTTTTCTGCTTCAAGGTAGAATTTACCTATATGACGATGGCGTGCTATCTTGACCTATTCCCATAGTCATGAGTTTTTTTTTTTTACTTGAAAGTGTCCAGTGAGGTATCCTGTGGCTATACGAGTCTGAGTTCTAGTCAAGCCTAAAAGTTGTTTCCTTCTTATGAGAGATATGTTTGGCATGAACACTTCAGCTTTTACTGAAAGCTTCAGTTGTCAGCCAGTATGTATGTATCATGTATTCCAACATTATTTCCCAGTGCAGATGAGTAAGTCCACGCAATGGTCTTGGCATCATGAAAGTCGATGCAGATCCCTTACATTGAGATTTCCCTATTATTGCACAGCAGACAACTTGATGGTATTTTTAAACTAAACTTTCGTCAAGTAGAAACCAAGATGCAATTTTACAAACTACATGAGGACAACAGTGTTTGACCCAATTATTTATTTCCCTGCCAGTCAAAAGGATAGAATTGGTTCAAAATCAAACTCAATTCATCGCATCAGGATGCGTGCCAACAACTGCCAACAACTTCAAAATTCGAATCTCAAGTTAGATCAATATCATTGAGCTTTTAATTTATCGCCAACAAACCGCAATCAAGAGCTTATTATTACATCCCAACGTAAATTCATTAAAATTCAGCACTCTGATCCAATTTCTCTCGTACCTGTCCTTAGTTCATATTGTTCATAAATCACGCTCTACGCAACATACCCACGCATTCACACATGCAAATACATTCCTCTCCTTGTTGGTGGCGTGAAAATGATTTACACAGCAACGAAATTAAATAATAACCCAAGACATCACACGTATAGAGGTGTGTGTGCACCATTCCAAAGTAAATAAAAAGGAGAAGAAAATTACCCACACCTCTGGGAGTTTAGAGGCAGGAACCAGTAAACACATATGCTTAACATTAGGATGGATTATCCCTTAATAAGAGGCTGTATCATGTTCTCAAAGGTGGAATGGCATCAATTAGCAAACTGAATTAATCAGAAGGGTAATTAGGTTCTCAATTGCTAAAGACCTTGTTCACATTAGACGGAATTTGTCTACGTAGGTAAACTCTCTTCATTGTGCTCGTGTCCTTGACGAATGACAAAATCAGTCTGGCCGGCCCTGACAGATTACGAGGCGAGTAACCGATACGTGACATATCGAAAAGAGTTCTCGAATAAATCACTGACAAGTTGAAAACAGGTCATAAGTCTGACAAGACCTTGGTTGCCTAGATTTCTCCACAGCCAATGCATAATAGTACCCCCCCCTTGGAACTATTTGTCCTCGCAGTAAAACAATGTGATGCGTTTTGCCCTCGCATAGTCTGTACCTTGGAATCCTTTTTGGCGGAACATTGCATCAAGTTTTACACACGTGTAATGCATACCAGAGTAATGATGCCTTTTGTTGCGCCGCAGCTGGAGCGTCATATGATCTGGAGATGTTAAGTCGTTAGTTGCGGTCGTAACTCCGGAGGAAAGCGGAAGCAACTAACTTTTCTGCTGTGTAACTTGGATCCTTTAATACTGAGTTGCACTTCCTTTCATAAACTAAGATAATAGGGTTATGAAAGACATGTGCACACAAAGACAAAAACACCAAACCCTGTAACTGGGTGGTTGACGTAACAAGAGCTCGGCTACTTCCTTCCATGCGCCAGAGTCACGGGGATATGACACAAAACACTGCGATTAATTATGAAGCTGCTAAAACTCTGCTCTAAAACCTCTCATTGCAGATAAAGGACTTTAAGATGCAAAAGGGGGGGTTTTGATATAAATTTGCATCCGACTGAGCTTAGTTGGCACGTAGCAGTTATTAAAATGGTTACGAGGACCTCCATGAAAGAGTAGTGCGATATGCTTTTACTTTTTTCATACAAAACAGGATGCATATCAACGCATAATGGAAAGGATACAGACCTTTCGTAACGCACAGTATGAATATGTTCTGTTTTGAAGACCAAATTCAGAGGTTTGAAATAACTAGGGTATGTGTACTCTTTCTGTAACTGTCAAAGCAATATGGATAGTTTGTACAAGGTGGCGCAAAATGAATCATACTATCGGAAGATGTCATAATTTTTGCAAATGGCGTCGTACGTCAATCATATTTGACATTTGTGAACTAGACAGCTGCATTATACAAACAGACAAGCAAGGAGGAGCGCTATACTCCGCAAGAGTCTGGAATAATTGAGTCGATTTTTTTGATGTTAGATTTCCAAATCGTGTCGCTCCAACTGGGCAATGATTCCGGGGCTTAGCTACTCCACTCGAACAGACTGCAACCATAGAAGAAGGTTATTCGGCGGAGAATATCGCGGCTGTGGCTGCCGATGTCGCTGACAACGAAGAACATCAACCAGACGACGAGCCACGCAAACAGGAATCACTAGACGAACCCTACAGCGTGAAAGACTTACACATGTTCCAATGCACAGTGCCATCAGATCAGTTAATACCTCCTAACCGTCAGTCGCGTGTGAATTACTATCAAGCCATCCTCAATCTCAACAACGAAGAGGACGTTTTTGTGTCGAAAATCGTCATGAGCGACGAGACGCAAGAGAGATTATATCCACTCAAAGCCACTGTGTGGTTCGGCGTTCACGCGGAAGGAGTGATTGGGACGGAATTCGGACTGGGAGGACGCCATCGGCAATACGCTCACTGTTACTGGTGAAAGCTACAGGGCCATGATAAACGACTTCTTACTGTCGGAATTGGATGAGCAGGGTAAACATGTGGTTTCAATCTCATACAGCTTCTGAATCTGAGTTCCAAAATGTGCAGGTACACTACAGTTGGACAAAAATATCTGCCCTAACATTTGTTTAATCAGTATAAATGATCCTGATTGGTGTAAACATCGCCAACTGGTCACTGAGCGTTCTAAGACTATGGCATCTCTCTGCAGATGGATGACGTTTACAATCTTATGAAAGTATTCCACATTTATGAAGCTTCAACAACAACCCAAGTCTTTTCCAAAATGTTCATACGATACTTTCAAAAAGCCAACAAAAGTCATGGCACAAGCCATGTTTACATAAGACACACTTATATCGAAAGATACTGACACCACGAATTTGTTTTCATACCCAATGACAACAAGGATGTAGTAGCCAATACATACTAATCCACAAATTTTATTTTTAGTCCTAGTATTTGAAAAGAAAATGTCCTTAACTTCCTCCATTTTAACCGAATACAATAAGTTACGCCCTAATTCCGCTTATTGAACATTTCACAACACAGACGCAATACAAGTCCTTCTTGTACTTGACTGAAGAAGGATAAAAGACAAAAAACCAATTATTAGGAAATAAAACACTAAAATATTAATTGCCCCCAGACGAAGGTACAACGCTTCATGCTTCCAACAGAAATTATCCTTTATTGTCTAATTGAAGTACGTACTTATGTATAAAGGACTTTTTGATTCAATTAAAGAGTTTAAGAACTGACGTTTATATTACGACTGATACGGTTAACTAATCGCAGATGAAAGGGTGAGTTTCTTCCATCTTAACACAAAAAAAAAAAATAAAAAAAAATTATAAATTGGACAGTGGAGAGATTAGGATAGAATTACAAGAAAAGGGATAATAAAAGTGGGCGATTAAAAGGACTGTATTCGATGTACTTAAATGTTTTATTGAAAATACGTCAGTTCCAGATTATTAAATTTATTTCCATTCCCAACATGAACAAGAGATATGTCCTTGTTTTGTGGAAGTTTTCAGCTCCCAAAGACGAAAGACGAAAGACGAAAGACGGTAATTTCGAAATTAAATGAAGACAAAGTAACTTGATATGTATTGGGTAGTGAAAGTTGGAGGAATCTAACGCAATGAATTATGTATTTAAATAATCACTAATTAAGTGGATAGAAATCTTTAAAGTTTTATAACGATGTAAAACAAAGTTCAAGAGCTTTTCAACATTACGAAAAGTTATCCTTGATATAGGGTTTTTGGATAGACTGGGAGGAGGAAATATACAAGTAGTAGTAGTCAGTTTTATTAGTTGGCTAAGATAGGTAGTACTTGGCCATAAGTGTTGAGAGTTGTACGCAACGCCAGTTTGCTTATTGGCAAACTCGATATGATTTACCAAGGATTAGTGTAAAGGATGATGAAAATAAACTATTGATCGGTGAAACTGTAGACAAAATGTTTCAGTTCATGGAAACAAGACAAGTACGCGCTCGACGAGTGAAGAAACGTTTTCTAAAAGTTGGACTTTGCACAGATAGAGAAACACAGATTATGGTATAAATATACTGAAGTACCCTAGGATGCACCCTGGGCTTGAAGGTTCTAATTGAGTAACAGTATTCTATCGTCCCATTCACTGTAACGTTTGCCATTGTATAACCGTATTGAGAACACAACTCAGGTCCGCAGTAGAAAGTACAAGTCTAAACAGCTTTATTACAACTTATGCTAAGTTAAAATAATTCTGTACTTGGTATCTGGTGAGTGTCTTACTTGAAACTAGACCGTAGACGGAACTGAGATATCGTTCGCTGAAGAAGTAGCAACTGAAACGAGTTCCCAATTACACTTCATGCTTCAACACAAATTCGAAGATCAAATAGTATTCCATACAATACTCTTAGCGAAGCCTGTGGAGACAACCAAATATGAATCAGAACTTATAAGAACAGCGAGCAAGCATTGCTTTCATACCACGAACCATTAGAAGTTATTACTTCTTGTTTAGCTTTTTGAATCTTTAGTCCTTTTGTTTTCCTTTCACTTTATCTTCCGGTAAGTTGGACAAGGTCTCATACAACAAGCCGTATTACAAACAAATGCAGCTCAGTCTCGAGCGTACCTTTCGGTTTACCTGGCGACTTCTAAATCAGTCAGCTTTTCCTGTGTCCATCGGATAACTGCGAAGGTGGTCATACTTCCTACGCAAGTCGTAGGAACGATTATGTCAGAACCAAAACTAAACAGAAACACCAGCCAGGAGTATCGCCTCAGTAGAACATCTGCTCAAGTGCTGGAAGCAAGGACTTTGGGTACCAAAACTGGCCCTGGTCCCGACAATAACAATACAAGAGTCCTAAAGTGTGGAGAAAAGTAGAAGTTAACTTCCGAACTAACTTTCTAAAAACCACTCACGAAGGTGGATGATATCAGGGCCATTAGTCATTCGTCTATGATGCAATGTGCAGTCTTGATGACTTTTCTGTGGTCTGTGGAAATAGTCGGATTATATCGACTTTGCACTCTGAGTAGTATCATCTGATGAGTCTGTAAGCAAGCAAATGTCTTCTTCAGACGGATTGGATCAGTTTGATCCGCGGATATACAAGTCCATTCTATATGAGATGGCTCTTCTAAGGTTAGTCTGACATCTAAGTGTTGTAAAATTGCTTTCAACTTGCAGAGAAGCAGATGTAGACTTACACTAAACGATAAGCCCTCTAAAACTCTGGAAGGGCTGGAAGCTCTTCTACGAACTCCGAATTATTTACTGAGAGGGGGAAGCTGTCGACTGGGAATGCGAAATTTGTACCAGACTTCATCGCCATCAGTAAACGTTGACGATAGGAGCCATATCACAATCACACGCTAAGCCTCTTACTTGTGAACATTGTGACGGCTGCGATTTATACGTTTAAAAACTGGGACTTTCGATAAAGATTTAAGAGCAAAACTCGATCTGCCAACCGAAGTCGAAAGACTATTGGTATTTACCGAGCTCGGAGTCCTGAAAGCACCTGAGAATTAATGACTATTCTCTGACGCTATGCGAAGAAACACCTTCGAACACACGACGCTAAAGAAAGACCAGCATCCACACACAAGGATAGGATTTCCTTATGGGATGCGACTCAAATTCGCCTAACACGCAATGGGGCAGCAGTGATACAAACCCATACGATGAGTCCTTATTTAAATTGGTTATCGCAAACAACCAAAGGCCAACGAACGAACCAAGTACCTTGATTAAATCCAATATAGGGAGATCTGCTCAGAATAGCTGTCGCGCCCAGGGATAATGAGCGAGGATCAGATCCGTAGCAGGACTAGGACGTGTCCTAGTTCCAACTGTCCAATCAGGTATCTTCAAGATTCTGAAAGAGGAATCGAAAGGAGATTCCAGGATTGCATAGGAAGCCGTCCTTTCAAATTAAATCAAAATAGTCTATGTACCCGTAAGAACTCCTACACTTCCACCCAATCCCTAGAGGTGCGCACCTTGGTACTGTGTAGTGGATAGTAGGAAAGATTACTAGTTGTCCCGACGACATTTCTCCGATTTGCCTGATCCGATCTATGCCACATTGGATGCCACTCAGAGAGCAGTGGAAAGAGAACGTGAGGTTGTGAGTCTGTGAGATATTCCTAACTTGGAAAAGGGACCTTAGTCTTGTGTTCAATATGCCTACAATCGAATTGGTACTGTTCACAGGACGGTATCATATACCATTTCTAGACTAAATCTACAACTCGTCAGATACTTGAGGTAATTCTCAACAAATCACAAGTAGACATGCAAAATGAGTTTCCTTTTTGGTTTAACTTTGCATCTTCCAGGGTCAGCTAGCCCAACCCAGCTTATCACTATAAAACACAGAAAGCATTTCAATATACAATGTAGACATGATTAATCGGCATCCGTAATTTTCTTATAAATATCAATTTCAACTTATCTAATCCGTAGACATACGGCAATTCTAAAACCCACACATTTCATCTTCAACTTTCACAACTCAAGGATAAACAAAAAAAAAGTTCTTCCCACTTTTGTTTCCTTTATTGTCCAGACCATCCCACTGCCAGCCAGTGAGGCAGTAAAATTCTGCTTACTTCTAATTTTAATATTCCATAAAAATAGGTCCAAAATATAGCAATTGCAACCAAGTTTTATTGACACCCAAAACACATTTGATAGGAAATAAAAAAAGAAGGAAATGGGCGATAAAATTCGGATGTAATAAAAAATTTCCATACGCAACATATACACACCTACTATAATCCAGGACCCACCCAGCTTCTTCAATTGCATTTTGTCTCAACGACTACGTTCCTTGGCCGGCTGTAGTCCTCGCAATTTTTATTACTCTTCCTAATAATGATGTATCGTCAATTAATGCAAACCGATGGCATAAAACAGACACAGATACTCCTACCACCCGCCTAATATAGTGTGCGCATACATAAATAACTAGAGTGTGAACAAGTAAATGAATCAGAACGAATCTTTGTTGTCCTTGCCACAAATTTAAAAGACGTAAGCTCTGGGGAGGAGACTTCAAAGCTGCCTGAAACCGATTGTGTAAACCCCCATCAAGTGCACTCCCAATACGTATACGTAATCAAAGAATAAATAAGAAGGAATAGGCAAAAGACGTCAATTTAAACGAAAGTACGTGTTTAAGGATGAAGGATAGCAATGTGCTTAAACACCGGAATCAATCACGTATACTAAGTATAAATGTTACCATGCCACCGATGGCATAAATCCACAACCAATGTTACCTATTTTTTTATAGGCGCACATATTTTCAAGGGTCCTTTACCATTAATTATCCTGTGTAGGTATCCTGGTACCGTAACATTTAAATACAAAAAAAAAAGAAAGTATTTAATTGTTCATTTGTGAGTTGAAATCGTAAAACCAAAATCGACTATACCTACTTGAGATGCTTAGAGGACATTTATCAAATTAATTTGAAAGGAAAAGCGATTACGTATTGTGGTGTCCCTTTTATAACGACGCAGCACGAAAACCTTTTTTTTTTTTTTGTTGGTTTTGTTGGTTATTTTCAACGATAACGATGTGAAGCATGTGCAGACAATATAAAGAGTTCGTGAGATGTAAAAGGATATGGAATGACCATTTAATGTCCTTTTTATTTGTAGGTGACCCAATTTTTACGTGTGACAGAGTATTTACAAAGGACCAGAGGCTTATAGTGGCGTTGTGGGAATCTACAAAAGTGACATCCTAACTGTTTGTTGAAGGGATGCTAATGTAGTCAGAGTCAGTGTGAAATAGGTTAACGAATTTATTACATCTCCTCGTTTAATGAACGACAGGAAACATTAGGATGTAACTGCGCCTTGTGTGGTATAAAAAAAATTGTTTGGAAAGTTCCCAGAAAATACATTAGATGTCACTTGAAGTGCTCAGGTACGTAATATTTATCGCATACCTACTCCCATGTGACGGATATCCGGTGTCAGCCATGGACACAAACCGACTTAACGAAAAAAAGCCCCTGGATTCACTTTGTGGAACTTATTAGGAAGCTTTTCCTCAGTATAAGAGATACACATTGAGTTGTATTTTTTGTGACAGCGAGTTCCCATTTTAATGTCCTGATGGAAATGGTTGATTATTTTGTATATTTTGTACTGTTTCTCATGATGAACTTTCATGTTATTTATTTCATAAACAAAAATGAAATAAACTGAATCTCAATTTGTTTGAATAGATGACAGATGTCATGTTTTTCTCGCTCCATATCTAGTGATGATTAGCAACTTATGAAGATGACTTTGGATACTTCATATCCGTATCACAGTTGGTGGTGAATATGTTGAAAAACAGGCCCAAATGGTCTAATTAAAAAAAAAGTGATGATACCAGAACTCTATTTGACATTTAGTAATGCTGATGAATGACAGCTGATCTAGAGGAGTAGTGTACAAACTAGTAGAGAACATCAGCAAACACATGTTTAAAATCGTTCAAAAAATTTGGAACTGTTTTTTGCAATTCGTAGGAAGTGTTATACGAAAAGTAGCCAAGATTGAAAGCCATTCGTAAACAAAATTATTGTGAATGAATGAGCCCACTTATAACCATGTGATTGAAGATTGATGAAAGTCTGACTTACAGATACCATGTTGCAGTCTCCAAGTCAGAGTAAGGTAATGCCATGTTGACGATGGTCTGTGCCATGTTGAAGTTTTGTTTTTTTTGAGGAGCTTTTTCATGACAGTTTTTCTGTCGGATGTTTGTCAGACGTTCACGAGAGGAGAACCGTGATGTTGTCTGGGTCACGAACCTCAGATTCAGTAGTTCGACGAATTAATCGCTGATGGTGCTACGTCGGTATTAGGACGTCGAAGATTATACCAACGTCAGTTAAAAGCTCTAAACTAAGTGCAATATATATGTAGGAATCGAGATAGGATGTAAGTATCTGACGAATGCAAAACGGAATGAAAAATCAAACCGATGCTATATGAGAACTAAGCTTTTATATATCCATCTCCAATATCAACAGGTCATTGCTTCTGCAGAAAGGGCATGACGAAGGATGTAACTTTGGGTACAAAGGATGCATAGAAAATCTGAAGAATTTCATGTTTATTAGGGGAGATGCAGTCAAAGTTTTCAAAGAAATATGATTAGCAAGCCAGCCACATAATAATATTACAGAAAAGCTTTAATATTAAGAAGCGAAAATAAATAAATATTATTTTTAGTGTCCGAAGGGAAATTTTTATAATTTGAGTATCTTTCCCAAAACAAGTTAAACTCCCTGATGTTTGTCAGACGCTTACGAGAGATAGGGCCGTGAAAAAACTTTTAGCTGTTCTGGTTGGGATTCGAACCTCGAACTCCTTGCTCTATAGTCCAACGCACTAACCACTGAGCCATGGCGCCCACTAGAAGTGAGTTGGCCAGAAACATAAGGCAGTTGCCTCTTTGGGAATAAGTTGCAGACAGTAGTAGGAATAAATAATTGTCTGGGTACAGTGGTGGCAAAGCATACATTATTTTTGATCATGAGCTTAGTTTAGCCCTTCCAATAATGGTCCAAATTCGCGGTCATAGACTTTACAAAATGGACAATGCTAAGTGAGATTCCAAAGGGTTTAAGGGTCAATAGACTTGCTTTACTATTTACATGGATTTAGACGTAGTTCAACAACGGTGGTGATATTCTCCAAATTTGAAATCATCTGTGATCCAGATTCCCAAATTCGTTAGGGTGGGTAGTGGTGGTCATCTAGTTTCCGTAGAACTGAGGTCTCTTGAGAATAAACCAATCTTAAAACCAGGGTCATTCTGAGAGTAGTCCTGATTCCTCCAGCACTAGAATGAGAACACTTACCATGACTTCTTCGTGTACAGATATACAAATGAGTCTCAGCACCACTAGTGAGACACATGCGGCCTAATCAGGGAAGTCTACTTAACTACATATTTTTGCTTCTTTTTTTTGTAGGACTTTTGAAAATCAATTTTTTAATTCATTTTGGAATTATTAGCCATATAGCAAGCCATAGTTTGAAAAATGGACTGATTAGACCTGACAGTTTGAAGCATGCAAGACTTGCAGTGTAGTATGCACTGGGTATAGTTTAGGGCTTCACAGTGAAAAACAAGCTCTTGTGACCACAAGTGTCTGGACAAGATCATGGAATTTTACACTGTGCAACTTCTGTGGACAGCCCTCTTTCTTTTTAGAGGCGTTATGAACTATTTCAAAATATAATCTTGTGGTTGATAACTGAGATTTGCTTCACTTATGAATGACCGAACTATAAACCAAATTTGCTAATAATGTAATTATTTAGGCTCCAGTTCTAGAAATGTTCGATTTCTTTTCACCACTGCCACTGCGTTAATGACTCCTTCTTTCTCATATTCATGGTAAGTCTACTATAGTGCTAATCTCCACTGATAGTCGAAAGGACAATGATGTGCTGAGTTTATCGTAAAGGGCATATAACCGAGCATTCACCCTTTTCTAAGGTGAGTCTGCAATACAGTCTTGTGTTGAGATTTATCACTGAACAGAACTATTCGACTTTGGGGGGTCCTTGATTCAAGAGCTCAACCATACTCAAAATAAGCGGACTTCTCAGACTATTAAAAGGAATACCTTCGGCGAACTTAAACCAGAGTCGACTTGGCAGGATAAGCTCTATGACTTCAAAAGACTCAGTACTAGGTCTTCTATTGTGGGATGTTATATATAATCCGGATATTTTCCGCTTCAATTTGTAAGGATAATTCATTTTATTCTACATCCATGTAAATGAAAGCTTCTCGGCAAAGTTCCTTCACATTGAATCATGCGAGATGTCGAAATCCTGTGAAATCCTGTGAATAGTAACGAATTGAGTGCTCGATTGCTGACTGCATCGATACAATTTCTTCCAATTGATTTTCCACATATTATATGGACTACTGACATGCTAAGGCGATTAGGATGACAATTTGCTTTACGACTTGAATTGCAAAAGCTAAGATAAATTTAGACAAGTTGCTGCAGCCAGCAATTAGGTGCTTTTCATTCACATCACCCAATAAATTTAGAGCCTTAGGTCGTGCCAAATCATTATTACCATCTAAATCTATAGCTAAGTGTCTTCCGGCGAACGTGAAGGAGCAAAAGTAAATGGTATTTCCGATGAGTGAACAAAATTGTCCATGTGTGTAGAATTGGAAAGAGTTTAACTTCAGTATTTTACTGCATAAATCAATTTCATCCCTGGCCAAGGTTCTCGCACATACATATATCATATTTCCACGTCCTTAGCACAGCAAGCGTAAGGACTCGAATGCTTGTGGTGTACTTACATACCTTAATGCCAGCAATTCAATGCCAATGCATATTGCTTTGTTGATGAAAAAATAATACGATTCGAATGTTACAACTTGCCACATGACTGAGCAGAACAAAGCGTGTTGTGTTGAATCGATAAATTTGAGTTCCATCGATTGGCAATAACTCCGCACGTGTATCTAAAAACTTAAAGATACTATTGGTGAAATATTTGTGTTTTTAGCACTTTCTGGAGAGGTAGTACAATGCTGATTGATACACTCTAGTTTGCCTAGACTTACATATGTCTTCTCTTAAAGAACCTGTTCACCAAAGTGACACTATTTGAGGATATGTAAGCAGACTAAGCAGAATCCTCCAAGTGTTGCCAGCTAGATAGTTTGCTGGATGAAGGTTGGAGGTATGCTTAGTCTAATTCCAGGTATATTTTGTTGTCGTCATTGGCAGTACCATGCGTCTTAGATTTCTAGAAAGAAGTTCATCAAAAAGAAGACGAACAGAGGACCAATTCCCCTTCACGGTGAAGTTCACATCTAGTCTCACTAGAGCTTTCGGAGCTCATTTCAACCAGAGTCTTTAAAGGCTGAGCCGGGATCGTAAAAGTTATAATGGCGGAGGACCCTTACACAGCAAACAGGAGTACTCGTAACGTACGATGGAAGATGCATCAGCATTTAGAGACTGTACTCCAGGAAGAGTGGAAGAAAACCTTGTAGTGGAACCATAGTCGGTACTGAGAATATCGGGAAAATTTCTCCTGTGACGAACACCAATATCACACTGTTTCCCAGAAGGGAACCAACCTAGACGATCCGAACTGAGGATAACACAATCAGAGATTCAATCCAATAAGTCTACTGGCTTAGGATCAGATTTCCGGACGAACTCCTCAACGTAGCTGTGGATAAGTTGGTCAAACTACTGTACGGTTGACAAATGGAATCTTAGCATCATTTGCATGATCTACGAGACAGAAGTCGCCTAAATTTATGTCGAATATTTACGTCACATAGAAGATCTCATTCAAAATATTGGGTATTCGTCTCAGGCCCCATTTGGCCACCATATGTCAGTATGTGCGGTATAACGATGAAGAACGCTCGTTGCTCCATGGAGGGCAGCAGTATTTCTGTGATTATTGAGACCAGAGCAGCTAAGGTCATTTTAACGCTTTAGGAGGGCAATGAACCTACATCTTGGACAGAGTGTCACCCTCAAGAGATATAACTTTGAAGTAAGAATCCACTATATACTCAAACAATAACATCAAACGAAGATTGACCCCTTTCAATCGCTGCTTCTTTAGGCTATGTTAGGTAAGGTTACAGTGGCAGGAGCCTGGAGACTATTTATGTTGGCTTTAGCCAGTTCAGTTAGATCATCAAGAAGTATGCATCTTCTTTGAGTGGAGAGAGCCTGACATGTGCAAATGGGGTGAGGAATGGTTTCCTCCACCTCTACGTCCAAGCCCCAGCCAAGTACCATGCCTACAGAGAATGCAGTGTCCTTCGATGACATCTATTACAATTGCTATGAGAGTCCTTTTCTGTCTAATCAAGCAGTTGTGGTGGGTTTTTATCCATCTCTAGAGAAGGATATGGATCCGATGTTTCGAAGCCATGGATCATCTCCTAGGCTCGTGAGGGAATACTTGAATCAAAGTTCTTTTCAAGCACAAGTTGAGGAATAACATAGTCAGTGTCCTTCGAAAGGAACTCAAGATTATTCAGAAAAGAGTAATGTACTGTTCTACGACTAGACTGCTGGGAGGTAGCATTGAAACGAGTGACTGCCAAGGGTGCTACTTGCTTACTATAGATGTCCAAAGGCGTCTGGTGAAAAGCTACTGTCTAGAGCGAGTGTCGAGGTGATTCTTAGGGCTTCACAGATGCAGAGGCATGTTGGTAGATATTTTGCATAGTTGAAAGGACGTCAACCATCTACGCGGGCAAAACTAATGGCAGCTAGCTAATGATTAGGCCGACTAAAAAGACTCGCAGCTTGGTAACCAAACTGGTACCAGTAGAAAATAATGTTGGTAACATTGGATCGTATAGGTAGTGAATGCCTCATGTTTCATACGCAAACCAGAACATCCTTATTTTTTCTAAACTTACATTTAATTGGATTCACTGGTGCAAGCATGCATCGCTTCGCCGAATCTCTCGAGCAAGGAAGATCTTTTGTTTTTAATCTGCGAACACAATTTGCTATCTAATTGCCTTCCTCTGCGCAACATCAATCGCATATCCCTCCCAGGAAAACTGCACAAACCTGATTAAGGTGTCACGCTGTATCGCAAAGAAAGACACTCAACTAGACAAACATACTTATTCGTTTTCGTTTTAAGATAAATCCAGACATATGATGTACATATCTTCAAAGGACTGCACCACTGCACCACTGCACCACTGCACTTTGCTTCAGTATCTCCTCCATCACATATCATGCAACTGATAAATACATATATATTTCTATACGTACGTGTATGCTTTCTATAGTATTTTCCGCTTCCTATTAAAATTACAAGGATTTAAGCGCTTCCCTGCTTCGCTGTCAAAAGCAACGATTGCTCCCTTCCCCCATTCCATGTTGACTTGGTACGCATCGCACGTAATTCGTACAAATAGATCCAAAAGTATCGTGCGAAGTCATCTCCTACTTCGTGCAGAAGATACTCTCCATCAACGACATAGACTTTGTCATCTCCAAAGTCTGGTACGTGAAAGCATCGTACAGGGACCCCCAGTGGCATTGCTCATCCAGTCTTCCCAGAATCGAAAAGAAACGAACGAGCAAATAGAAAAACTTTAAAATTTAGGATTCTTTTTTTTTCATTTTTTATTTCATCACAGAATTGCTACACGATGCACATTATGTGAAACAGCCCGGGCGGGTTAATTGAAATTGTTGCGTCCCCCCAAGCTGGCATTTCAATTCTACGCGAATAAAAGGATTCTCGATTATCATCAATTATTGTCGAATTTCTGCTATTTACCAAACACTTGCGGGAGATGTCGATTGATTTGCTTGTCTCTGACAATTTCAAATGTTAACACGTTTATTTCCAAACCAAATTAAACGTTTCCACCGAACACTCAGAGAACATCACGTTCCATCATTTTGAATAGTCAATCAAAATTTAGACTTTGGTGTACTCAGTTGCCAGCTATCTAACATTTGGGAGGAAGTTGGCTATACAGAGGTCAAGAATGAAAAAAGCCTCTTGATCCACTTCAAATGCAATATCGTCAGATATCTGCTTACCTTCCTTAGCTTTTTGGATCAAATAAGCGAAATTCAGCAAACAAAGCTCAAATAAAAAACGCAAATCGGATGACTTAGACTTGGATATACTCAGTTGGCCGCTACTAGTCGTTTGAAAGTCAATGCAGAGTACCACGGTCGAAGATGGAAAAAGGACCTCGATCCAACTGATAAAAAATGGGGGGGACCACAGTGAAAGATGGTCAAAGTCGATTGGTCCACTTCAAATGCAATATCTTCTCATATCTCCTCTCCCTTAGCGTTTTGGATTGAATGGACTTAATTGAACAAAAAACTTAACCAATAAACGTTTAAGGTATGATTTAGACTTTGGCGTCCTCAGTTTGCCGCTATCTGGCATTCGAAGATCAATGCGGAGTACCACGGTCAGAGGTGGAAAAAGGCCGTCGATCCAACCCATAAGCAATGTGGGGACCACAGTGAAAGATGGTCCAATTCGATTGGTCCACTTCAAATGCAATATCTTCTCATATCTCCTCTCCCTTAGCGTTTTGGATTGAATGGACTTAATTGAACAAAAAACTTAACCAAAAAACGTTTAAGGTATGATTTAGACTTTGGCGTCCTCAGTTTGCCGCTATCTGGCATTCGAAGATCAATGCGGAGTACCACGGTCAGAGGTGGAAAAAGGCCGTCGATCCAACCCATAAGCAATGTGGGGACCACAGTGAAAGATGGTCCAATTCGATTGGTCCACTTCAAATGCAATATCTTCTCATATCTCCTCTCCCTTAGCGTTTTGGATTGAATGGACTTAATTGAACAAAAAACTTAACCAATAAACGTTTAAGGTATGATTTAGACTTTGGCGTCCTCAGTTTGCCGCTATCTGGCATTCGAAAATCAATGCGGAGTACCACGGTCAGAGGTGGAAAAAGGCCCTCGATCCAACCCATAAGCAATGTGGGGGACCACAATGATAGATGGCCAAAGTTTCTCGATCCAATCCATAAGCAATGTGGGGAACCACAGTGTAAGGTGATCAAAGTCGATTGGTCCACCTCAAATGCAATATCCTTTCATATCTGCTCTTCCTTAGTTTTTTGGGTCAAATAAGCGAAATTCAACAAACAAACCTCAACCGAAAGATGCAAATCGGTTGATTTAGACTTTCGTGTACTCAGTCGATCGCTGTTCAGCATTTAGGAAGAAGTTGCATCAAGCACGGAAAAATTATCCTAAAATGCAATATCGCCACACATCCCCTCTTCTCTTGTTTTCTATAAGCAAGGAGCAGTATTGTAGGATGAACTAAATTTTGTAAAAGAACGAATAGGCAGAAAATTATAAAAAAAAACATTCGGTTGCGTATACGTAACTTTTTTTAAACGAAACTTTATAAAATAAGCATAGTTGGTTATAGGATGTTTAGAAACTGAGCCTTAACTGCCTCATAGTCAAGTATTTGAATGCCAACAATTGAAGGGGCTGACAGATACACCAGTAGAATGTACTACTCCTTGACTAATGACTAAGGAAGGCTAGTATAGTAAGGGCTTTGAGTACGTTTCCCAAAAAATTGTATCCTTGTATTCCTCCAGTGAAAACCAATTAAAGGAACAATACTCACTCAAATTTAAATTGTTTCCTTCTTGTACTTGTTTTCGTTTAATGAAGTTTCCACAATTTCATTTCAATTCACCTTCTTCCCACGAGATGGTTTCTGAACATGAATTCGGTTGAAAAGTTGCGATAGAACCAATTTCGTTTCAAGTGTAAAACATCCTGTGGTGAAAGTAACATCGTCTATATTACTCCTGTTCTGCACAAATATTACGAAAATATAACATACCCCCACCCACCCAGTGCTTGATAAGCCACCCACATGCACTCCACGCGAACATCGCAAGCGCTATACCCACGCCAGAAGGAACTAAATAAAGGACATATTGAAGGATATTAAATTCCAATCTCCTTTGTTCGACAAACATGTGGGTTTCGCTGCCAAACTTCTCGGCTTCCTTCAAAATTCTGACAAAACACATCCAAGACTATAATCCACTGCTGGCTGACCATCAAGATTCCATGTCTCCCCGGAAGCTTTTAAGGATAATCGCAAATTCATTCTATTTATGTATATCGACAACTTATCGTTCAACAATATGTTGTTTGCCAGGCGACTTTCGTGGTAATCCCTTTTAAAGTGAAAGTGGCTTATTCCGAACCAAAATGCAAAGCCAATTAAGTCTGATCCGAGCAAAGGCAGTTACCACATTCCATGATGTTAGACGCAATTTGTCTTGCCAGATTTGATATGGATTAACTCATGCATTATAATTTTATGTCTATTCCAGTTACGACATCCAATCATGTCGTACATAAATGATTGAATTCCATTAGTTTAATTGGAACGTGTTTTAGTTTGGTGCTGTGTGGTGCACCCCTAGCCTATGAAAAACATTTTCGGGTAGCCATGGCGCACCGCCATTAACAATCTATAAATACAAAATCTCTCATCATGTTCAGACATTGTTTTGGTGAGATATCCTTTTATCACACTCGTTCAACAAATAATTTACGAAAAAAAAGGTTCATTGTGAGCGGTGCGGTTGTAATCTCATTAAAATTTAACTGAAAAGATACAGCATCCTTCCAGAGGAATTCAATTAACTTCACGTAGCGCAACAGAGCCATATGTGTACGCCGCCGTAGCCCCTAACACATATACTTATACAAATACTTAGGAGGGGGTAATATAATCTATTTCATGGATGTACTGATTATTGTATGTGGAATGTAAGGGATATGTAGGCAGTTGACATAAGGGATGTGTAGGGCTAATGAGTAATTGCATGGTAGGAATAAGCAGCGAGGATGTCGAACCATACAGGATTGTATTTGGCGAGAACTCATTTGGAAAATTAATCTCCGAATTCGTCAAACGTATTTGTTTTCTAGTTTCAAACTGGTACTACATGAATGGTGTCGGTGTTAGGGTTATGCAGCAGGGGTCCGTCAAATATTTACTCGCTGTTCCACTGGGGTATATTGATTTGGATGCATAGTTGGTGTGGCAACTTAGACCTCTAAAGATCCACAGATTGTCACGTATGTAATAGATTGGATGGGCTTAACTTGTCCATAATGGCTTTTAATTCTGAGGTACCTTTATGATGGCGAGACTTTCCCCTCTTTGTTCCTTCTCTCATTCTAGACAGCAAATGATGAGCAGGTTGGAAGTAAATCTCGTTGTACTCTGGCAGACCTATTAGCCTTTCTTCATTCTTTCTAAAGTACCAGAATGAGTGAACTCCATATTGAGTACACAATGTCAACATGGACTGTCAGTTCTGACATTGCTAGTGACTAGTCCAGGCATAAACTCGAAGCTGGGACAGTCGTCTGCAAGAGGAAGCACCAAGGTGTGGTTCGGTCCCTTAATTTTAAGAATATGGTGGATAATAGTGTACTAATGGTCTTGGAAGTGGACGGATCAACAGTGATTGGTAATGCAGATGACGCAAAAAATAAGCTTCCCAGTTGGACAGTACGCGTGTGGTTTGGGTGTCATCCCCCTCAAAACGGACCTGGTACTCTTTACTAGAAAATATAAAATTCCACTAATTGATCCATCATATCGAAATGGTACAAACACAACGCCCTCTAATGAAACAACTTTGGGTTCTATCTTGGCTGTTAAGCTAGAAAACTCACACTAGGACTTGGCTTTCCGAGGATACCTGGAGAAGGATCAACGAACGAAAATAGATAACAGATCGAATTGCAGCAACTCAAGCAGCTGGGAGGAGCGAACTGTAGTCCTTATACCGCATGAAGATGAGAGAAGTGCAGCGTAGCGTGCTACGTGACAAGCGCAATTACATCAATGCGCTGGCTTTAGAAGCAGAAGAAGCAGCAGCGAGGTGCCACAGCAGAATCGTTTATAAAGGATGGGCCATCTAGTGGTTTCTTTTTAAACCAAAAGTTACTTTGACACTGACAGCTGTTTCCAGCTCGAAATCTTGACAGAAAGATAGTATCATACCTCCGCAGAAAGAAATGAGTCGCTTTACGCTTGAAGAACGTTGGGAAACATTGAAAACTTATTTCCAAAGTAAGTGCTGTGTAGCCCAAACAGTGCCTTATTTGAAAAGAAGTTTTGGCCGAAATGCAGCACCCACCGCGCCTACTGTACGCAAGTTTGTCCAAAAAGTTTATAAGACTAGTCGACAACCCTCATGGTCCCTGTCGTCGTACTGTGGGCACAGACGAGAATGTGGCCGAGAGTGTGAGACTCCATCTCCTTAACAGCTCAACGCACTAGCCTGAGGAGAATTCCGCACAAAGATCTCGGATTATTCGCTTACAAGGACCTACTGACTCGGCAATTGAAGGCGCACGTATGTACATCCGCTTCGTTATCGCTTCACAGGTTGGGCCTTAGAGCAGCTTGAATTGGACTACGAAAATGAGGTTGAGGACAACGTTTCGGTCAACGGTGGACGTTACAGAGCCATGTTAACTGACTTTTTTTTACTGAAATTGAAGACATGATTTTGGACGACCTCTCGTATATGAAGGATAGCGCGCCAAGCCACACAGCCCATGCCGCACAGCCCATGCCACAATCGATCTTTGCGCACCAAATTCCCAGACGTCTTTGCGATGTGAATTGGCCGCCTCGGAGCTACGATTTGACCCTTTTGGACTTTTTTTTTGTGGGGAACACTGAAGGAGCGATATTATGCCAACAATCCGGAAACGATTCAAGCACTTAAGGCCAATATCAATTAAACAATCCGTAAGCTACGGCTCGAAACCATAAACAAGGTCTTGGAAAATTGAAGTGACAGATTGCGCTACCGCGAAGCCAGCCGAGGCAGCCACTTGAATGACTTTCTGTTCCATAAATAATGGGAATGTTTGCTCTTACTAATAAAGCCACAATACATGGAAAAGATTTAATTTTATTCATTTTATTGAATTTTTAAAAAGAAACTTGTATTTGGCCCACCGTGTACATCATCAGCATATCTTGACAGTCAATCCCATGGTTTGCCAGCTCCTCAAGTAGTTTGCCACTAACTTTCTTTGCTTTTAATGGCAAATAGTGTTGGAAATCATTAGATCGAGTCCCCCATTTGCCTTTTTGTGTCTCCTACAGGACTACATTACTACATTTTGTACTTCCACTTCACTTAATTGATTTTACGAAACAGCAACTGCAACAGCAACTGCAACTGCAACTGAATTAATTGCATTCATATCTCAACACTTAATCACGATAAATATTCAGTTCACCATTAGATACTATGAAACAAATTGATTACACGAATGCACATAACTGCATCCATTTTCATACAAATATGCATAATTCGAATTGGAATAGCATTTAACTGCGGAGGCGCAGTTGTTGTGTCCATCCCTGGGAACAAATATTTTCATGAATTCCCAACTACGGAGTTAACTATTTCATTTTTCGACCACTCTTGATGGAATGCATCCGATAGCAGGGGTACGTGCACCCAACTGAGTTTTGAAAATTTGCATATTTTCGTCTAAATTCAGACAACAAAATTTGAATTCAAGTGTAAACTATGCCCAACATATCACAACATTTCGGGTGTATCATGCAAATGTTTTACGTTCTAGGGTAGCGCATGAATATTGCTTTATAAAATAAATAAACGTTTGACTAACTTTATTTTGAAACTTAAAATATTTTTTTTTTTTTGAGAAATCCTCAATTTACATACGTTTTGCCCTCGTTTTGCCCTCGTTGACCGCTAAACCCCTATTCGCAGCTACCGTTTCAGTGCTAGTGAACGCTCCAGTGACAGCTCGCTGAGTTCTCCTAATAAGTTCAATGTCATCGGCTTGTAGTTGCATGGACTTGTGGCTCTGGGTAAGAAAGAACATTTTGGGAGAATATTTCCTCGAGGAACAGGAAGATGTTGCCCACTCAGACATCTGGACAGCCTGGTGTGTTAACAAAATTGATCTTTTCGGGCTTAAACATATCCTACCGTGAACAGAAGATAACCTAACCTTAAAGTTAATATATTTATGGCCCATGCATGGTGTTACCTTCCTGGGCGGTAGTGTAGTCAGAATACAAAGCAAGAACTGGCTCATGCTTCCGACTCCAAAATAGGGTAATGCTACATGGCACCATCTTAGAATGTTATGGTAGCAATAAGACTGTAATCATACTTGCTGCTGAAAGCATGGAGAGCTTTAGTGAGACCAGAAATGGATTAAAACCTGTCTCTTCAATGACAGTATCCTTTTGCCATACTTGCGAAAGACATCATATCCTTTGCGAAAACTTATAGTGCATATGAAGAGCATATAGAATGACTGAGATTCATGCAGAAACAACTCCTAAGACCGCCGCGTATCCTGCCATCCTGACTAAGCGGGTTCCATTGCATCGCGTGTGTAGCTATAGACCTGACACCCTACATATGTCCAATCCACTGCCACTTTCGTCGTCGTATGGTTGTGCCTATAGATTTATGGCCCATCCTCTGATAAAGTTGTTCGTTAGAGATACGGTTTGGCCTCAAACAAAAGTTTGCAACTTCCTCGTGATAATGGCGGTCACCCTCCAGGTACGACATCCATATAGCAGCACGTATTCAACGTTGGAACGGATGAGTCAATAGTCGTAGCTTGGAGATTAAGCTAATTGTATAATAATTTATGATTTGATGAGTTCGAGTTAATTTTCCATCCCAAAGACGTCTGCTTCACTCTCCAGATTTGCTGAAGGTCAGTAATTCGTTTAAGCTTAGATGTAAGAGTCCATCGAATCCTCAGACGAATCCTTTCTGTGACATGTGGACCTTGATATATATAGCCTTGATGATTGCTATTTATCCTATTGATACTTTTCAAAATCGATGAACGGCAGGTGAAGCGGTGATCGATATTTAACACATTCCTCGATGATGATCCGCAGGGTGTTGATGTGGTCTACACAGGAGGATCCAGAGCGGAAGCCTGCTTGCTCGGCATCGAGTGTGTCTTCAGGGTGTACAAGATATACAGTACGAAAGACTGGAAATACGAGCAATCCGAACTTCGAAGTTGGAGTCCACCTCACTCAGCACATTTCTAAGTCTCTAACTAGTCCTAGTCTAACGAGCTAGCCAAACTGAGTACGACTTACAGGATCCTGCCGAAATAGAGGAGTTTGGGTTTCTCTCTGTTAGTAGGAAAATCTCGCCACATGCAACATGTCACAGGAAATTTGACCATGGCTTGATCGAAAACGTAGTGCAGATATGTGCAGCTATTGTCTATCTTAGTAGTGTTCTCATTGGATACTGTTTCATAGGCTAAACTTTTCAGAGGCTGGACTTCTTTTCCCATGACTTTTCCAGAAACTGTACGGATGATGAGTTGCCCAACTCGGTCCCAAAAAAAAAACCACTCCATCACGGAGATCCTTTCTTTGGGAATCTGGGTATCCTGGTGTTACGAAACGTTATGACCCTTTTTCCCTTCATTAAAAGGGAAAGGGTCCGGTTGGTTGAATTAGTCCCAGATGGTCGAGTGATGCGATCTACCACAATGGACCGACCTTTATTGGCATAAGTGTGTGGGGACTACTGTGCAGACCAACCACTCTTATCTAAACCTAAACATAGCACTCGAGTCCACTTATACAGAGATTAGTTACTCGTCCTTGAATCGAGAGAAGGTTCATTGGTCCATGTTGCAGGTCCATAGGATGGAAAGGAATGAGTAAAGATGTGACTCCAGTTCAAGAGCGCTTTGGGAACAGCTGGTTAAGGAGACTAATAAATCACTTGAAACCTGAACACGGTTTTTTTGATCAGATTTTCACTCAAACTCTGAAACCTAAGGTGGTTAATGTATAAAATCTTTGGTTTTTCTAAGTCATGTTCTGCAGATGCAAACTGATTTAACTTTAGTGAAGGAGGCATTTACACTTTTGTTGTTTAGAATTTGATCAATCACAACGGACCCAGGGTGACAGGTTGGCTCTTTGTGGACAAATTTTGATCTAACTTTCCAGAAATACTTAGTTCTGGTCCTTAGCATGGATTGGAACGAAGTTTAGTCGAAGGTTCCTCATATATTTAGGATGCAACGATCCCCATTAGCAACTTCGAAACACTTTTACGTCGGAAAATCTCACCTACTCCCAATTGACAGAGATATCTTGAAAGACTCATAGTGTATCTTTGTCTACTGATTAAGTCCATAGGTATTTGCTCATTCCAACTATGAAAGGATACACCAGCTGGTCAACATCAGATGCCGAAAGCAAGGGCAAGTATTGCAATTGTTTTATCCCAATTCGAGTTTGTCAAGGCAAGACGACGACACAGTTCATGGTTCATCACTTGAACCAGACAATTGTACTATCAATTTCGGTAATGCAGCTGTCCCTTGGAAATAACACATCAAACAGTCTTTCTCAGCCCACTTCAGACAATAATCCACAATCGCCATGAAAAGATCTATCGTCCCTTTTTACAAAAACCCTTTATTTATCTAAAGTACTCGTGCACTTTAGAGATACAGATATTCCGTCCATTGTTCGCCTGAATCGTGATAGACACGAATAAACTTTTGAAAACCACTTTGAGGCAAGCGATGTACGAAGATGTTGCGCAGTTCACGACCGAGCACCTTGCATGGAGCAATCCTTGTCCCAATTCACCATTTTCAAGGTCCTCGTCCTCTTCTTGGTTTTAAATGAATTTGAAACATTTAATTCTACACTTGTAGGTATCTCGTCTATCCCTCGTGCCAATCAATCCTTGGAATAATGCTTCTGTCAATGGACAGCACAATCAATACGCCAAGGAAGAAATAAATCAAACAAATCGCAACCAATAGGCCAAGTGATTGATGGTAATCAGTCGAAATACATACAAACAAACAAAAATAAAGTCAAAATCTGTACAAGTATATGTACTTTCGCATTCCTTCTTGTAATCCTCCCCATTTCGTCAATGAAACACATCGATTTGTCAAAGTGGTGACCTCTTAGACCTATGCACGTATGTCCCATCCCTGGGAAACAGGATCAAAATGAAAAAAAAAAAATTGAAACGTAATACCATTAAAGCAAACAGGACTCCATTATTTATTTGAAAGCAAGCAAATCCTTAAAAAATCATTCATCTGCTTATTGAAATTCCTTTTCAGCAAAATTTTGTACTGTTCTGCAAAGCATTTGATTTCCCAGAGCTATTCAATCAAACGCCGATGATTGACATCAATCGTTTTCCCAAGCTGTTACCCTTTCATTCCTGATTGAATCCTTTCAAAATTGTAGTCGAGAATTATGGCCGTGTCACACTGTTGCGTTGGCAAAAAAAAAAAAATAGCAGGAGCAACCAACTGACAACATGTCGTCTGTGTTTGTCTGGAGGAAGAGCAAGTAATGATGTTGTCTTTATAATATCACGAAGTTGACACAAGGATACAGGAGTTTCGGTTCGGAATCCACCTACGGAGGCAATGACATGCACTGTGTATAGTTGGTTGGTTTATCGAAGAAATTTGCATATTTTGTCCGGGACGAGGGCCGGAGGTGGCTTTTTGAAATTCAGCTAGAGTCCTTCGGGGGTATTATGCAGTCCATTTATTTGAAGGAGGTCTTCTTGTTTAGCTTATGCACCATGGGCGGACATACATACTCGTGTATCATGGTCATGATAAACGAATGGAATTCGTTACACATTCGTAATAGACATATTTTAATTTAAAATATGCGTCGGGTTATGCAAGAGATATAGTATTGTTCTTGAATGTACAGTGGGTGGGTTGTATCTTTCTTTCTCTTTACCATTTTATTGGGTCCCTTGCTAAACAGATGGATGGACAGAAAGTGGTTCTCGAAGAGATGCACTTGTAACAGCATAGTATCCTTACAGAGTGTAATCCCATACTACATACTTCTTTTGACAATAATCTCCTATAGTAGCCCATCTAGCACTGTCAAGTAAAGGATATATTCCTAGAAAAACGGCTGTAGCCTCCTGGCCGTCTGTATGGCTTTTAGCAAAGTCAATACGTCTTTTGAAAGAGTGCTGTTTAGTGGTATTGGCAATACCTTTGAAGATGTTACGTTCCTACAGAAGCCCAGCATTGTGCCTGTAGTTTAGATGCCTATAGTCTCCATCAATGCATCTGCAAGGCAAATACAAAAAAAAAGTGCTTAGGAGACAAGCACTTGTCTTTCTTTGTGCCTTGTAGAGGAGAAAGGGACAGTTCCTCCTAAGCCACTACATTCTGGTTTCACTTTTGAGTCCTATAGAGTGGCATCACCGGTTAAGTTGAACTTTTTGCTGATAGCCATCAAAATATTCTTCGATATATTCGAAATAGAGATCTGCAGGGGCTCGTCTTTGTACAAAAGGGTTTCTAGATTGAAGGATGTGCATAGGGGTGCATAGCTTACCATATATGAAGGAATAGAACATAGTTAAAATAGAGATGCCGTAGCATCTTGATTTAAGAGTCGGCACATTATAGAAGATGCGTTGGACAGGATCTGGAATAATGTTGACACAAAAGCTTCAAATGTTGGGATGCAGGCTCACCAAAGGTGCTCTATAACCTACGGAGCCTGTCCTGATGTCAATATGGTGATCAGCGAGTTCAATTCTAAAATCGTAAGTAGAGCTCCGCATGGCTCATAGGTTAGTGATTTAGACTACTGAGGGAAATTTTAAGATACGATTTCCAGGAGATACAACATACTTTTTCATGGAAGCATATCAAGCGAGACTCTGAGTATAAATTTCATGGAAAACGCTTCTCCTTCTGATAAGGAATTAAGGAGAAGTTAGTCGTATCTTATGGACGAGGATATGGGCGACAACAGTCTTGGAATTCCATAACTTAAGCTCGAGCCAAAAAGGTATACCAAGCATCCATTATATTGACAAAGGAATTACAGATGACATGATGCTAGTTCGAAGGAACTATCAGCAGTATGCCCAGGACAGATGGATATAGAAAGCGCTAGGAGCACTGCAGAGTAAAATTCATATAATTTAATTTTCTTTACAAAGAAAGCCACCAGAGGCTTGAAACTGCGCTACAAAAATGTTCCTGTAGTTGTGCCTGTAGCAATGGTAGCATGGTGTCCTTGCGAGGTATATTCTTCCTTTTTCTAATGCCAGCTAAGACGAATCAAGTTAGTTAAAACATGTGCTGAGTTCATCTGTATTTTATGTGCAAATTCGGGGAGATCTTGCCTCAATGGAAAGAGAATAAGTACAAATCTGAAAAAAACGTTACGTATACGCCACCGAATAATGCATATTTTTCCTTATTGGAATAAGGAAGATCTCCTTAGACTATTCAGACTATTAGATAACATCTCCTTAGACTATTCATATCTGTGGAGACAGGTATTCAAGTCGAACTATTCACTATGAAATGTTTTATGTCAAGGATATACCACACCGGTCGAAGGACCCATTTTGGGTAAGCGGTTCAGTTCACAATGAATCAAATCAGTCAGTTCCATGCTGTAAAGAGGAAGTAGGGCTCTCTCAGTCCTTAGAACCCTTAGAAGATCAAAATAATTTGAAACGCTAAAACTTCTCCTGAATTTCATAGAAAAATCATTTTCAGCGATAGAGCTCATTTAGACTTGACCATGCGGTGTGGATTCCATGCCCGAGGTGGGACTGAATATGTACTTTTTCGTCGGTAGATAAAAATGATCTCAATGTCACGGTCAATGGATTCCGCTAATGTGCCATATTGGATGGCGATTTTTTTCCAAAATTGAATCTTCTTGACATCAGTGATATATGGTTCCAACACGATGGTGCAAAATGCCATACAACTGATCAGATAATTGATCTATTGAAGGAGAAGTTCAGTAGGTAATTGTGTAATTTCGAGAAATGGTCCTATAAAATGGCCACCTCTCACATGCATTTTAGAGTCAGTCGTCTGAACAACATCGAATTCCATACTTAAATGTAACATGTGTACTACATCGCGGAATAAGATTCAGGCCAATATCTCAATTTTTTTTGTCTTATATTTAAGTACACAATTGTTATGTCGTTATTGAAAAGCTCTTATTATGTATGCTGGGCATAGAAGGCTATGTCGTAGAGTTGTCGAAAGATTCATCATCTTGCGTTAGATCTGGGCAAGTACAGCAGGCGATTTGCAATTGATTAGCGTGGTTGATGACACAGTTGACAAAAGAGAAGTTTGAAGCCATGACAACAAAGTCGTAATACCACATCTACCAAGATTTCCCTTCTCAGTCTAGAGTATCTTTACCAACTTTTTGAAGCCCCATTACTGCTACATTCCATTTAAGCCAAGTGTCCGTTCCAAAGTCCATCCCCAACCATCGTAGATACCCATCAAACAAGCTCATTAAAATTGTATCCATAAATTTCATTTATTTCTCAAATTCGTTGCATCAAAGCTCCACTATGTCCAAAACTAAAATAGCCCAACAAGTTTTAAAAAACCCAATAAAAGCCAAACTATGTTGTTACTTGAAAAGTTTTTTAAATTCATGCAAATAATTACAAGCTCTGTTGCAACGAATGACAGATGCAATTAACGACACAATCGGTCAATCCCAAAAGGAAATAATCCAAGTGGAAGATTTTAATGAGAACAACTACAACAACCAGGAAATCTTCATCACAAGACTGTGAAAATTCTTCAAATTAAAGAAATTAACGAGGAGTAGAGAAGGATGTGCCACCCAGAAGAAGATTACTCATTTAGTAGAAGTCCTTTTTACACTCGCGCTGTGACTTTTGGTACATTCTTTCATTTGGACAAGAAATAGAGTTTTTTTTTGGTAAAAAAAGAACGACTTGGCAGGACGATTTGACGTGGATATGAACATTCTTAAGTATATATACTTGGATGCACCTATTGATTAAGGAAATCAATTGAGAGAAACGTTTCTATTAAGGACTCTTACTTAACTAACCACATGTAGCTATAGAACCCGATAATCCATGATGGCAGGAACCTTGGATGTCTGACAATACTATTACGCAGTACATTTGGGAAGTGTGAACTGTAGTTGTGAAAGAATTGGCTAAAGCTCAAACTGAACACGATGTCCCATAAGTCAAATCAGAGGCCGTAAGACCTAGGTAAAGGGATACTGAAGTAGGTTACCGAGTCAGCCTAAATTAGCGACCACGCTTAGACCAGCTGAGATGCATTGTGATACCACATGGATTTAAAATTCTGTGAAACCACCCTTGGAACCAGTGGTTTCTTCCTCTTCTTTATCTATCCAGTATCACTAGTGAAGAGACCCAGGCTACCATTATTACAATGTCCCAGTGACACCTAATATGGTTGCTATGACCATCTTTTTGTGTCTGAGTGTTTCTGATCCAGATCATCTATGGTTGGTTAAATTCAGCAAGAGTATACCTATGTTTGTTTTATTGAATAGGATCTGCAAGGTTGTACCCTACCTGGTGAGCTTATCAGGCATACAATTCTTAGGAATACCACAGTGTCCCGGCACCCAGATGAGGTGAATGTTGAACTCTTCAACTCGATACAACAACTGGCGACTGAGGGTAGTTCTTGAGTTGAATGTGAAAGATTCCAAGGATTTGATTGCAGTTTGACAATCCCTATTAATTTGTATATCCTGATTTCTTATCACATTATACCTTAGCCACGACAAGGCCTTCTTGATCGTCATGATCTTCTCTTGAAAGGCGCTACAGTAATTGGGAAGGCGGAAGAAAATAGGAGAAGACAGCTCCTCCTACTCCTGACTCATGATGAGCGTATGATCCCATCAAACTTCGTATCGAACAGAACTTGAGAAGGTACGTAGTCTGTGTTTTGCGGGAGAAATCCCTGGTGGTTAGCAATAGAGAAGTGCCATGTCCTAGGAATTGACCATTGAGATAGTCGCTCTTCAAACAAGTAGCGGCACAGATTGCCACTTGTTTGCTATGGTTTTCCAAAGGCGGCATTCAGGCAAAGGTTAGTCGACTTTGTCGAGCTAGTTAACAAGCTTTCTCCAAAGCCGTTCATCAGATTATCACGCCATATGTTAGTATAGATGCAGACTACATTTATTTTCTATTGCTTTCGTGAAGCAGTACAGGCTTAAACACGTTCGAGAATCAAGAGAACTACATACATCTGTATTTGAAGGACGTGATCAAGATCTACTCTATAACAGGCGTCAAGTTAATTTCCTTATCAAGTATAAAACCCAAACATTTAGATGAGTACAAGACATAAAAGTCATACGCATGAAGGTCGTGATCTAGATGAACTCTGGAACAGCCCCAAGATCGTCATATCTCCGAGGTTTCAAAACCTTACAAAGTTGAAGCTACACAGGAAAAAAATATATACTTTTACAAGGAAATGAAAGGTCTCGTCCAGAAAACGCTAAGCTTGAAAAATTTGAACTAAATGGCGCATTTAATATGATAGTTACCCATGAAGAGATTCGGTCTGAGAAGGACACCATTTTATCTCGTCTCTATCGCGGGTACGTTGTTTTCAACTTCCTGGACTTAGTCTTTGAAACTGAAGTTCGATCTTCCTTTTTGCCTATGAATCTGAGGGCTGAAAAGCTAAGATCTTACTTGACTGGACCAATGTTATCTATTCGAGGTGGGCGTGCCAATATGGTCGCCTTATCTTGGAGTAGAGTGCGTGGTAATATTTCCTCTGTAATGTGCTTGTAGGACTAAAGCCTCCTAGAGTTGTTCTTAACTACCTCGAATTTGTAATCAAAATCTTTGACATCTTATTTCAGGTAGCGTGCATGATGGATTTCAAATCTAACTTGTTTCGATACTATTCCTCTTTCCCTCGATTTTGCGGCCGCATTTGGAGCTCTTTAAATCGATGGACGGCTGTGAACACATGTTGCTCCATCAAGACCTGTGATGTTAAACTGTCTAAGATGGGTTTAGTCGTTAACGAACCCAAAGTTCACTCACATGTTGGATAGAATGTTACACGCGCACAGATAACACTATCAGCTACATAGTTACGAACATTGTCTGCCTAGAATCCGCTTTCATACAATGTCACCACCGTCAAGATTAAATGAACAATTACCCGAGCCAAATCCCTTCGGTTTGAACAACAACCAAAGTAACCCTGCACCAACTATGGTAGTGCATGTCCTTCTATACGCCTGGCGCATTGACATAGAGTAGATGTGGGGACTCTCGCTTGCTAATAGACAAAAATACTTCGTGATTTTTGGTGCCACAAATCCGTTCGGCACCCGGGCAACCATTCGTATTGTGAGTGTTACATTCTTCATTCGTATGCAAAGGACCTCCTTTTGAAAATCATGCCCGAAGGACAATTTAGGTTTGAAAAAAGTGTTCATGACATTTTCATGGTTTTTCTCGGATGCTTTTCACACGGCATGTTGATGTTATCTAGGAATTAAACCTCTAATTCCTACTCAGTAGCACGAGCCACTGAACCATAACACCCCATCCCTATCCACTTCTCTGAAAAATCCAATTGAATTCCAATTGAAAGGGAACTAGTTTTGAATGATACTGCAACAACAATAGAGAGATCCCGCACCAGGAATTTTCAGGTCGGCACCATGAAAACATCAGTTATTCCATTCCAAAGTTTCCAAGGGCTATGCACATGCCTTTGTGTAATGCAGTCCGTGTGAAATGCGATAAAGGTAACAGAAACGGAAATATTTGGATCACGCCTGGCGCTTAATTGCTTGAAATATGAATTGTTTGATTAAAAATACTTTTAGAGCAGAGAGCTCTAGTAAAACTGTATCATCCTGAAGGAAGTAAAGGAATAGACGATTCTCAGGATCCGATGGTGTTAACGAATATCCTGTCAAGGATATCAACAACCGCAAAGTCTTAGTCGCTTTCTTATAATCCATCTCTCCCATGCAAAGTAATTTCACCTCCCATCGGCGGTGGATTAAACACGAGTAGTCCTCATATGTGAAGTAAATTCCCGAGGATTTAATTCCCAGCATCGTACCTTGAAAAAAAAAATAAAGAAATGTCATCTCTCTTACCACGGCACCAGTGCAGATACTTTTGTTAGGTGTGTGCGCAAATTTCAGTTTCGGCGTATTATTTATGCCTCAGTTATTTGATACTGTTATAAGAGGTACTTTCGGCAGATTTAAGCTGCTCTGGAAAAAGAGAAAATTTTCATGGATTTATGGAAACTCCAAAGGGTAATATTCCAGAGACGCAGAACAGAGTCTTACTGCGAGGAGGGCAGGCACCATTGTAAGAAACTTTTGGCGGTGAAACATTTATGTGATTCACATACTGCATGGCACTGTTGTATATGAGGATGTGTGGAATAATGCGGTATAAATTGTAAGGGTTTTCGGCTTATCCTGGCTTCCTCGTTAAGTGCAACATAGCGTGAATCATGACTCCGCATGAGGTCCTTTTATGGTGGAAAATCATTTCCATAGAAATTAAGAAAGTCAGAAGTAATATGAAAATTATTATTTACAAGGACTTTTGAACTTTTTTGTCTCGTTAGATATTTATTACACCTTTAACTGATACGCCTTATGGTGGAGAGGAAATTCGAAAAGGGGGATGCAACACGTTTATAAATGGTATTTCAATTGGGAAGTCCATTTATTCTATGAAGTTTTCCAGGCTATGCATGTATGTAGTTCGACTGATGTTTTCACTCGCCTACACTTGCTGTTTATCCAACTTTTTAATCAAGATTACAACAAGCTCAAAAACTGACTGATTGGTGCAGTTTTCATCTTAGAAGAGTGCGTGGGTCTTACAAAGGATGACGTGGAGTACATGTAGTTTCGACACACCGGGGCCACATGATACACAGTTTCGCTCATGTGATTTGAATCCTCAGACCAGGGGCTATGTGAAGTACATCGTCTATGCCAATAAGCTTGAAACTTTAAACGAGTCCAGGAGCAATATCAAATACCATCTGTCTTATTTAAGAAACAATATGCTATGTACATATGTGCAGAAGACCATGCATTATCTAGGGGAACACACTCCACTCTCTATAAACTATAGCAGAACCACACTGTTTGTAACCATTCAAGCCATGATTTTCGAACAATAGAGGAACAATTAAGTCATGATCAAGGGATGGATTGACCGCTTCGTGATATGGTATCTGGAAACTACGTGTTCTTCAAGTGTGAAGTGGCTATTCATTGTTTGACTATGCAATCGTACATAATTGGAACCGAAATGGATATAAGGCATCGAGCGAGAAACCATTGAACCCGAACAAAGATTGGTTTCGTGAATGCTTCTGGAGAGAGGGAGTTGTCAACCCAGCAAGGAGTACCATTACAATCCCTGATTCCATAACATAAAGTAAAAAGTATAAGGTTGACTTTTTAGGAGTAATTGAAGTTGAACGTGGTAATACTCGGATCTCCAAACATTCCAAGCGGGCAATGCATCTGCGGATATCTGTGCATCTGCGGATATCTCAAATGTCACAACAACGGAGTAATACTATGAGAAGATTTAACCTTGAACGACTGGTAATAAACGTTCGTAACCAACCATCAGGACCTTTGCCGATCGCGTATCTCTCAATCTCTCGTGAAGTTCTATGCAGCCAAGTGCTGAAGACCAGTGGCACCAATGCCAAGAAGTCATCAAAAATACCACATGCCAGCCCCGAATAGAGACTTGTCGAGATGAACAAGGAAATCTCGTAATTGAGTCACAGTCGGTGTTGAGGATATGGAAAAATCAGTTCTGGAGACTTTTAAGCGGCGACTATAGCCAAAATTTCGATGTCAGGCAGGACAAACCATTCAACCTGGACGGTGAAAGCTTAGACTTCCATCCACCCGACCAGAAGGAAGTGAGGATAGCACTATTCAAGCTTAAGTCCAACAAGGTTGCTGGACCAAATGGTCTACAGATCGAATTGCTGAAGGCAGCTGAAGATGACTTAATGGAGGGCATACACTAACTAATTTCAAAGATCTGACTGGAGGAATGTATGCTAATGAATGCAACATCAGCGTCGTTTTCTCGATCCCCAAGAAAGGAGACCACCTCAACTGCATATATAAATCTTATCTGCCATCCTGTGTGAACCTCTAAAACCCTTCGGCAACAACCTGATTGGCCCTTATCAGTGTCTTTTTAAACCGGAAAAAGTCCACGTCCTGAAAAAATCCCAAGAAGTTCAGATCGATAATCACTATCATTTTTGAGGTCCGCATGTGACAGAATTTATAGAGATGAGCTATACAGAGCCATGTCTAGTTTTGGAATTCCTGCCAAACTCGTCAGGTTATGCAGGATGACGATGGAAAACGCTTGCTGCTCCAAAAAAGCCGGAAACAGTTTCACCGAAACCTTTGGTGTCAAGAAGCGATTCAGACAAGTGGAAGCGCTGTCATGTGATGTTTTCCATATGATACTTGAGAAAATTGTACAAAACTCATAACCCAACACCAGAGGTCCAAGTCTGGCCAATTATATACTTAAATACGATATTGATATGATCGGCAGGACACAGCGAGCTGTCACTTGTGCATTTGTAAACATTGGAGCAACAGCGGCCTAAATAAGGGCAAAACCAAGTATATGCTATTAACAAGAAGGGTACTCAGAACATCGAAGAATCGGACAGAAGTAGTTAGAAACTTCGTCAACCTCGGCTCCGCTATAAGCTCTGACAACAATATAACTTCAGAGATCAATAGAAGAATTACTCTTGGCAATCGTTTTTTTGCCCTAAAAAGACAATTGAGTAGTGAGGCCTTTTCGAGAAAGACTAAGGAGACTCCTAGGTCCTACGTACTCCCTCCTATTCCCAGTCCTGCCTTTTAGCTTAGATGAATGGACATTTACAAAGACGGATTAAGATGTCCTCGATGTTTTGATCGCAAAATTCTTCGAACAATTGTCGGTCCCGTTTGCGTTGACGGGCTTTGGAGGAGCAGCTTTAACAGAGACATCAACCTTGCCAGAAAAGTACGTATCAGTCACCTTAGATGGCTAGGACAAATAGACTAAATGGATACCAACGCTCCTGGCCTAAGAGTGTTCGATTCCAACTCGCAAAGAGAACGCAGTAGATAGTGGAAGATCTCGCCTTTGATGGCGCGCACAAGTAGAAGAAGACCTCAACCCTTTTGGAGCACGCAACTGGTTAGCCAAAGATTGCAGATTGCAGGAAAGGGTTATTGGTTGAGCACCAGGTTCATCTTGAAGAGTAGGTAACACTACTCTGCTTTAGTCTTAACTGCTTGACAGCAATCACGAATACCAAATCGGTTTGATCCTGGGAGAACCATTGTGAAAGGATACTTTCTGCCGGAATCTGAACTACACTAAGGAACACCATGGTATAGCAGTGTTATGCATCTAAGGAATCTACCGACTGAAGTTGTAAAAAAGACCAGAGAGGGGTCATCAACGTGCCACTGAACGGATGCAACCCAGGCTTAAAAATGTACATATGTGATGAGCAAGCAAGGTTTCGAGAAGCAAAATTACAATGCTGAGCGATTTGTGAACTTCTTTAACGTCAACCGCCTTTTCATATTAAGCATCTAGGTATAAGACCAAGGCCTGCTACAAACTCACTCGGTGTGACTAGGGATTTAGTACAGATAATCTGAGCGATAGGTTGCTCCTTTAGAAGATGTCTTACACGCGTGTAAAATAGACCGGCAGGAGACATATTGAGGAAGCTACATCATGCATCATGCATTGAGTACCTAAAAACCTGTTCAGGGCTCTAAGATTTAGGGAAACATTTTTTCCACCTCTGAAGCGGAAGATATTGTCGGAAGCTACCAAGGCTGATGAGCTTCATGGAATGTGACATTTAGAGTCCAACCACATATGTAAGTATCTGTCTTACAAAAAGCCTTTGCTTTGGACTACACTTTCAAGGATGGACAGGAATCACTTGAGCTGCCTAAAATTTTCCACCTTCTGAGCAAATGTGATACAAAAAGGACATCACTCCTATGAAAATCCATAAAAATGTAAATTGGATCAGTAAATACATCATTTAAGCCACGAACTCATTACACGCCACATTGTTTTAATGCTTTCGACCATAGTTTAGGCGATGGAATCAGATTGCTTCATTTTTACTACAAACCTCTTAGTGTTGCTAATCCAATTTCCACAACCGTAAACCAGGTCATAGAAATTACCACCCCCAAATGACTTAAAAAAATATATATGTATAGCGACATCCTTTCCATTACCGTTGAGTTAAAATCATAGTCCTTTGCGACTGTACGTCAATAGACTTGCAAGGGTGCTTGAATTTACATTTCCCAAAGGTCATGATTGTGGTTTTTACGTCGTCGTCCTCGTCCTCGTCATCCTCATCGTCGTCTTCCACTGACGGTGTCTTGTCTTTCGTTCATTAATCAAAATAATTGAAGTACTCTTACTTTTATTTCCTTTAATATCTGTGGCTGTTATAAAAAAAAAAAAAAAAAAAAGAGGAATACCCCTAGAAAAGGTTAAAGTGCATTCCTGTAGCACTCACTGCCTGATCTGACTAAGCCCCCATGAATATCATAAAACATTTTAAGAGTTGAAAGTTACCGTGACAGTATCTCTGTTGAACTTTATTGCTCCTCTGGGTAAACTACCTAAAGTAAAGGAAAAATAAAGTTTATTCGAATTTGAAGAATGACAAGGGGAGCCTTGAGATAACTAGCCAAAAGGATCATAACTCACCATAGGTTTGAATAGTGATAGTTTAGTGAGTTATTCCCGTGAAACTGAAAGGCGAAGTATCACATCATGGTTGGGTTTCTGGTACTCTCGATGATAAATGAACCAAAATGTGAGATGTGCAAATTTTTTTGAACGAACAAAGAGCATAGCAGCTCCATTTATGTTGCAATAAAACTATTAATCAGAAAAGTTTTCCATCGTAGGGGTGTCCTTTGGAACGAAGTTCTCCTCTTCGAGGGGGTTTCTACGACAGAAGCACAATTAGCTCTGTTTTAACAATTCATTAATTTTACAATAAAATTGACAAATGGCTGGGAATTTAGTTTTAGTTTTGCTGTAAAATTTAATATTCGTCTCCTTGACGGTGGAACATAAATTTGAAAATAAAAAAAATAATAAAAAATCGATTTAGCCAAGCTAGGCACCGGATTATTCCTACAGAGCGGTACCATCGTAAATAACTGATGGAATAATCTAACTACGTGCATATCGACTGGGAAGATGTGGAGCTTACCAGGCGTTAAGGAAGCTTAAAAGCTCGCAGTAGAAACAATGACAGGACACTGTCCGATAGGAAGGGATGTCATCAGAAGAAGCTGTAGAGACGAAGAAGAAGAAGGAAGTTCCAACTTCTCGATAACATCTACCTCTTCTAAGAAAGACATTACAAGGTGAATATTTCTTTGAAGATCTAAGCGGGCTGCTTACCGTAGACCTATCTAAATTTGTACCAAAATCAAACTGGTTCAGCTGACACAACAGATTATACATCTTTCGGCCTACAGAGGCCATCGTACCATCACGAGGAGGGCACATCCCAGCATACTGTTGAAACAATCTTCCTCTCGAAAGAGGACTGAAATAACACCAGGGCCATCAATCCGAAAAATATCTCGATCTTCAAGGATAAGTCAAAAACTTCAAAAAGAAAGAGCAGGTACTAGCAATTGCTCGAATCCACGAAACTGCTGCAATCCGGAGTCCAGAAAGATGATCGACATCTATGTTGACAGTTAAGCCGCCAAGAATGCCATCTGATCCATAGTCGACAAATCAAAATTGGTGAAACGCCACTCACTGCAAACTATGATATCACACTTCTCTAGGTTCCAGGACACAGCGGCATTCAAGGGAACGGATGAATTAACAAAGAAGGGGTCTGAACAGGAACTGCCAATGGTCGTTGACTGTGTTTCACCGCCTATAAGACTGGCTAACAAGAGATGGAGCACACTGTCATCTTGTTGTGTCTCCAGAAAAATCTGCCAAAATATGATAACGCGAATAGCGAACAGCTCTGGCGATCATCACCGGCGGCAACCTCATAAAGGCCCACCATAGTCGAATGTCATTCGAAACTGGCCGACTGAGTCAGTGACTCAGTCATCCTACTTCAGCCACTTCAGGGACAAAAAATCTCACAAGTCTTGTAATAGTATTCCGGGTACCCGGTGATATTTCTATCACAATCGACCTTCTCTTGGTCTAAGTGTATCTTGACTCCCGCCAGGATAGCCACCTAACCTAACGTAACCTAGACGAACTTGTAGAAAAAGGATGTGTTGGCTCATTTGACAATATTCATTGATGCCCGTCGAAGAGTGTTATTCAAAATCTAGACTTTGTTGGGATTTTTAAAGATTCAGGACAAAATCGCTTATGTCAACCGATTGTTGGTACAAAATATATTTTCTGACGCTAAGCAGACCCATCAATGATTGGGATGGACTGCATCCCTACAGTTATCACTATTAGGTCAACTAAGTCCCACCAGTTACTAAATAAGCCATTTGGCATCAATCTCCGCCTGGTTGGTGGTTTAAGGTCCAAAACAGCCGACTGAACTGAGCCGGAATTTCGATAGTATTTTTGAATAATTTTCGCATGTTCAACAAGCGTGATGGAATGGCAAACCTTTCCAGTCGAACCAGTCGAGAACCAAATCAACTTAATGTAGAAACTCAAGTTGACTATGTATTCTCTAAAAAAATCCTTTTAAAGCACAACAGACAGCATCCTCGAATCTGGGAAATAGAAAATCCACATGTCACGCAACAACCTCCCATCCATCCTCGAAAAGTGATAGTTTGGCGTGTCATGTAAGCCGGGTGACATGCTGACAAATTTATTTTGGTCGAAATTGGATGGACATGTGCATGCGAAACAATGACGCTATTGCAAATAAAGTCCACACAGGTTGTGTCATCTCTCGTTTTGGAAACAAGTTGTGGTGGCTTAACCTACTTTTTGCAAAATTTGTGGTGCATTGTGGCTGCCGTGAATCGAGGTTTGATTATTAGTTGTGAGTTGTGAATGGCTGTGGAAAACTATGGCCCTGGATTGGTACGGTCAGAGAAATTGAATCTCCTGCACTTTGAAAAGTTTTCAAAAATTTCATCAAAAGCGTACACACTTGTTAGTTGAACTAAAAAGATGTCCACTTGGACACTTTAGGGTCGCCAAACTGTGCAGAATAGTTCGGACACTAGATTGGGAACACATAATAGAATAGATGTCCTTAGAGAGTTCGATGTTGTCAGTCGTTTAAGACATGAACACGATTCTATTGCCCATATGAACGATACAAGTGGAAGATCAAATTGAACCATCAGATACCAAAGAGTCATCAAATATGATTTGCAAGACTAGTCAAGTTAACATGACAATAAGGACGAACATAGCAGGATTACATTTCTTCGAGGTAATGAACCAATATGAAAAGAAAAATCCTAAAGATCTGTCCATGCGTAGTAAAAGTATTTTCTCGGATAACCAGGGTGGCACTGAACTGGATGATTGCAGCAGAAGTGGGAAACCTAAAGCTGTGGAAAGGAATGATATTTTAAGTCTGGAGAGGTAAACTTATCAGCTTAAGGACTAAGCTTCGACTGTTCTAATTCAACGTAGAATCAGTACTGGTATATGGATGCAGTACCTGGAAGGTGGACATCATTACTGCACGCAAACCTTCGTAAAGAAATGTCCTAAAATCCCCTTGCGGATTTTTTGGCCCAATCGTACTTTGAACGACCAGTTTTATCGAAGAACGAGCTGAACACCTATAGACGCAGGAGAAAGTGGGAGTAGATCGATCGGATATACATAGTCTAGGGCGTGAAGACAGCTCCATTCCAAAGTACGCCATCCATTGGAAGAGAAGCGGGACAAACAGGGCGGCGAACACTCGAGGAGGAATCAGATTATCTGGGAATGAGTTGGAGGGAGCTCAAACGTGTTGCAAAAGTACGAACAAGATGGCACGCAAACGTTGTTGACGCCGTATGCCCCTGAGAGCTCAAATGACTTAACTCTGATTCTGTCATTAAAAGATGCATAGACGAGAAGATTTTTTTTTTCTAAGGGACCAAGAATGGACTATGAAAAGGTGACAACCCTGAGATCATTAATAAAGACGAAATTCGGAAGTATTACAACATGGCTTATGATCAAATATTCTATTGACTTCTTTGGTCCTACAGTGCTGTCTGGAAACCGTAGAGACCGTCTTATAATCGAATTATCCTTTTGAAATTCTGCAAACATAGCTTACTACCAAAGGATTCATGATCATAGCCTTCCTTGATATAGAAAATTGATTCAACAATAAGCATTTGTGGGATACCATATCTGCTCTTGGTAAATTATACAAGTACAAATACAAGCACAAGTTGAAATACAAGTACAAGTACAAGTGCGCCACAAGTACGAATTCTACTGATCTCTGTAAAATAGTAGGCAACAACCTCGATTATCGCAGTTGCCCACCATAACCTCTCCTAACTTACTATACATCCTACGAAGGTTCTGCTTCTCTTCGTTAGAAACTCTGTGTTAAGTTGGCAGTACCCTACAGGATGTACACAAAACTAAAGTTTATTAGGGAGTATAGAAGACTTCGAGCAAAAATTGGCCCCTCTCCAAGCCCGGATATTATCACAGATATGATGTTACAATCGTAAAAACTTACGACAGCTAGCATTACAAAGAACTCAGTCGAATAAAATGGCGAAGACAAAACACCATTGAAAGGCAGTGATTGCTGGCATCCTTCCGGCAATGAAACACATACATAATGGCTATGCCGCGGCAATGCACAGACTGTGACAGCAGAAAGGGTGCGATAGTAGAAAATCCCACTCTATGGTGAAAAAAACAAAACAAAACCGGCAATGACTTTTCCATTTCGACCCTCTGACCTATATGTGTATATGTGCAGATACAGCTAAAAACAATACCCTCCCCCGTCAAGCAGGATGAAAGACAAACGACAGACGGGGTTACAACGCGAACGTACGACGCCAGACTATTGCAGATACTGGCGGAAGTGTAGTCACCAAAACGCACATGGAGAGGAAATCCTCGATACATGACGTGTATGCACCTATACATGTCCACCTAGAAGGACATGATGCAGAGCAATAGGTAAAATCCAATCAATCTAAAACAATCCAATCCAAAGGACCAATCAAAATTCTGAAACGACAGCAGGGTCGACATGCTGCGGTTGATGTTTATCCAAAGGTGGCTGCAGGGATTCTATTCCATTTGAGATATTGCATTATGTATAAAAAAAAAACGTCCACAATCAGGACGAAATTAAATTCCTCCAAGAATTATACATTCACCTTACCCCTCAAGTGCTTCAGATATTCCATCTGAAGTCGCCTATTAAATTATTCAAACGGCATCTCCGCCCGAAATTATGACAAAATTTCCATAAAATCATACCAAGGACATTCAAAATACAAAAAGAAACTCACCTTTAATAAAGTCAACCGCCATTTCCAGTCCATAGGTATCCTTATCACAATCATCGAGAATATGCGCACCTAATGTTATATTCGGTAATAATTGATTCTTATTTACTTGGTCCAGGGTGTAGAGCATCGCCTCGAGAGCTTGTATACCACCTTGTGGCATTATTGGCCCGCATGTTATGCTATCCTCTCTCGAGTGCACCATCATCAAGCCACCAAGGATGACGTCACCTTCAACAACAGAAGCATGCTTCACCGGCCACAATGTTGTTGTATTGCCAATATTTACTGTAGATGTTGATGCTGGTCCTGAAACTATCGTTTTTATTGTTGGCATCGTAAAATAGTCGCCAGTCGTTGTCGTTGGCTGCACATAGATACTTTTTACATTCCGGCTTGTGGTGGTATTTTGAAAGCTGTACGGTATTGTGTAAGTTTCTGGACTTGTACCGGGCCGCTTAACAATATAAGCTTTCGTTGTTTTTACTGCTGGCGTTATGGTGCTCCAAGGATTTGCAGGTAAAAATGTCAGTGCTGACGATGATAGGGTCAATAATGAAATCTTCTTGGTCTCTGGTGTTGTGTATGAGGAATTAATTATTGGTAGCTGTTCGTTTGGTTCTTGTTTAACGAATTGAATTGTTGTCGAGGTGCCACTCTGTTGGCCAACGTTCTGGATATTCACATCTTTAATTGATAATGGTATTGTGTTTTGCTCGGCGTCAGCTATGGATGATGGTACAGTCGTTAGGGCGACGACATTCGTTGGTCCACGCCATTCGAGTGATGATGCTGTGATTTCGTCATTGTAGTTCCATTTGCCAGCGGCGGCTGTGGTGGCGGATGTTGTTGTTTCACCGACAACGGCAACCGATTGCATCGATTCACCGTCAGCTATGTGCAAAGTGACGACAGCTACTATAATGTGAACGAAAAAATGTAATCGATTTCCCATTTCCACGTGCATTGGCTAATGGTAATGGACCTCGTATAAAGATGCAGGATGCGCGGAATGTTCTGTTGATGTGATTGCAATGGAGATTGGTTAATGTAAAAAAATGCAAATCTGTGCGCGGTAACATACGAAACTCGCAGTGGTTACTTATCTAATGGACATTCTGTGAACCGTGTCGTCGCGCTGGTGGTATCTGGAAGCAACGAAAAAATGGTCAAAAGTTAGAATCGATTGGGTAATTTGGTATAATATGTTTTAGCATAACAAAATGTTGGCCATAAACGTATCCGTTGAGAGTTTTTCAAACTGCTAACGACTTCAATACAATGGCGGTGGGCATAGACCGTCATGGGCTAGGGTCTGGGATAAGAGCAGTCAATCCGACATTTTTCTTTCAACCCCGAGAACAGTCAACACAGTCAACAGTACACGCAATAAACCTTTTGAAATCTTATAAAACATTGTCCAATATACATATGTAGTCCTTGAGATTCCACCTACATACATATGTGTAGGTACATCTAGAGCCTCGAAAACTTAATCATTTCTGAGACACCAAATAGTTTTGTTTGCAAGTTCAACAAAAAAAATGTTGGAAAATTCATAATGGACTGAAATGAAAAATTTTTGTAAAACATATGTAGGTACATGTGTGTATCTGCAACATACAAACCACTACTTCTGAATCACACGATGGAAATGGAAAAAATTTTAAAAGCAATCCAAAACTTTTGTCACAGCTGTAAATAAACAAAGTGACAGCCTTCTGGATTTGGAGAATTTTTAACTGCTGGAAGGATAGACAGAAAATTCTACAAAGGGATAGGAGTCTTGAAAAGTATGTCAGAGTTTTTTTTTTGAATTTGCAAACTATAGTGCTTGTGAGTATCGCGGCTCAGTGGATAGTGCGTAGGAGTATGGAGCAACCGAGCATATGACAAACATTCGAGAGTATAATTGTTATGAAAAAGCTTCTCGAATAGCAAATTGTCCTTTGGACACGAACATCAGTCCCTTTCCATTCGTGTGAAGATTACAGCATGCATTACACGAACGGTTGTGAGAAGCTGGACCTTGGGTCCCATATGTAGATCTGTTGCTCCAAATATTTGTAAACTGCAGCGCTCATATCTTTAAATTGGTACAAGGGCATCGTTTTATTTCGACATTTATAATTTGTTATCATTCCAAATTGCAAATATAGTGATAATCCTGATATCCCCCAATTGATTCCTCATGCTAATTGGTACACTAACGGTTCTGTACCGACGTTGCTCGGACTAAAGTCAAGAACTTCTTCGAAGGCGCCTCCTGATATCACCTCCACCTCAGCTCAAACAATCCTAAAATTCTTAAATGAACTTGATTTCAGTTAGTACGCAAATCCAGTCAGCATCTGTACGAGGGTACCACAGAAGACATCCATGAGGTCGTGGTGCTTCTTGAGGCTGTCATAAATCACTAGCCGATTTGATTAACAGCCTGGTTAGCTACGATAGAAACATATCAAGAAATAAATGATGAAACAAAATTTTTCGAAGGAGGAATCTTCATCGATTCTTCTTTTTAGAGAGGGCGTTCCCTATACGTAGAGAGGGAATGAAGGAGAGAAGATGTAACCACGAGCTATGACTTGTAGTGAATGTAGTCCAAAACGTCAAACCACATCCGTTACACTGGATCGACCACATCGAGCGAACGGATAATAACACATAAACACACAAGGAATACCACACCTCCCTTTTAAGAATCAAGCTAACACGGATGCCAGAGCACTTAGTCAGGACAACTGGAACCAGCATGCCCATGATAAAACGGAGTAGATAGCTGACGTATTTCGGGCAGAGACTCACAATAAGCGTGGATTCTAGTCGAATCTCCATCTCTAGTTTCATTACTGTAGATGGTGTTGACACTTAACTTAACTACCTCGAGGTTGTTCGAATCGGTGACCTGTAAGATTAATTCGGTTCGCCAGACTGAGAGCGATCAACGTCTATGAAGTCTGCGTATCCAGCACTTCGACAGAATTGTGAACGATGCTGCCTCCTTTAGCCGGGATTCTAAATTCAGTCAACATTGTGTAGAAGGATATTTATGGTCGATTTTCCAGGGTAGATCTCTCAATGATACTAGTACGTGCTGAAGGGTTTCAAAAGTTCTCACAGTACGTTGGAAAAGACTTTTTAGGCCACATTTAGCAATGATTTGGCTCGATGTTTTCTGCAAAACACAGTATCGAATTTCTTGTATATGGGGCTAGTATTCAAGGCATCAAGCTGTATTTGAAAAGCTCCGCTAGTAACCCTGTGGAATCAGCAGCCTTTACAACAACTTCTCGACTCAAAAAGCAGATATAACTCTTCATTAACTAGAGAAGAGACTACCACTGGATTCGTCCTTCTTTCTGACCTTGTGTTGACCTGCCAGGTGCTTGGACTTCTTATAGAACCACCGGATGGTGTTCCTATTGAGCGAATTTTTCGGTTTCCTCGAGCTGGTGGTATGAATTTGCCTCTTTTCTCATGTGGACCTGAAACACTTTAAGATATTACATATCCTGTCCCCCCTTATCCGTATTTCCTAATATCGTTGCAATACTAAGTCTACTATGTATGGGCCTCAGTGGAATACGAATACACTACGTAGAGTCTCTGTCTTAGTTTCTGTTTGTCCCTGACCGGAGTATCGGTCATACTTAGGTGGCCAAAGTTAAATCTGGTTTTCTTTCTGGCCATTTTCATCTTCTTCCAAATGTTAGTTGCGACGACAAATAAAAAAATCCGAATCAATGAACATGTGGACACTATTTGGTTGGTAGTCCGACCATCTCTGCAGATTCGGAAACCTACTCCTACTAATTACCATATTAAGGGCTGTTGTCTTCTATACTTTCTAACAACAAATTATTACATCATACTCTGAATGGCCTCTGCAGGCTCTATCCATGAGGCTGAAGAATTCCTAGGGCTCCCAGCATCATCAGTAAGGGAGTGTGCATATATTAGGATGATGATACACAGCGTGACTCTGATGCAGATTACATCCGTGTGATAGATTATCAATAGCTGCTGTCCTAAAATGTACAACCTTTTGTAATAGGTAGTTGCAGTCTGTCCCAAGTTTTTTCTTCGAATTCAAGCAAAGACAACTTGGAGTGGTAAACTTCCATTCACTGCAGTTACTGATGGAATAAATATAAGTACGAGGAAGTACACTTCCAGTGTCTACTTTATTAGGATTACTAGCTACACAGCTACTTTCTGTTCCTGAAGCTATGACTTCATGCTGTTTGTTCATTTTATACCCTTTCTGTGCCGATGAAAATGCGACAGAGAATATATCCTTTAAGCAACTCAACCAGTCTGTCCATGCTTTCAACTCAAAAGGAAGTCAGACTTATTGATCTCTAATGGAGAGGTAAATTCTCTATTCCCAGGATTCATAATAATCTTCTTATGGGAGTGTGTTTACCAATAAACATCAGATGTCTACTGCAGTTCAGGTGATTCCCTACAAACTATTTCGAAACGTAAGTAGATTCCTGGAAAACTACTTCTAATCACACTTAGTCGACCATAGCGGTGGGCAATGGTCTTGGGTACTCCATGTCTCGATAGAATCCATCACCCTTCCATATTTTGCTTTAGAAATCGAAGGACATCGAAGGAATAATAAAACAAAAACGCATTCAGAATTAAAAAACGGGAGATAAATCAGATTAGGGACAGCACTCTACGGTCCCCAAGGACAAATAAATGTAATCCAACCGATGATTGCTCACACTATTACTCCCACTTAAGCTGGAAATACAGGAAATTGGCCATAAAGCCAACAAAAACTCACAAAAGTTTCCTTCTTCCTTCGTAGTCCCAACGTATTTCTATATGTATCTGTACGAGTACATTCAATTCAACTTTTTATCTCTTTTTTATCTTTCCCCACGTATGGATGTGTACGGCAGTCTCTGCAATTATTGCGATATAGTATTTCTAAAGACAAAGATACGATTTATAGCTTCAATTTTAATTTCTTTTAAATACGAGAACGTTTACAATAAAGAAAAACGTTTTAAGTCCTTGTTTTCAATTGCTGTGGGTGTGTGGGGGGTTACAGCGTTCAGTGGAGATAATTGGATGCTTTTGCAGAGTCTAGATCAGGCCGAGGGAATTAATCACAACTCGTGTGTCCTAAAACACCGTACAAGCTGAAATTGTTTTTCAATATTGGCATTATGCAAGGATTTGCATTTGCATTTGCATTGCTCCTTTATTGTATTCACAAGGCCGGTACTCCCATAAGTAGGGACCTAGTAATGTCTGTAACTCTATTCATGGGAAGTGAATAGGTGGTTGATGTGGCTGTGGAAATTAACAATACAGTGCGTTCTGTATGGTTTTAATGGTTAGCCTTGGGAGTGCTCTAAGGCGGCAGTAATAATGATGATTTCGTCGGTCTTGGGGCTGCATAATATAATAGAAATGCCACAACGACAAGATGTGCGCTCTTGTCCTTATCCCTACTCAAGAGAACCACGTGCAGCTAAGCATGATACGCGAATATACAAAGCCAACCAGAGATAGTTTAGTTTGCTGAGGGTTTGGTTAAACAGTATCTGAATGTGGTTTCTACTCTCAGTATCAGGTTTTTGCATAAATTTCATACAAAGCGATGGTAAGTGGTTATGATTGTGGTTTTAAGATACATATTTCCATGAGCTGAATAAGCAGAAAACAGGTGTAAGCAACTCGTTGGTGGTCGATACTTTAAACAATATTTCGTCAAGACCTTAGATGGTAGCCTTCTGATTTCGAATAAGGATCAGCTCACTAGACACTAGGTGAAGTCGTTAACCACTTATACTCCTCCTCTCATCTGAAATTTCATCGGACTTCCATAACACAGACAACTCTAGGTGGAGCGCACTTTGGCTCCAATACAAAGATAAAAGGACCAGAGAACTCTTATCACTCAATAGACCATAGCTGACACTCCTCATCGGTATCCTTACAGGCCACAACCCAATGGTGACTCATCTTAGAAGAATGGGAATCAGCAGCAGCACTGATCTACGCAGAGGCTGTGGCTGTGCTGACGTAGAGGAAGATACAATGAACTTCCTCTGAGAATACCCAGGTCTCGACAGAACCAGATACCAACTAGCTAACACGCTCCTTAAAACCACCCTAAAATTCATAACAAAAACGGGCTGCTCCTGTCGTGGAATAATAAGTAGTATCCCACACCGGAGAACACAATAGATTCATCGAGATCCTCGGAGTGGAGAGGACTAAAAGGATTGAAGTATTAAGTAAGTCATTTAATGACAAGTTTATGTCCAGAACCTGCACTAAGCCCCACAGAATAACTTGACAACAATTCTTCAGCTCGTACAGCTACCAAAACCTGCTGTTCGCATTTCGATATCTTCAAAGATGTTGGCAACACAGTCGCAGTCAATGGTCATCTCCATAGGACCATATTGACTTAATGTTTTTGGATTAAATATGAAGACTATACGTATGGTTCCATCCGACTACCTTACACATGCAGGGTCTTCCAGCGGAGGTTCTTTTTATACCGGAAGCCTGGCGTATACCTAAGCGAACGCCAACACCCGGTCATACCGCAGACATCTTCACTGACAGCCAGGCGGCTTTCAAGGCTATGCTGTCGGTCACTACATCATCGAATCTTGTACACGAGTGCAGAATCAGCCTCCCTTGGGTTAAATGTCATAGCAACATTGAGGGAAATGTGTGATTTGACTTGAACTACTTCCTTGATGAGACGGTTAACGCCCCTCCTTAAGGGTAGAGTCTTTGCGGTCTATTTATTACAAGCTGATGGTAGATGCCAGGGGGTTCGAAACTGTGCCATATCTAGGCAAATGCGGCCAGAATACTGCAGAAGTAGAACTCAAGAAATAGAAACCGAATGAATATTGCTAGAGTTCTGCCCAATTAGTACTGGCCAGTCACCCTTCAGGATCCCTGCGGCCAGAATAGGTACTCTAGAAAAACTCTAGAGTTTTCGAAAGGATTTGGTCTCCATTTCTTTCAAGTGATGGTCGCAGAGAAATAACGAACAATCGAACTGGCTACTGTCTTTCATTGAATTGAGTGAGAAAGTCGACCCAAACACTATCATTTACAAACTATCCAACCAAACGAACCATACCCAGACCTTTCACAAAGTAAATTTACATGCTTCACGCCAACGTTTCTTTCAGATACTTGAGTTATTTAATTAAATTTCTTCTACCGAACAGCATACCACAATACGGTTGAACAATTCAGTAAACAAAACGAACCAAGGAAGTGTGATTTTCGAAAATTGACCAAAGGACGAAAACTAACAAACATTTCTTCTGGCTAAAAGCACAAATGCTGCACTGAAACCGAACATACCTATATTCATGATATTGGTTTTCTAAGAACTCCTGCTCTAGGGTTTTTAATAAATCATTCGTACTAGTATGTATCAGCCCGACACATCGATAATGGACTTTTTGTCAGGACCTACTGGACTATCAACAATGCCAATTTTCTTTCTGGGAAACTCAAATTAATATTTCAGAAAATAGCTAGCGAATGTTTCGAAATAAGGCTTGTTTTCAGGACATTTTAAAGTCCTCCATCGATGTAGGCTTGATTGAATGATTTAAAAATCCCTAAAACTCCAAATCTACTAAAAACCAAAGAAAAAGTTTCAATTTTCACTTCCCTTACAGCCGTGTGTCATAAAAAAGGAAAATAAATACCACTGCGTCTGGCGTCTGGCATTCCTCCTGTCCAGGAATTCAATTCAACATCTGGGATTTTCTCTCCTTGTTCGAGTACATTAAAACGATGAGGGAATTAAAGAAATAATAATAAAAAGAAAAACTTTGTCCTGATTAGGGCACAGAACCAATAGGCCCGGCTGATGGTTATGGCGACAAGGAATTCTTTGAAAATCATGAGGAGAAAACTGTTTCTATGACAAAAGCTTATCACTGGAGTACAATCAATTTACTACTCTGATGGATCGCGTAATGTCTTGAAAGAAACTGAGGGTTTGTTATCCTGTGACTTATATAAGTACATGTAAATAATAAGGGCGGAAGAGGATAGCACTCTAATAGGCAGTAAACTAATTGAGCGCGGAATTGGAGATATATTTACGTTCTTGTATATTCCAGAAGCACAAACAGACTACAAACGAATCCAATCAAAGTATATTTTGCTTGAAGTATCCATGAGAAACGAGCAGGTTTTGGGACGCTGAAGAGGGATGTACCCCTAGGCACTCGTGTAAGCTCTGTGTTTATTGCCAAGGGAAATATTTGTTGCAAGACGTTCTGCTGTTTCATTTAATACTACATTCAAGTGGTTATACCAAAAACCTAGGTTTAAAAAAAAAAAACCCATTTTTAACCAACGATTACCTAAGCTGCGACAAATCGCTGGCAAACTTTCGAATAACACTCATTAGAGACCTTCATGTTGATGTGTAGATCTTTTGGTTATATCTTTACGGCCAAAACTTTCTGTAGACTCTCGGTCTATAATGTTACTACAAGCCCTTTGCTATAATTTATAAACAAGTTTTTAGATAAAAGTTATGTTTTAAGCCCTTATGTTAGACAACATATTTTTAAATGCTATTCTAAGGCCTGCACTTATATACAGAAACCCTATATGGTGGGAAGCTACCAGCAATGGCACGAAGTGGTACTACTAATGCAATGAAAACAACTCCACGCTAAACCTTTTCATACAAGAATTACCAACCAATCGCCCTAAGGATCATTCGAACAACTAGAGACCGAAGGCATCGTGGAGTATGCGAAGAATAGATTACGTGATGCCTTATTTTGACTTCATGAGACTTTATACAGCCTTATACGAACCCCAGAAGTCACAGTCCCTCTTTCTCATTTTTATGAATAACCTCTTGTCTTCAACTTCTAATCCTTCGCTGATGAGGGTACCTCAGTTTTACATACTTGTTCCCTAACTCATGTCCTTGCTCTTCGTCCGTAGAAGAGGAACGGCAGCGGTTATTGTCCGACCTGGACAGCATTCTCAAATGGGGTTCAACCAATAGAGTGGAATTTAATGCCTCCAAAACCCAATGCTGTCTCCTGTCTCTCAAGCGACACCAAGTCCCTACACCATTGTCCATGAACGGTACTTACATCGCTGAGTCCGAAAAACTTGCTATGCTTGGTATGGTCGCCAAAAATGCTGCAAGATGTCTATGATTCCTTTCACGATGCAGGAAGTATTTTACCTCTTCTGTTTTGGCCTTAATTTATAAGGCCTTCATCCGCCCAAAGCTTAAATATAACGCCCATATCTGGTTTCGTACACCCAAGACCATCCTGCAGATTCCCAAGACCATCAAATACAGGAATGCAAATAATAGACGGAGTTCTCTTAGCCGATGTGCTACAACAAGACAAATCTGGCCTAAATTCAATAAAAGAAGACGATGATGTGTAGAGGATGCTGTGATAATAATGTCCAAGAGGTCCACTTTCTGTGTCATTACCCAAGCCTCTGGATCACAAAAAATAAAATTCTTGAGAGGATACTCCTTCCAGGACATCAAAGAATTGTCCTGCAAATGGTTTGTTTACCAAACGCAATAAGTGAGCAAGCATGGCGTCTTAAGTCAATAAGGTCCTAACCTTAGGTATATACCTTCTTTCCCTATGGGAAACACAAAGGGTCAGGAGGGGTAAGACGGATCTTCCCTCCTCTTAGTTAACCCAACTAAAAACAAGATTTATTTCATAAAAATGTATGAAATATTATATGGACCAAATTGCTAGCTCTAGAGGCTATGTTAACCACATTTTACAATCACCAGGATAAAGTAGGGAACACACTATCAGTTTTGCTTTACTTCCCTACGAAGTCCAAGCTGCACAGACTCATTTTGTATGGAAGTCCACCAAAACTAATGGCCCAGGACTGATAGTGTGTACACCTCTTAAAATAGAGTACATACCATCATTTCCTGCTTACGTCCTGAATTGGATCGTGGATCGCGAAGTGAATCGATTCTTCATTGACTAGTGGGATCTGTCCACTTCATTGCTATTCAGTTCAGAACTTGAGCATGGACCGATAGTGTCTAGTTAAGTGCTACAGCAACTCATTTGGTGTGTTGAAAAAAATTCTTACTTTTGGTTGGTAGGTAAGTTGATATAGACAGATCCGCGGTGAAGATGCAGTTAGACCAGAGAAAGGTCCATTGTACAGCCAATCCAAATTTTACTCTGAGAATCATCTGCCCCTTTATATGAAGGAGCTAATCTTAGAAGTGCATGCAGTGCTGAGATGGTTTAGATCATTGAATTGGTATTCACCTATTGTAGCCTTTCTGATGTTTGCAAATGCAGGGCATGCACATAGGAGGTGACTATTGTTCTCCTCTTCCTCTTCGTCCATACAGATTCTGCAGAACTCGTTGAAGGGAATGCCCAATCTTCCTATAGCAGGGTAAGGGAATTAACTTTGTGAAAAGGAATTCTCTCTTGTGTTTCAGAAGTCCGATCAGAGCAGCCTAGCGATGTTGCTTTAGTCGAATTGATGTCATCGATGATTGGCCTCCTTTACCCAGCAAAGTATGAGAGAGATACGCGTCGTTCGATATCCTAGTGCTGGATGCAACAGATTTGATAGCTGCCTGACTGTCGATGTATGTATGTGACAACGTTCATACTGGAACCACCAGCCAATCCCTTGCTTGACGAATTCCATTGACTTCGGCTTGAAAAATGCTAAAACAATGTGGGAGGTTAAAACAGTGATGGATATCCAGGCCTTCTGAGAAGACCCCAGCACTGACTCCTTCCTCGGTCTTGGACCCGTCTGCAAAAATTGAAAGCGATTCGTGGTGCAGGATGCAATGTCCACTCAGTTCTGTTTGGTATCAAGACTTTGGTGACCTGTGTCAGATGACGATGCATCAATAGTATACTGGCGTACCACTGAGTTGCTGCTTCCGCTATTTGGAGCTTTGCAGCCTAATTGCTGAGCAGGAAGTCTGCATTTTGCCGGCGATGTCTATTGGGAGTAAGTTGAGCATGGTTTGCTTTTGGTTACTTGTGTGTTTGACACACTTTCAGTTGACAAACGTATCGTCAATTACCAGTTCACAAATGCCAATATCAGTCTAGCAACAACCCCTATCCTTTCATTGCAATCCTTGGGGTGTTAGCTACACTTTAAGACAGCCCCACATTTCTCACCCACGAGCAGCTAAAAGTTTTCACTCCACATCTTGGAGACTAGGATTGGATTTGTAGGACCTCACTGACCTCTAGTATTTCCATGACAGATGATGCAAAAGTTAATCTACTTACTCCTCTATTCCTGTCTGCATGTGTGACTAATCTACCCTTTGAGACTTACCTTCCTTCGGTAGTAGAAGAAACTTCACTTCACAGTGGTTGCAGCCACTCAGCATAACGTAGATGAATTTGACTGCGTTGAACTTCCCAAAAAACTTATAACCCACAGGGACTTGAGCTTATAGCACGTTTCCCTTTTCTTTCATTTTGCTCCTTCGGAGAAGTTTTAATTTATTCCTACGCTCCTTGCTTTACATCCCATTATTAAATCTTAAAACTGTAAGGAACGCTGCTCTAAGTAGTGAAAAGGATTTTGATTAATTTCATTACTCTGCGGTAATGAAGTCCTTGGCATTTTTAAAATTTTATTTAACTCATCAACTTAAGAACTGTTGGCTTAGAGTAGTAGAAAATCTAAGTTGCTTTGACATATCGCTCTTCCTTGAATGTGGCAGGGAGACACAAGGCAGGACACAAGTACCATCATTACCTTCACCCTAAGACCGATGTGATGCGATGGCTTGTCAACAAAATAGAATTGAGTCTACTCAAGCATCCTTCGGAGATACTCAGGGGGATAAGGAGACCACCACATCGTGTAGTGCTTTCATCTGCATCCTAAGATTAATAGTTTGGCAAACTTTCTAGGATTTCGGGTACTCCCTGCCGCCTGAACCACAAGTTAATCACTTTTTGTGCAGACCACTGTGCAAAGGCCACACACAGCCAACAAAAAAAAAATTTAGCAATACCATTAATAAATTGCTGTGTAGTCTATTGATTACAGATTAAAAATCCATCAGACAAATTGCCGATTTATAATCTGAAAGGAATTCAATTCGCTTCCTTCGATTTAAGTTGACTTTAAGTGAGCACTTCCTGCAAATAAAAGTCTGTTCGGTCCGGTCCCGTCCCTTAGGTATCGAGATGCACTACCACCTCCGAATCGAGTAGATTTCATGCAATCTAGTGTAAGAATATGAATGTTAGAATGTAATACAATACTCTTGCAAGGATCCTGGCAGGACTGCCAGGAGGAGACATGTACGAGTATGTCTTGTTTAGATGACGACAATGGCAGCAAAAAAAAAATTAAATTAAAGAAATACCATGAGGAATTCGAAATGGAATTTCCTTGGAATTCCTTGCAAGGATACGGTGGATGAGATCCCTGGGTGTATTGAATTCCAATGTGTGTGTATGTGGAATCCACAAGCCATTGATGAAGTAGTCACACGTATCTGTGGTGCAGGAGTTCTGTTTTGATTTATTCTTTCCGGATGGTTTTGCAGCAGTGTGCCGTTTGGGGAGGTCTCGGGTACGTGCTGTTTTCGAAAACGATGTATTACGAATACAAAGGCGAAAAGGGAATTTAAATTCCCTAACTTCCAGGCTCGATCGTATGATGTGTTGCTCTGCAATTTGGGTAATGTCATTTTTTAAAGTTGATGCTTTGGTTTCACTTGGGAGGAGATTAGGCAGATTGATGAACTGAGGAAAATAGTATCTATTTGAGTTTAAAATCGGATTTCAGCTTTTCTTCTGGTAGGGATACGAGTACCTGTTGGGTATCGAAGTTTACAAATAGTAAAGGCAGTGGGCTTATAACAGTCAGGCACGAAATGAACCATTTTAAGTCTGGAAAACAGCCAATATCTCTCCGACCTTCTTTAACCACGAATCTCGAACAAGGGCTTACAGGGTGAACCCATTTCAGTAGAGCGGATCCATAGCCGATCAAAGTCACTCCACTATTTGAAGCCAAGCAGGAGCCTAACAAGAGTCACTGAATGTACTAACATGTCTGTATGAATAAGATACTCAACGACAGGTATTTTTGCGTCGATTTCGGAGATGCTGTTGACATCTAAAGGGTCTTGACAGGAGAGTGTCGATTTGTGTCGATATTGCGATTACATTGAATACAAAGATTTCCATCCTTGGCCGAGGTGTACCCTCTATTCTTCCCAAATGCTAGATAGCAAGCAGCTGATACACCAACGTCTAAATCATCCGATTTACGTTTTTTGGTTAAGTAAATATACTTCATCTCGTTTTACTTTTGCAGGAATATGTAGGTACCTTAACCAGGAAGGACATAGGTATCCATAAAGAGGTTCCTCATCTTTCGATTTCATCAAAGTATTGCCTGGACACTGTGCCTACTTCCTTCAGCTTTCCAGGTTAGTTTCTTGGTTTTTCTGCATATCCTGGGACACTTTCTACTCATCCACTCGAGATTTCTGGGTCTCTCTCTGGTTCCTGGGTACATGTACATTTTTCTACGGATCCTTCCGCTGAGTCTGTCATGACAGATACCACTTTGGGAGTATCTACATACAAATGTTTATTTTATTTAAAAGCCTGGTGATTCCCTAGCGTATTATACAAGCATTAACCTTGACGAAGGAAAGTAAGTAGTAAAAATCGTTATAAAATCAATTACCTAACCATTCATGAATCAGTAAACAAAGGAAGTGCACAAATCATCGTTAGCAACAAAGAAATAGAACAATCCAGTCATTTGTGTGTTTTAGTACAATTCCGTATACCATCCATCGAAAACCAGCAACGGAAATGGCTTTCCGTTGTCCTATATTCGGATTTTTCTAAGGTCTGAGCACTTTTTTTTTATGTTGGCAATTTCCTATGGCACTTCCTTAGTACTTTCCTTGGCACTATAATCGATTTTTTTTTTTTTTTCGTTTTGCCTTCACATACTCGTATTGCAGCCCTTAGAAGGACTATTCATGACCAGCCGCATTACAAAGTTTAGAGAGCTACAAAAAGGACGAATAAAAAGTGAGGAATAAAATCGCTGCGATTGAATTTATTTATTATTCGTTGGTGGGGGGGTTTCTCTTTTTACAATTTACCGCACACATGGTAAAAATAAATCATTTATAGGAAAAAAGTTGGAAAAAAGTGTATAGAGGACGGTTCATCCAACGCTATTCGCACATTAGTTGGTTGAAAGGATAATTCTACAAAAAAATACTCTTCTCACTAAAGCCAAAATTGTGCTACCTTGAACCTAGAAATGGTGTGTACAGGGGTTCACTTTAAAAGGGAATCTTCACTTTAAGGATGACAGACCTGGTAGATATGACGACTTATCGACCTAGCTCTTCAAAGCAGATAAATGACAGATTTGGTTCGTCCTTAACAATCATCCTTACACTTTACACTAATAACCGGATCTTTTCAGACAGAGCAAACAGAAAATACATCGATACTTGTTATCCCTATAAGTGCACCATGAAGTTAGACGATTCTTGACGCTTGTTTAAGGTCAATAACATCATCAATACAACTTCAAAAACTTATGTGGAAGGAATGTAGCTCATAATTCTTTTCAAGCCTCTGAAATTATTCACGCAAGCCCGTCTAAATTGACATGTGTACGAGGAATCCTTGTGGTGACCAGATAGCAATGATACCTTTTCCAATTATTATGTTTCAGCTGCTGCTAGAGTTACCAACTACGTCTAGCTGTCAAAATATTCGATAAGGTTTGGCATTTCATCCAGCATCGTTTCAAGGTTCACGAACTTGCAAAAATTATTAAAAGATATTCTCAAAATTCCGACTCAGTTGTAAGTAGGCAGCGTGTATTTCGTAGTGTGCTCGCTCAAGGTCATAGCTTACGTATACAGGGACTTCGTTGCTCCGTGGAAACGTTTGAGTGTGATTACACTCTTTTGGACCTTAAGCCACCAACCAGGTAGAGTTTGGTACGAAATGAAGAAAATATAGCCACCGTAGAAGCCAATATCGAAGAAAACCCAGAAATGTCGATTCGCCACCGTTGAACTGAATTAAGCATCGCCAGAGAGTTAACTTGATTTTTATCCACAACGCCATGATTTCGAGAATTGGGCGCTGGAAATGTTGGGTGGACATCCGAATTTTGGCAAAAAAAAACATCTTCTAAGACGAGGCCCACTTTTGGCTCAGCGGCTATGTGAACAAACAAGATTTCTTGATATTGAAACAAGGATCCACAAAGATTGACTATTTGGTGTGGTGTATGGCATGGCGGGTTCATCGGACCGTATTTCTTTCGAAATGAGGAAAGAGAGGTAGAGAACTCGAAGACATCGATATATTCGAGCTGTGGTTCCAATAAGAAGGCGTTACATGCCTTATAAGCGACGGAACCCTCGACGTTGTAAGAAATTTGACGACTGGGTCAACTTACGGCGAGAGTTCATCAATTGACACCACTTGATTACTTTCTCTAGGTCTAAATCAAGTTTTTAGTCTACGTTAATAGGCCACCCGCTTTGGATGGGCTCGAAGGCCAGAATAAATCTTAGACAAGGCAAGATCTGCCTTTGTTTGATGACCTACAACCAAAAGATCTACAAAACTGAACACTTTTAGAAGTATTCAACTTGTTAGCATGTTTATTAGAGCAACACCGACCGCTACCACCGACGTCATGGCCACTTGACATCTTTACCAATCGAACCCTGCGTTACCACCTTAGTTCCTACACAGACTGCAGTACCCACGTCGATATCATATTCTCCTCTCGAGAGAACTGGTCACAGACACATCCATGGGTGGTCAGGAGTATACTGAGAGAAAGCATCAAATGAGTAGAGATTGTGGCCACAAAGATGTAGAGGAAGACACATCACATCCTCTGCAAATGCCCAAGCATCAGTGTGGCAAACACACCTCCTAAGACCACCCTAGAATTCTGAAACAAAGAAAGGGCACTCTTGCCTGTCGAAATATTAGTATTTTCATTGCTTTATAAGTATTCAACTCAATGAGTTAAGATCCATGTGAGACTAGATTTCTGTAACTGCATTCACTGTCTTAACCTACCTACATAGCTCCAATCAAGAAGCACCTACAATCGAGGACTATGCGGAACAGAGTCCTTCTCGTATATTAAGTGTTTCATCGGAGTTAGACACCTGATGCATTTGAGATTTATTTTTCACAGAGAAAACTTCTGCAATTCATATCTCTAACTGGACACTTGACATCAGACACACGATTATGGGTAGTCCTTGCGCTTACCCTGGATCAAATATTTCCATCGAAACAACGGTATCCTACCAAGAGATCTGACAGCAATTCTAAAAGATTATACTAAATCCACAAGGATTTGCAAAACAGATGTCACTGTACTTCTTTCGTCCAGGACAAACTGCAAAAGTTGGAAAGTGACAAAGAAATTCGAATAAAGAACTTACATCCTTCCACATGTAAAGTACCTACCGTCAGTGATAGTAAGTTGTCGATTGTTAGTTAAAGATACTCGTATGTACGTAGGTATTATATGGAAGACATCTGTCATCCCTTAGACAGACCTTGGCACGTATCAAGGTACGAACCTTTTCTCGATTAAAATCCAACGTCAGACGGAATGGATTACAAAAATCTTTGTACAGATTGTGTCCCTTCAACTGAGCCAGGCATGACAGGACACATGTGTCACTACTAGACAAACTTTTTTTTCGTAAACATTATATAATTATATAATCAATACCCCTTTGCTTTGTGGTACTCAAAACAATCCCTGGAATCCAGCGAAGTACACTCTACAAGCCCGTTCGGCTTTTCAACATAAACAACCAAAAGAACACAACAACTGAGTACTTCCGAAGAGGGGCAAATCCTTAAGCATAGCTCTGCTTATCACATGACACTCAAAGGTGAAAGGTCCTTGTGAACAAGCCTGTTCACTGAGCTTGCAGGAAAATTGCATTGTAAATTAAAATTACAAGTGCACTCTGAGAGTGATTTATTCTTGCCATAATTCCTGTTACGCTACTCATGGAACTTGTTATGGAAGTGAAAAGGTCTTTCCGGTCCTTGCAAGGGTAATTGAGATAAGAGAAAGTAAAGGATAGATGACTGGGGTAAGTTAATTTCATTGGGAGTCTAAGGACTCTACCTACAATATATGAGTTGTGGTATAAAAGAGATTGAAAGGTTTTGACTTGAATATTTGTTTCGAAACTTGTGTGTCCAAGGACGCAAACTGGTAGATGTCTGGAAAGAGATAGTTACTTTCATGTGAGAGTAAGGGCAGCCAGCCTGTATATAGCTGTAGCTTTCGATGTGACATCCAATAAAAATGTATGAACGAGCCTTTGAATCCAGGGTACACAGCTTAATAGACATGTCAGTGACCAACCTTGAAAAAAGGGGGAAATTAGAGACTTTCTCCTCTTTTGGAATTCTGGTACTGGGATCTCGGTTCCTTGGTTTTATTTACCGAAAAATTGACTAAGATATCCAAAAGGCATTAATTCGTGTTGGACGAAGTGTCGACTTGCTACTGGAGTCTAATGGGGCATAAGTTACAGACATATACAAGAAGCTTACAGAAAGGAGACTCAGATGAGAATAAGGAAGGACGACGAGCATACATATATTTAAGGAAACTCATAGAAACGCACAATTTATTTAAGACGAGTTAGAAACCCTGACCCCAATTAATGTGTTCGCAAAGAATAAGGCCAGAAGTAATAATTTGCATGTAACTCTTCACCAAACATTTGAAGTTTTTTCCGCGCATGTGATAGCCATAAGAGTGAGATCTTCGTTGGTGACTAAGACCAAGCACCAGTTAAAAGGACGTGGGCTATGGGCTCCACTGAGGAACTCAGAACATGCAAAACATTCAAATCTTAGCACCGTCCGAACTCAACTAGCATTTTTTTTAGGAAATGGATTGTTGGTACCTTGAGTAGTTTCAGTAATGTTTTCTAGACTCCTCTGTCTTCTTGGGACCTGTGATCCGACTAAACGGGTCCAAAAAGTAGAGCTTAGAATATCAGTAATCATAATATCACAGCTGGGGATCTAACTCCTACTCCAGATCTATCGAAGTGACACTTTAGACTTGTCCGCTCAGTATAAGTTGTATATTTTCTGATACAGAAGGTACATAGGAAGGCTAAAGAGGTGACTATAAACCATGACGGGTGTGCAGTCTCACTCGGATCTTAATGGATCCATTGTGTTCCTCGATGTAGAATACCTGCAAAAAATATAAAACAGAAATTATTGCAAAGGCTCTTCCTGAACCAACTCGTTTTCATTATGAAGTTTATGCTGGTTTTAGGGGACGTGTTAGCTACTTCATAGAGTTGGTCTATAAATGCTTTCCCAAAGGTTTGGTGTCTGATTCTACTAAAACAGCATCTGCATAGGTCTGAGCTTGTACTTTCCATTTTTCTGAGGTGGGCCGCCATTGCTGTGAGGACACTGAGAGTCAGCTGTGGCACATTGAGTGACAAGAGCCCTCTGGTCCTTTTTTCGTGATATTGGGACTGAAGTAGCCTCGAAACAAGATAGGAGGAGAGTGTGTTCCATCTACCATTGGCGTTGGAATATCGCTTGATTCTGAGGCTATTCTCGCTAGATCATTGGCCTTTTCGTTTCTTTGGAAGCCAGTATGTCCCGGGATCCAGCACAGTGTAATGTTGTGCCAAGAGCTGAGTGTTATGGTTGTAATGGAAGTGGTGGCTTTGATGGCTGTCTGGCTGTGGATGTATGTAGATGTCCATATGCTCGTTATTTTCCAGAGTGGATACGCTCCTCTTAACGCCAATGGTTCCATTCGTTGTTAAGAAACTGAAGCCGTCTTGAATGCCTGATTTCATATAGACTGTGGCATAGAATTGCAGATGACGTGCTGAAGTCCGATAGTTCTCATTTTGAGTCCTTCCTGTTCTTCGCCCGTTCATGCTAGAGAGAACCACTAAGTTGCAGGTTTTTGTATTAAGAGCTGTACTCGATGCGAAGCTCTCCCTCGAACATAATAACCAAATAACACAAAATTGCAAAGCCTATCACTTCATAAAAATGATGGATCTGGCTTTAATACAATTTAAGCACACACTCTCATAGAAGTAGTTTTAATGACAGAGAATGGTATGTTTATTAATTCTTCCATTCTTTTCGTCTAGACTTCTAGAATGCATTCCATCCCAAGAAAATGTTCCAAAAATCCATCACACATGGACAGAAGGACAGAAGGACAGAAGTCAACATATCATCATGGAATATATAGAATGCAAGCCATTTGAAATAAATTCCTCCTTAATAGCATTCATAACGAAACTCCTCACTTTCCTGTAATAACTCAAAGAAAATTCCTTAATGATATTTCCAATCGATACACATAACATTCCGGAATCCGTTTGTCCTTTTGCAATTGGCTTTCAAATGGAACTAAAAACTAATTAGTTTCTTGGACCGTTTTGGCTTGCCGTGAAACAGAGGATAATTGTTTATAAAAGGGATGAAGATATAAGTATTATACATATATCCCTTGGTATACCCACCTCAACTCAGTCTCGTCCTAAACCCTTGTAATCGTGAATCTTCCATTACATCTTATTCCTTTCACTTCCCGGCTAAGCACGATACCTTAATCGCCTTCTACCCAAGTGATGGAGCAGTCAAGAAAAAACATTTGTAATTGTAATTCAGTTTTTGCCAGACTAGTTAAAATTGATTATTTATCGAAATTGTGCAAAAACTTGCCACGAACGAAGGGCGACATGAAATTTTAATCGCTTATTTGGCAAACACTTGGGAAAAGTTTGTGAAACGTAGAATGGTTTGTCGTTCATAATAATTCTTCGAAACACCACTTAAGAACCAACATTTCACCTTGACAGATGCGAGGAGCTTATGGCGATAAGATGTCTAACGAACAGTGTGACCATAGTGGATCGTTTCAAAAAGAATCGCACTCAGGTTAGGTTAGATTGGGTTCCTGGGTAGGCGAGTATAAAAATTTCACACATAAAGACCCATTGTGAAACCCATAGGGGAGGGAAGTCCCTTGCCCATTGGTAAACTCTTAATTTGTTTCCTGTGAACCACCAATCCGTCCAGTGCGTCTTATGAAATCCAAAATTTCACTAATAGGTCTATGTGACAACTTCTCAAGACCACAGATGGAGTGTCGCCCTAGAAACTTAAATCTAAGGTGGGTAAGCCCAGGGCAGTGATAGAGAAAGTGGGTTGTATGCTCATTTGGTTCCTCGTCTCCACATCCCCGATCCACATCTTCATCTGTATGTCTTGGTTTCCTCGTGTGGTACCGAAGAGAGTTATGCCCCATGATTACTCCTATCAGTCCTTTTCTTGACAAAGTAAGCAAATAGCCTTCTAGATGTCTAGGGAGGACCATCTACTATTGGGCTCTCTGCTGACCATATAGCTCTTGCTTCAGTGCGCTAGGCGGGATGAACACCGAGGTGTCTACCTCTTGTGATGTAGATTCAGAACCTTTTCTTGCCAAATCGTCTGCCTTCTCATTTCCTGGTATTCTTTCGTGTCCAGGGGCCCAGCAGAAGACAACCTTGTACTGTGTTCCAAGAAGTAATCGCTTTTATCGCCGCCTGGCTGTCGACGAAAAAGTGGTATTGCCTTCATCGCAGTCTCAATGGCAGTTATTGTCACCGCTCCGCTTGGAAAAGACTGCTATAGTGAAGGCGGACTTGATCTTGATATACCCAGGGGTTCAGAAAATATGCCAGATCCTAGGCCTACATCTTTGATTCATCTGTGAAGATAGAGATGGTACGTATGTTGGCGGGCTGACAGTCCTTCCAGACTTCTCTGCTTGGGAACGAGCTTGTACATGGTCTATTTAAATCTAGGTACGGAGTGAGGTAGTCCGTGGTATGAACCTTTCCTAGATATTTCTCCAGGATCATGGAATGACTCGTTGCATTGTATCTCCAACTATCTGACTGGCTTATTCTTGCGGCCGAGGTTTTACAAAAAATGTCCAGCGGTAGCAGATTGAGGATAGCCCACAGTCCTGCAGTAGGTGCTGTTCTCGTGGCACTTGCGGTACCAATGCAGTCCAATCTCTGTATCCTCGTAAGGGCCTCGAATCCCACTCAAGTAAAGCACTATTTTAAAAGAAATTCTATTTCAATAAGATGTCTGGTGATACCTTTAGATACTACAAACGTTCCCACGCCCCTATATTTATAACATCTTCCAATGGAAGTGGAATGCATACATATTCTTAATCTGTAGGCGTCTGGTCACACTGTCAAGGACCCCGATTGTTTGTGTATTCCCGAACGAAAACATAGAGGATATTTTTCTCCCCTCAGCTGAAATCCCCCTCCAGACACATAAAGTTAACGCAATAATTTATCAACCGACAGGAAAATTACCTTAATAACACTAAGTATCTCATGACAATGTAGCGAGTGCCCGTGTGGTGTTGGATCTGACATTGTCTTCTGCTAGTCAACCAGTTTGTAAGTTGCCTTGGATTGCTAAAGTAATCTTAGAAGTTCGCGACAGAGCAACAAAAAAAAACAAAAAAATCCAATAAGGAGTCTCGTTTCAATACTACACTACAGCAGGCAGTCTGGAGAACCTCATTTCGGTTTGGTGCTCGTTTGCCGGAGGTATGCCGCCTTCATCATCCTTATGATTATGTAATGTATTCCAAAGCATAGCATAATTTCCATCAATCGGGGAAATGGGTGGCTAGGATGAGGCCTTATTATTCGTACATCCTTGTGCTTAATTCAAATTCAGGATGTGACAGATACAAAACAGGATATGTTAATTTTTTTTTCCTACAAGCATGGAATGGATTTTCCTATATTATATTTCTTAATTTTTTTTTTGTTTGTTTGCATATGAAGAGATTGTGATTTCGTCGTTCTACCTTCGTAGGCTCGTATGGTACATGCAGAGCATACCGCGAGGACACATGTTGCGTGTAATTGATGTGTAATTACTTTTTTTTCTTATCATTTTGTGTTCGGGTAGATAGGTTAGATACATAGATGTATGTATGTTTTGGGAGACTTATTTATACGGCCCATTAGCTGAGATATAGATAAATTGACATGCTAATCTGGTGGAGGCATTTGGTTTTGGAATTTTCATATAAAAGTAAATTAGGTGGTATGTATGAAGTTGACAGGGATCCCAGATTTCATGATAATGTATCTGGGAGCAGGATGCTTGAGAGGATGGAGATGTTTCAGGTTCGGTATGAACTCGAACATAAGAAAGATCAAACATTTGTCGGAGTGAATAGGAAGACGGGAAGTTGGAATTCCAAAAATTGTTGAAAATGAGAGGAGATCAGAGGAACTGATTCACATCCTGGTGGTGTAGAGAACTAGAAGCTATCATGAAGGATTTTTACAAAGAAATAGATAGAAGGAAACTGTGATACCTTGGTTAAACCTTCACAATATTCTTTTAAGATCCTTTCTTGTTGCTTTTTCCTAGTGGAACCTCTGCAGGCTCTCCATATCTGGGGATTGGTAAGGGAAAAGCGGTAAACTCTAAACCATTCTGTTCCGATTCTGTAGTAAGCCATGGTCAAAAGAAAGTCCTTTGGAAAATGTTTAATACAAATCTGACCGCTAAACTACAATCAAATATTGCACTGATGGATCCAAAATGACTTCCCTAGAATTTTCCAAGAAGAGGAACATCGAATCGAAAGATGTGCCTGTTTCAACTTAGACAGAAGATATCGCGGTTAAGATACAGTCATACAATCAGTAAGACAGACGGCAATAAAGGTATAAGGTTCGTTAGATCCAGATTGGTCTAAGAGAGACTGAACGAGTATAAGGGTAACAGATAAATAAAATCCACATTCTTTGAGCATCAAGATACGTAAAAGTAGAGGGAGATGATGAAGATCTCGAACTTGCAAGAATCGGTTTGGAATAAATACTCTTGGGAGCAAAATCTATGTACGTATCTCCGGTTTGGGACAAAATAAGGGGAGAGCTGAAAGAGAGTAACCAACTTCGATGTAACTCACCATTTGAAACTAGACAAGAAACTATTAAGAAAATAGAGCCAGAAACCAATCAAAGAGCTGCTTAGATTGAATAAAAATTAACGAAGGGACTTAAGGAGTATATCAAGAAACTGACATTGAAGATTCCACCACGAATCAGTAAGCCTTAACATAGAATATGAGCCACCAGTTCATAACGAAGAATTGAAGCCTTTTCTTTCAGAGACACAAAGACAGATTTACCTTCACTGGAGCCACATTGAGGGTAGCAATATCCAAGGTATATTCTGACAAATCTGCTGGACCTGACGGCTTACCAGCCCACCTATGTAAATCAGCTGAAAATAACTTAGTAGAGAGCATACGTCAACTTATTTCTAAGATTTGGTCAGATGAGTCTATGACTGATGAATGAAATCTCAGCACCACAAGAAAGCAATCCCGGGACGGAGTTTGTTAGAAGGGACAAAGCAGTACTGTACCGTCATATCACTCGACATCAAAAACGCCTTTAACTCAGTCAGCTGGAACTGTATAAGCAGATACCTATGAAGTACCAATGAAGTATAACATTACGGGAATAATTCCTCAAAGGTCAGTGCTTGGCCCAGTGCTATGGTACATAATGTACGGTGGGAGAATACCGAAGCCGAGCGGAGTACACATCATCGGCTACGCGGACTATATAGCAGTAGTTGTTCTGGTAAAAACGCTGGCTGAAATGTCAGAAATGTAGGCATGCCATCAGAGATATCTGGTCCTGGCTACAGACATCAAACAAGACATCAAAAAAGAGTAGAACACCTCACCATAAGGGCATACCTGGGAATGCTGTTGGACCATATGCTCAGCTTCAATTTAAACCTGCTTCAGTGAGTAATCAATGTAGAACGTTTGCTGCTCCGTAACGAACTCACCGAAAACTTTGATGTCAAAAACAGACCTAGACGAGGAGACGCGTTATCATGTGTGATTTTTTCAACATATTTGAAGCGTTGGACTCAATCTAAAGCGAATGAAGTTACCCTCACTCCATTCGAGGATTCTCCTTCAAATTTTCTATCCAATTTCCGCTGATGGGCTTCGAAGGACGAGATTCAATGAGGAACTATACCACCTAAGCTAAGGCCAGACTAACTGGAGAAGCTTCTTAGTGGAGAACCAGGGTCACCCCTAATTGTAAATAAGTAGGAAGGACCCACAGTGCTTCCTGAATTGCATGAATGGGAATGATCCCTGCGATGTCCAAACGTCTGCAACTCAAAAACAACACTTTGTTCAAAATACACACATCTATTTATAGGGGTATGAGATACATAGATTATTTATTCAAATGTAAAAGTGAATAAATCAACTATCGACTCGGTCAAATGAAAACCGACCTGAAGTTCCAGAAATAGTCCTGCCAGACACAAAACACGATTTGCTGACCAAGTATTTATCCAAACCTCAAATCGTATAAACAGCAATATCCGTACATCCTTCCATCCTTGGTCATCCTATTGATTTTATCAACATCCCATACAGATACAATATTAGAGCATAAACGACATAAGGAATACAAACATTTTCGCAATAAAATCATATCATCGTACTTTATGCCTGCTAATGGGTCTTACGAAGCCGATTACCATCCTCATCGATTAGCTTAAGGCAGGCATCCTGTACAAGCAGCAAACGGGCTTCGACGACACACTTCATTCTGTATGTGGTTTAATCCCTTCAAGTACTATTTTTCCTTTATTTTTATCCTTCGTCAGCGGCAGCGATAACCCCTTGCCATCGATCCAATCTTATTTTTATCCTGATGGGTGCTTCCCCGCACAAGGATGTTTATTATTATGGTAACTCATAAAATACGAATACAGGGTTGGCACAAAAGTCGTGAGTTTTTCACTTACTCTTACCGACTGACACGTGCATTTGTTTTCACTCTCACCTGGTTCGTTCTGTTTTGTCTTCCCCTTCGCCAGGACGACAACCGACGGTAAATTACGATAAAATATGTAAATTTGAAAAGTGGAAAAGTTTTGCTAAGATTTCAAGGACTTCAGTGCGGTGGCTGGGTAAGTGAATTAAATTTGTTTCCTTTGTGGCACAACCACATGTGACCCGATATATTCATTGAAAGTGAAAGCGAAGGAAAGTTTGTGTATTCATTTTTTTTTCTTCCTATTTTTTTGCACAAATTGAATTTAGTTTATGTGGAGATAGGCCCAGCCTATGTGATAGGCGTAAAAGTTTTGACCAAAATGTAGGAAATTTGAGGACCATTCGATGACAATGACAAATGACTGGGAAAGTGTTTCTTCTATTCTTTGGTCTTCTTTTCGAATGTGTCCATTACCACCCTCTCTCAGTCCGTCATTCTTAGGGAGATGTGGCTTCGTTGAGTATTCCTCGATTGTCAGTTCTTATTGGATCCTTTGGACAGCTCTATATTTCGGTGTGAATGTATTGAATCATTCAATCTGCAGCTGACTGAATCTGCTTTCGTGCTACCAATAGGGTAGAATGCATTCTAGGATCAGCCAATGTTGAGGTAGGTTAGGTGACTCTTCTCGGTGATGCCCACACAAGGGACGGATTGTCCTCAACAGGAATCTTCTTGGAGATTTCCCATGTGGAACAAAAAAGAAAGAACCATTTAGGCTCCACATAGAAACAAAATCTTTGGTTGTTTTAGATTGAATCTGTGATGCAGGAAGGAGTGCTCACCGAGGGTGCTGACACGTGCTAAAGTGGTGGGTATCGTTTTCTTCTCCTTCTACAGAACTAATTGAAAGACCCATCCAACTGGTATATCTATCTACAAGGGATGGTTGTTGCGTTCCTATTTGACATCGGCTTGACATCGGCTTGACATCGGCTTCAACTCTGATTCGAACGTCTATAAGACAATTCTTGAAGCAACGTCCAATCGCTATGTAATCTGGAAGTTAGTTGTGGCACTGATGTTGTGACTTGTCTTGTTCTTCTCTTCTGAATTCTCCTCACACAGTAGTAGGACACGGAGATCATTCGAAACAACATCTAACTGAGAAAAATCTTCCAGAAGGTGGTAAGAGCTCTGGAATTCATAGCCTCAAGTACAATAAGGAATTGTAATGAGTCTTAAGTGAATAAAGGTCTGTAACATCGCTTTGGTTTCTTCTAACAAATCTAAAAATTTGGTTATCCTTATGAGATCCAGCATCACTCCAAGATCCTTTTCGACAGGTTTTAAGTTTAAAGAATTTAATTTAAAACTGAAATATATGGCAATAGTATGATTGGGTAGTCCTTCGTAATGCCTTGATGTGGGTAATTTGCGGGCTATTACTTCATACTCTTTGTTCTGCTGAAGACAAATGGAAAACCATTTCACAGTACAATGAGTAATCGTTCCTGCAAATTGTTAGAGCGGCAAACAACCTAAAAGTTGGTCTACCACTGTTACCACACACCAACAGCGTGATTATTGTTATCCAATACTCCCTGGAGTCGCTCTTCGCGTTCATAGTTTGAATCTAATAAACCGACTGTTGTTTTCAGTTTAAACAAAGTCTTCCCAAACAATGCTTAATTGTTTAATTGCTTTCTTTTGTTTACAGTCCAAACATTTAAAACTTTGTTTCAGTACTTATGGTGGCGCTAGATAAACCTGGGGGGTAGGACAAATATTCCCGGTACGTGAAAACAAAAACAAACCGTTGAACGTCAGTGTAAGTGCAGATTGTCTGCAGTTTTCCTGGTTCTCGGGAAGACGGAGTTATCTTGACCTCTTTTCGACGGAATTGCTCTCGCAAACTACTCGTAGATCCGTTGGATGTAAATGGATTTGGTCGATTTAGGAATGTTATGGTGCATTTCATTTGGAATAATCTGTGACCGAACGAATTAGGTTGGGTTAAGGAAAAAGAAAAACAAAGTCAGAGTCAGGATGTCATTTAGGATGTAATGGTTGATTATGTCCCATCTTGGATGAAAACAATTCTGATTTTTATGTTCGTAATAGCTATAGATAGTGGATATGTGACGGAAGGGAGTAGAGCAACCTTTAGAGTCGGTTTGGACTTTGCAACCCATTTGCAGCCATTGTCTCTAGCTGTTTCGGGCCTACGACACCAATAAAAGCAGTCATCGTTGGGCTAAGACGACCGCTAGATGCGCTTTTAGGCAGGATGACGTTGTGGTACAACTGAGAAAGCTGATCTCAATCCTAAAACGGCAGAGAATACTGCTTTGGTAGTATTAGTATTTGCGGTAAAAATATTGAACCACACAAAGTGGTTTCCGTAGTGGAGCCTAGACCAATCTGGTTCACAAAAGGATCGAAGATGAAATCCCTGGTTAACGCCGGTGTTTTCGATCAAAGTCTCGATGCTTATTGGAATGTGTCTCAAGGTTGTTCATGCTAAGCCCCATGCCATCTGTGCTAGACTAAGTCTTAGTAAAGGTATTAAGGGCACAAGGATTTGTATCTTTTCAGATACATAGGCTGCACTTAAATGCTGCTATGATGAACTAGGTAAAGCAGGTTGAAGAGCAGCTTAATGGTCCTCTGGCTCAGGGAGAAACTATGCCCGGGTTAAGACAATTCTTAGTCCTATTCCTACAAGGAAATCCTTAATCAAGACAAGGGTACTATAAGAAACCTGGTCTGAGCTGTAGTTTGATGTGTCATTTTTACTAACTTAATCTGTGTTCATATACGGAATATGGACTCTGCTCAGAAAATAACGAATCATTCGAGCACATTCTCTGTCAATGTCCAGGTTACATTCTGTAAGGAGCTGGATTTTTCAAAAGGAAATATGGTCTTCAGAAGAAATGAAAACATATGCGGCTAAGGACGTATTCACTTTAATGAGTGAGGTGGTAGGTCTCTTAAACTAAGTGTACGCTGATGATACGTTAGAACTTTTCGGGATACAGTGTTAGCCGTATGGGTAAGGATCTATAACTTAAAAAAATTCCCTTAGTCAGTTAAGTACTGATTGGTTACTGCCACCATGCGATGGCTCTAAGCTAAAAGATTTGAGTACCTTTTTACTCATAGATTTATAGGATCAACTACCAAAAGGCGCAACATTTTTATGATAAGGTCTCTGAGATTAGTAGTGGAGTCTCTATTTCGAGATATCACATGTTCAGCATACAAAAGTCGTTCACGTCCATAGCCTCAATTTTAAGCCAGAAAGTCACACTAGTATAATTTTCATACCAAGTTTTGGCCAATTGATACTGCTAGGCCAAAAACTGCAACAAACTGTCACTCATTCTGAATGGAAAGGTTATTCAGTTATTTCCCTGGGACTTCCAGAAAAATGGAAGTTAGCCTCATCACTCAGAATAATGTTGTGTAAAAAATCCTTCACCTAATCTTGTACCAACTAATCCTTTTCACAATGTCGAGCGTTCCATATATAAGACACTAGGAGTATATGGTACCATGATATACATATTTTATGGTTAAAAAAAGTACATGTTCTGACCGATCTAGCCATATTTTGGTAAAGAATGAAGGACAAGATCTTTATGCAAAATGAGGTCCAAAGTGGTTGCGGATAGACTCAATATCTGTGGTCATCTTAAAATGGACACGTCAAGGTTTTTTCCACCAGATATGGTGGCGATATCTTCAACTGACCCTGTCGAACGAACTCGAGAGGATTCTTCATATCACTGACCGGGTATGTGGGACACGATTCCGCTATATGTTCCACGTTTTTGTATTGAATTTTCGCTATTGCAACACGTCCTGCGAATATATCTTGATCCATATTTAAAAACCTCCTTATTTTTACTTAAAATCTATGACAACAATAGCGAAATGTTGACATTTAAAAAAATGGCGGATAATTTAAAATGACACCTCTCGTTGGACGACCCCCACATTCATTGCCTTTGTAAGTCAAGGACTGCATTATGACCTTAAGTGTATTGTCTTCCAGCATAGCATAGAGTTACTGTAACAACGTATAAACATTTTTGACCAGAGACGTAGAAAAATTCATCTCGTTGACCACAAACTAATTAACTTTCATTGAAAATCACATCGCCCTTGTGTCCTTTAATCCTTCCAAAACAAATTTCCCATTTTTTTCCCCTGTTTGTTGCCACACTTTGGATTAAATTCTTTGAAAAATTCTATCGCCCCCGCTTTATTATAAAAAATAAAATCAATGAAAGGAGCAAACATTGACAGCAAAGCCAAACACCAACTATAGCATGTAAGGTACATCAGCTGTGCAAAACAGGATAACAATTCATCGTGAAGAATTATGATGATGTGTTCCATCATGCAGAGAGTTATCAGTCCTTTATGCCATAAGGCCATGCTGCGCTCAGTATGTTATCCACTACCAGGACATGGGCACGGCGGCGAGGCAAATTCACTTATGTCCCAGGAAACGTTTATAATCACATTTTCTCATTTTAATCTAAATTATTTATAATGGATAGAGCAACGCTTTGCCTCTAATAGACACACATCTACGAGTAAAATGACAGTGCTTTCACACTTCCTTTTGGCGAGGATAGAAAAAAAAAAAACAAAAATAATGGGCGCACACCATGGAAAAAGGAACAACTGGGATAAGTGCCTTTTACCCCTCGTAATGTACTTGATTAGGTTTGGATAAGCATACTTTGTGCGCATACCTATACATACGAAGGGATGGGAAGAAAAAATTTATAATAAACATAGAAAAGTTATAAGGACATGGTTTTTCTTTTAATTAAAAATAAAATAATTAAAAAATCGAAACAGAAGTCGGTCGGTATTGTATTGTACACAAGTTATTGAAGTTCAATTAAGGACTTTCGACTGCCTGAGGATAGAGCTTGGCAGCTTTCAACTGGAACTCAACAAAGGACGTTTCATTTTTTGCAATTTTGCTTCGAGCAAACATTCGTAAGAAAATTGCAAACATGTTCAGTTAAGTGAAATGTGAAACAATAGTTGAAAACTTCCTCCTTTGCATACAGTGAAATGCAAAACATTTTGAAAAGAAGTTGCGAATCTCAAGGATGCAGCCTTACAAATGGCTCGCGATAGATATTTCTGTTATGGCTGGGTGCAGTACAGAAAAAGTGCTTGTTGGCAGATTTATGCTTTCCACGTACACACTTGCCTTTGTGACCAGGTATGGATTTATCGCCAATGCCTTACAAGCTGAGTATGTATTACGTGAGTCCTGGTGATGTATGATTCTATTTGTGTCATTGAATTGCTGTATGAAATCCATTCATGTTGATAAAATGGGAAGAATGCAGTAAAATGTGACAAACGGAGACAAAGTGTATTCTTTTTGGAACTAGTCGTCAGAAGGATACGTTGTCCTTTCGGCCATACATTTTTAGTCAATTGTAGAGGCGGAAGATGGACTTCTTCTTACATGGCTCAGAACACTGTTCAGGACTTAAGGACTGACGACTTATACTTAGTTGTGGGGGAATGCCTAGTACCTAACTCCAAAGTCAGAACCGTATGTTTCTTTCCAGATATTCAAGAGAATCACAGACGAATTGGAGCACGAACTGATAGCCATATCTGCCAGGACGACAGTATCGTCGATACGTCACAATTAGTGTGACAGTGAATAGGAGACTGTATGTAGCATTAAAGATATATATGTGTATCCCGGATATTCTTGCAAAATAATGATTACCTTAGTCAGAGGAATGCAAAGACTCGAAAGCATAATTACAACCACAACCCAATCAGAACCCCAACAGCTGGATTGGAAACAATTCTTAGCGTGCTACCTTAACACATGAAGGAGTCTCCCAACAGGGCATCTTGAGGACATGCACAGGTTTAAAGTAACTAGCCGTCACCATGACAGTCTTGAACTTTTTCAACCAGATCTTCAACAAAACCTAAATCAGACTGTGTCTGTCTACACCAACGGGTCGAAGGTTAATATATGAATAGGGAGCGGTGTATGTATTATCCTTTTCGAGGAACTAACCGTAAACAATTTAATCAGATAATAGTTGTGTCCTGCCTATTAATGATAGAAGCAGCAGAAGCAGGGAAATCATAAGTTGCTTGGTTCCCAGTATAATACTATGCTCTGTCTTCTTTAGGCCCTAGCCCATATGGCTGATACTGCGGCCTAAAAAGACGGATTGTACATATCTTAGGGTGCGTTTTACACTTAGAGACGTACCACCTCCCTAATAAAGGAAAGCACGTCCTTAGTAGCAGAGTTTTTAATATCTGCTGGCGAGCATGTTACCTTGAGAAAAATGGGCCACCTCAACCAATCCAGAGCCGGGTAGTCACAGAGAATGTGATCAGATGATTCGGCATTTTCCGAGCAGAACCTACATTCTATGTCTGGGCGCAGATTGAATTTGTTGAGGTGGTATTTCAGGCCACAGTGACCTGTTAGAAAGCTCACCAGGTTCCTAATACTGTCTTTGTCTAAACTAGGAATTTCCTTGTAGGAATAAGGCTTCATTAACCTTTTATGTACCCATCAGCGATGTGTCGAGGGTCTGTAAACAGTAAAAAGAGATGACAGAAGGTATTCTGTACCTATGTACTGGACCCACAAGGAATAGATTACTCAACGTGAAACTCTGACAGTCAGAACCTGGAATCTAAAGCTATACTGAGGTCTGCCAAGTTTCCATAAATAATCACCGAAAAGACACTTTGTCGGAGACTGCATGTGTGTGAGGTTACCATCTGGATACTTGCGACTGTCAGTAGAAAATAAAACACGTTATTCCACATACCACAAGAAATTAACAAATATTGCTCCTACCAGTTACAGATATTTGAAAAGTTCCAATATCCACGAATATCAATATGCAAGGAAGCGATAATTGAACAAATTTTGAAGTATAGCTATGCCCGGCATAGTGCTTCCTCAAAACACCAATAAAGGACATTGTCAAGTCCCGCCATATTCCAATCATAGAATACTTCCGGCAAAAGAGAGAAATTTTTTTATTAAATTCGATTACGGCATTGTGCACTCAAAAACATGTCATAAAATTCAATTTCGACCATATTTCCCGGGGAACACAAAAAAAGAGAATAGCTTTCAACTTATCCAGTAGGTACTTAGCCTTGTCAAGTAGGCACTTCATGTACATATTTCGTCTGTTATACATCCATTAAAATAGAACGTTAATAATTCTCCTCCTCCTCCTGCTCCTCCTTCACTCGCAGCAATATGATTTATTCTGTCATATCATCGAAGGACAAAACAGGCTCCCATCAATTGTTCGCAAATCTAATTTTCTATATTCCGCAGAAAAATATCTCAAATTTATTGTCCACTTATAGCTGGCAATTCATTATTTATCAGAAGACGGTCGCTCGGTCAGACCGACCATACACACTCGCGCCTTCGCATTTCAGCTTCATCTGTGCCCCGCACCGAATAGGATAAATAATATTATTTACAAGAAAAACAAGTAAAAATAAAGGACTCAAATAAATGAGTGACTTTAAATTGTTGGCTGTCCAAAAAATACACACACCCAAGAGTGGTACCACTGTTTGGCTTATTTTTTATTTATTCTCGATTCGTAGAAGCCACCACAAAGGCATCCTTGTTTATGCAGTAAAAGTTTCGACGTAAAAAAAAAGGATACGGATTTTTTATTCCTTCTGGTCGGGAGGTTTTCTATCGGTTTTTTGGAATTATCGCTTGTAATTTGTCGAGCCAATAACAGTGGTTAGTTGAGCAGGGAAATTTGAGCACGTGTACTGTATCTAGCGATAAACAATGTATGTAGCTGTGAGAAAATTAAAAGACCCGAGTCTGCAGTTTATCTGCGTAAGATGGTTTATCGCATGGATGCCCTGACAAATGGGTGTGGTGTATCGTATTTCACTTAAGTAAATACACATTACTGTGGAGTGTAGTCGGGACAGGACCTCTGGCGCCTCATTCGTATGAGTGAACGTGAGAGTGAATTTCAAGTCCTGTTTTAAAAAGTGTAGATTATACAAATCCATATACAACGCAGGGGGTTTTTATTTATGAAAGTGTACACTTGTTCACTTCTGGGATAAATTACTCTAGTGCTCAGATGATGGCAATAATTTCCGCACTGCAAAGGAGAGGAGGAAAGAAGCACTATTCAGTATCGCAATGAGTCAGAAGTACCTAGGAAGTGAAGCAGGATTACCAGTTGTGTCCAGTGATGACTATATCTTCCATTTTGCTCTCTAAGATAAAATAAAACACAAAAGTAAAGAGTATACCCATATCCTACCCATGTTAAGTCAGTCTAATATGGGTCCCAGGAAATATGTATAGGTATCCCTGGAAAAGAGACCACTGACGAAGTTGTCAGATTCGGTGCCTAATCTCCATATATTGGCCCTGAACCCTTCTCAGGTCTTCCTGTCAGCCAGATGAAGGTAGAACCAAACCAATTGGAACGACGTCCTCTTACTATAATTCACTAACTGTCCTAAGACATGCAAAAGAAAGAATAAAAGAGATTCTAGCAAAGACCGAATCGCTACGATTTTGACGGACCTCATATCTGGTCATAGCTTTCTTAATTTTCGCCTCAAGAATATTGGTATTACCCAATCGTGGCCGACATGCCTCGAGGACACTGAAACCGCTGAAATTATTTTATGTGAACGCACCATCATTGCTCGGACTAAGGTCAAACACTTCCACTAAGCTTTTACCTTGCCTTTTGATATCACCTCCTTCTCAGCTCTAACAATCCTTAGCTTCATTAATGAACTCGATTCCAGCTAATAGGCAAATTCGCTTATTATCTGTCAGAGGATAGCACAAAAGATCTCTATAAAGTCGGGGTGCTCCTTTAGGTTACCACAAAGCCCATCACCCCGATTATTCTTAAAAAAAAAAAACTGCCAATGTCAGCCAGAGAAGCAAAATGCTGAGTAATTGGTTTCTATGCTCTAAGCCTCACAAAAGACCTCAATGGTGCAAACAATTTTTTTGAGACACCAAATCACTGTAATACTTCCAATATACCTGAAAACCCTGACTCCGTAGTTCAACGAACTAACCATTTGAGCCACGGCGCCCAGAAAACTGACCAAGATAGTAAAATGAATTCCTCCTTAAAAGCTGTCAACCTAAGCCCCGTCGAAGAATTTTCTCGGTTTGACCAAGGATGTCTTTATTGGCCTATGACTGCGATGATTTAGGTCTCTTGTAGATCAATTGACAAGTCGATTTGATCCTTATTGTGTGAATGTCCAAGTTTCCAAGGACACTAAATAGACAGCAAATAAACTAAGGTGGAGGGGAGATTCAAACGTTCGGAAGAACTATTCCAAGAACTCCTTAAGGTCGCCAAAAGAAAATAGGTACCTAGGACTACACAAGATAGTAAACTCAAACGCAGCCTTATGCTATCAAATTTGGGAATGAAGACCTATGATCCCCATTTACACAGGTCTAGCAATGTTGGCGTTTTTAGACCAATGAACCATAAAACAAAAAACTTACTTGTCTATTTCTGACTGAACCCATGAGAAGCTGCCCAACCTATGCCATGAAGCTCTTTCTAGAACAGAATGTTTTACATAGTCGAGGATGCACAAAGGCAAAGAAAGAAGAGGCTGATGGCATCTAAAAGGTTTGATGTACTATGTACTGTACTGAGAAGCTGCTCCACTTTGCAGTCCATAGACTATGAGCACAATGAAGAACTCAAGAACCAGAAACATAACCATGAAATGAATGTTGACAAACAACATACCCACTGTGACATACCAATACTGTCAGACGGTCAGGATGTCAATGTTATCAAGTCTCGCTTTCGAGTCATATGGAAGTGCCTGTTCAACATCCATAAAATAACTGCGCACAATTGATTCTCTACCAATGGACCAACCAGAATCTCTTGGAATAGGACATTCTATTCTAAAAATCAAACTTACTAACTAAGATCTTCGTTGATTCTGTAATGTGTACAACGAAACTCCAGAATATATTTAGAATTGCTAGCAGGAGATACATATAGCGACATAAGGACACTTGTTCTCAGAGTCCAGAATGGTTCTGTGGAAGAGTTCAAAAAGTACATTGAAATTCCAAAGTGATTTCCTTGGTAACAAGAGAAGAAGTCACAGAAGGGCTTGGACTGGATGGTATTCCTATTGTAGCTCTAAAAACTGTTAAGACTCGACCTATTTCCTGGTGTATGCGACCTGTAAATACTTGAGAAAGCGATTGTCCGATCAAGGGATTTAAAAGAGTTCCGTGCTTATACGTCTGCAGGAGTCTGGAGGAAGAGAAACCTTCTGAAAAACCCACTCAACAGTCGAAGAAACAAAAAATTTTACTTAAAACTTTTCGAACCACAGACCACCTCCAGCACACGATAATCATCTGTGACGCGGATGACAGTCCGGAAGAGTATGAGGTCACTGGAGATGTACCAAAAGGAAAGGTTCTGGGTTCTCTCTAATGAAACGAAATGTATGATGGTAGACAGCTCAGTTGCAGCGGCCAAGCATCCATCAATCTTTCTGAGAAAAACCAACCTCATAAGGTCTGCCTTAAGGAACTGTGTCATGTCTAGAAAGATGTGGTCAAGCTTCAACATGTCATGTAAAGATGTCGACCAATTGGTGGTCATGGTAGGTCTTCATGTAATACACATTGTCATAGAGTAAGAACTCTAGTGAGCTGTAAATCCTTCTAAATACCATGGGTTGATTTTAGGTACTCCGCAGCAACACATGAGTCTTGACCCCTATCTGCCTACCTTCTTATGATGGCAGTCCTAGACTAGAAGGAACTAAAGTAATAGCAATTACCTCGGATGTCATGGTCACATGAAGACAACTCTCTTTTCTTCTTTCAAATATGTATTTCGAATGGTCTCTTCAGATCCTGCTTTTTCAAAACCAACTAAATTGAAATAGAATGTGTTTTGAAATTGTTGTTTCATGTTCTCATGTCAATGAGAGAAAAAACCATATCCCCCGAGGATATACATTCCCTTGTTCTGTAGAACATCCTTTAAAATTTCACCCCCAGGCTTACTTGAAAAAAACTTACATATTCTTGGTTCCAAGGACCACTATCTCCACACACATACCCTTCAAATCCATCAAAATTTTTAGAAAATGACAGGAAGCAGAAATTTGATACATGAGTCCTGATTTGGAAGAACAAATCGTGATTTATGAAGAATTATTGTTGTCGAAAGTCATTTGTCTAGTCCGGGTATTGTGTGCGGTTGTCGTCCTTATATACAGTGGGTGCTGTGCGTCTAATTTTTGTTTTTTTGTTCACCCTTTTGTTTTTGGAAAATTTATTATACACTCAAAGCCAAAAACTGGCTCTGTACTCGTAACAGTGGCAGCAGCAGAAGAAAGACATGTGTATTTATTACACAGTAGCCGTTCCCTTTGAATTCTATCATGGTCCTTCCAACTAATACGAACGTGTGTGTACGATACAATTGTGTCCTTTCGAAACATATCGAAACGGATTCTTTTTCGTTCGTAAGGATTTTCCGGAATTCCCTTTGGTTATTCATATTTCATAAGTCCCAGTGAATGGAGTGTGTGTTGTATCAGGAAGGAGGTCACATTGAGAATGGGTAATGTATGAACGAATTTAAATTCACCAAGGGAAGATATTAAAGTTAAGTAATATGAAATTCTTTAAGGCGCTTTGTCTTCATATCAATTTATGTATGAGATAAGATAAAAATCTAAGGCGCGCACATGTCGTAAATGGGTTTTGAGTTATATTTTCCAAAAAAAAAACGAAGAAAAAAGTGGAGTAAGGCGTTGTTCCTTTTTTTTTGATCGTAAAATGATATTATAATGTTTGTTTATTTTGGTGTAACTGGATTGAAAGATTTTGAATCAGGAAATTACAAGGAGTCACGTATCGCCTAGCAGCTTTTCAAAAACGATTCGATGTCGGGAAGTGCCAATGGAACGTATTGTACTCGTAACAGCCGCTGAAAAATTTGCAAGGATATCTAATATCTAGGGGATGGGTGGACGTTTTCCCAGAGATTTATAAGAATTAAATTTTTAGACAGTCTCCGGAACCCTGCCACGTTCAACTTAAGTTGCCTATGAATATTTTAGGAGATATCTATGCCCTATTTTTCTTGTACACGACTGGATCTACATACCTAGATATCTCCTTGTATCTGTATGTTAAACGTTTATAAACTGTTCAGGATATGAACTCTGTTCAACCAAGTCATTAGAGATCGTTGCCCAAGAGGTGTATGAGCTCATGTTGCTTACTGGATACCACTGTGCAATGCAAAGAGCCTCGATCTGCACATTCTACGAGCAGCTTACACATTTCTACAATATTTAAGATTCAGACTTCTTTCTGTTAAGTTGTCTAAAAGGAGTAGTCTCTCGAAAGATTGATGTTTTCGAAAATTAGCTTGCCTGGCTGCAGCCTCCTGCCACTTTTAAGACAAAAAAGAAAGTAAGAAAGTACGACCTTCAGATAGTCCATAGAGACATTGTCAGACAGTCAGATTTCAATAAAATTTGGAAATTTTTCTACAAATCGAAATGGTTCCAGGAGTAGAGAAAGCAACAGGTTCATGTGGTTGTACAATAGATATTCTCTGACTCAAATGAATCGTGACTTAAGCGGAGGATAGCTATCTAACCTCGGTCACAGTTTGGGAGTCAGCTGAATTTTGGACCATGAAAGTGCGAATCCTTTTTTAGTGTTCATTGCAGCATGCTACGTTAAACGGGGTCTGAAGGCGATGCCAGATGATTGTCTGAAAGTTTCCCACTCACGGGACTGCGATAAGGTTGCAAATGCGCTTGTGTAAGCTAAGTGCGCTCTAAAGTTGAGTCTATGGTCAGTCAGTACCCCGAGGTACAGTTTTGATGCAACGGACAACATTTTTGCGGCTTCTTATGGGGACAGCTTCAGTTGTGTGGTCCGCTAATTCTAGACCTGTTGACCGAAGCCATATACCTTCACGTCTTTGATGGTGTTGTTGCAGTTTTGCGTCACCTCCTCTATGGTTTGGGCTCTGATTATGTCCATCCCTCTTGGTCTGCGGATATCTAGCACTTGGTTATACATAATGTTCCTGAGGGCAGGACCTAGAACTGATCCCTGCGATACCACTCCTGTAACTGTATATCATTTTGGCCCTTCATTTCTATCATAGTACAGTGCTCTGTGCTCAAAATAGCTTCTGATATAGAACGGTACTCGAATATCCCACAGCGGTCTCATAATGCAGTTGCATCTAGCCGAGTTAGCCATTTGCTTAGCCAGGATGTTATTAGGTAGAACGAAATGGTAGAATGCATTACTTTCGTACACTTTTTCGAAACGGAGATGTGACATAAACTAACCAGACAGCTAACTTTGTTATTACTCTCCCATGGCCTGTAAAATGTAAAGCAAATATCTATAAAAATATGTCATAATCTCAATATATTACAACCTTTCAGACATATCAGATGTCTGTCCTTCAGGACAATCAAAACAGCTCCAATCCAAACATGATGAGCCCTAAATCATTATTTATTATGATATCCTGTCAAGGGAGAGAGACAGAGTATAATAACAAAAACTCTCCCTGAAATTTAATCACATTCATCAAAGTGCTCTGCGAAATATAATCCCAATAGATTATGCAAAATACATCATAACAGTAACATTACAAATTATTATTTTCATTGTGCAGGATTGTCCAGGATTAAAAAAGAAAAATACTGCTTGTCATCATGAAAATTCGCATGAGATGCACTTTGGAAAATTTACTACAAAATGTATATGCGAGTCCTGTGTCCTGTGACCTACTAAGCCAGCACCTACTACACCGGATGAGTCATTGTATCACACAATCGGTAGATAATGTATAATACATACACATCTTATTTATGCCGAACCATATGGCCATTGTTGTGGTTTAACATAATTTGATTGTCATATGGTGCGAGCTGGCGGTCTTCCAAAATCAACACACGCCACCGTGATACCTACCCGGCATAAATAAGTAGGTGTCATTACCAATGCTGGGTGCAGAGGAATTCGCACTGGCAATGACAGTCGAAGGACGCGAAAGGAAACATTTTTATCTTTACTCGCAGGTATGTGCGTACACATATCCTTGAAATTTAATAAAAGATTTTCTTACATATCCACTATGCCTTTGCCGTACTTGCATAGAATCTAGACTCGAGTATACATAGACTGCTGGGTGGATATACGCTTCCCCTTCCTTGGCTTCCTAAGTTTCTACATTAATCGTTGATTCATTCCCAGCGCGTAGCTGGAAAGGCGCCGTATTCGTAGAAGGAAATCAATCATCAAGACTTGACCTTCGCGTTCATATATAATTTGTTACTTGATTTCCACTTCCATTGTGGAGGCAGCATAACTCGGATGTCCTTGACAATAATTTTTATAGTCCATCTCAACTTAGCCAATTAAGTCACTTTTTTGTTCCAAGCTGGTCCAACTTGGTTCTGACGGTGATTGATTAATGATTGTCTCGACTTGATTATATTGGACTTTATAGATTTCAAGGACAACGTTCAATAAAAGATACTGGCTGTCACTCTGTCTACATTATTTAACCACGAATTGGGAAGCAGACTCAAAAATTAGACTTCTTTTCTACTCAAAACTTTGGAACGTTTTTAAGGTGCACACATACGACAAACTCTCGGAAGATCATCTTTATCCAATTCACACTAAGCCTAGTCCTCCACGAAGTTGTCCGAAAGATTGAAAAAAAAACTACTCTAACCACCCGTTGAGGGTAGTTTCCATGACACCCAGATTGAATCGATCCAAGAAACACTACTCCAAGTGAAAGTGGGTGAGTTTATTATCCATGGGATTGTCACCATGCTAAGAGCAAGCAGCATCTAAGAAAGGCTCTTGGTAACAGCATTTCAACCAAGTTTGTCCATAGAGGACGGTATTTCTCCTCAACTGTGGCTTATAGTTACCAATAAAACCACTCAAGACGTGATAGAGAATGGAGTCAAGATACTCCTGTATGCGGACGATCTGATAATTTTAGTATCAAGGATGTTTCAGTTCTTAATTCAGTTCTCAGTGAGGCTATGGAAGGTGCCTTGAAGAAAGTAAGTACAAGTCGTACTAGTTGTAGGCTCAGCGTAAGGCTCAGTCCAGGCAAAGCTAAACTAAAGCGAAATACGCCTGCAGAAAGATATTCGGTAAGAAGTGGGATCTTAAGCAGAAAATGGTATTATAGATGTCCTAGGTGGTGACCTGCGTTGAGAGAAAACATAATATGTACAACTAAGGAAATTTCAAAGAATAGTGGCTATAGGCACTACATGTGCCTAGGAATTAAGTCCAATTAAAACCCCAAATATTTTTCTGGACCTTATACCACGTAAATGTCATATTAAAAGCATATCACCAACATATACCGTGGTTTAGACTGTGAAAAGCAGAGAGTTGGTAGGCTGTCAATATTCTGCATCTGCTACCTATGGATTGGGTAAAGTCTCCAACTGGCTACACCACTCCCAAACTGAACTTTAGGAAGATTTCATGGTACTCCTATCTCAGATGGACTGGGGCAGGCATGAAGTAATAAATAAGATGATTCAAAAATAGACTATGAGGTAGGTGCCGGAGTTTTCTCGGTAATCCTTCAGATATCTAAGTCATACCGACTCCCAGATCCATCCAACTCTGCATCTATTCCAAACATTGCCAACTTTATTGAGAGACAGACTGCGGTTAAAGCCCTAGCTTCGCATCAAATACTAAGTTTTTCAAGCTGGTGGAATAGTGCAAAGATGGACTTGCTTCATTAGGGAATTGTTTCAAGATCAGTCTCCTCTGGAGGTAGACTACAGTAACATAAAGGTTAACCAAGAGACGCCATCCCTGTTTCAGTTCATATTTCTACAGAATTTGGCACTAGCTCGGTAAGATCATAGCTCAGAATTTAATCAGACAGATCACACAGTCTCAGGAATACTTGAACGCAATCAGAGAGTTTGTTATGAACAGACGTTCCTTTCTTCAAATGAAAAAAATGTTGCTTCTAGGACATTATCCAGAAAACATCAAAAACTCTGGATTTTTCTAAGAATCGAGAACAAAGATTAAAACTCTTACATTCAGATCACCTTATCTTACTTTTTTCCAAAGAAATAAACCCGAACTTAGACTCAATTCACAGAACTACTAAACATGCCACCAGAACTATGTAGGTCTCTTGCTCAACTTCGTTTGCTAGCTTGAACCAAAGTTACTGAAAAGTCTTGCTTTGCTTGCGATGGTATGCTTGAGCTTCCTCTAGACTCCTAGAGAATATATCTACAAGTATATTCTGCTTCCTAAGATGTACCACAGACCAATCGAAGTAACCTTTTTTCCAACGTTATCCCACACACAAGGTTCCTGTGAACTGTGAATGATCTTTGTCCACAATACGAACAACGGTAAGTTCAAGTTAAGCCTTTAAATTATTACCATCAGCTACTGTGGTTGTGACAAGTACCCTCATTATATCCTCAGGTTATTGCTTCTGCCAATAATGTACCTACCTTAACTGCAATCACCTCTTGGCTAAATGTGGTGGTTTGACATGATTTAATTGCTTTGTTAAGTTTACGGTCTTTCGCAGCCGACAACCATAATACTCACTTAATGTAAACGCGTTTCCTAATTAACGACCTTCTGGCAGCGTGCCAGTCTATGGAATAGGTGTTGCGCATTGAAAGGCCATCATAGAGTGAAACAAGTCCATAATCCAATAATCTTACTTTTTTTATCGATTGGGACTATGACTATGACTATGAAATTATGCCTAGTTCTGGTATCAGTAATTAAATGATTTGTATGTCAATAGAAAATGCACGTCTCATCATAGATTGGTACAAGACAGCCTGTCTTTCACAAGACTACAAGTCCCGCTGTCAATGAAAGAAGGGCGTTCGCATGAACAGGGTCACCCTTTGTTACAGAGTAGTCATGTTGTTATGGACAAGAACCAACACTCACCATGAACTCCTCGGAAGGACTTATGATTGTCCCCGTAAGACACAGACCTATTCCATAAGGAAACCATAATATGAAATAGTTAAAATTAGATACAATATTCTTGATACATACAAAAACGAAAAAAAAATACGTATACGCCACAGTGCTTTGGAAATGGGTGACCAGGTAAGAACGATAGTGAAAAAAAATTAAATACGCCAACAACGACGTGAGATATAAAATTGATTCTGGCTTTATATTGAAGCTACACTTATGCCAATATGTGTGGAATAGCATATCATTCAAATGACCGCCCTGGCTTTGCTGGCAGTGCTTCAAGCGAATGGTCCAATTCTTGATGACTGGGTTCAATATGTGCGGCATTATTGCGGCAATAACTTTGAACATTAGCCTCGAACCCATCCAAAGTGACAGACTAAGGACCTGACGTAGTCGCAAAGAAAATAAGCCAGTGGTGGCAAGTCCATGAAAACAGCGGCCAGTTGTCAAATTTCTCCTTCCCTTGTATGGCATGTAACGCCGTCTTTTTGAAACCACAGCTCGGACATATCGATGTTGTCGAGCTCTGGCCACAGAAAGTTGGTTCTCAGCTTGAGACCATTGACGGTAAGGGTGTTCCTCAGTCAATTGAACTGTTGACTGTACAGTCAATCCTTGTAAATATATTGATGCCATTATACAGCAATTATTATACTTGTTGCTATATGTAGCTGCTGTGTCAAAAATAGGCTTCGTCCGAGAAGATGATTTCTTAGCCAAAATGTGGATATCCGGCCAACATTTCCAGCATCCAAGCACAGTCAAGCAGCTATCAAATCTCTCGTATTCAGCATGAAGAGATCTAAGGAAGTGAAAGATTGCCACGTAACTCTTAGTGAGATAGCTGGTCAGCACATCCTCGCCCTTAGCTAGGTACCAGCTCACTGTCACATACCGGGAAATTATGAAACCGACCCATTAGTTAGAAGAGGCTCCTCTTGTTTAGACATCGAGGCTCCAACGTCATATGCTAAATACCTTATCAACGCCGATGCAGTAAGGCTCACCAACCTTCGATGGCATCAGCTTGACCATTGCAACACTGCCAGATTGTTTTGGCCAAATTTAAACATAGACAAAAAAAATGACCCCAGGACTTCTAAAACACACAAGAAAGGGCCCTTTCCTTGATAGTTAACACCCTAACCGGCCAATGTGTTATAGGTAGGCATTCTCAAAAACTGGGCATCCCCTACAGCGACTTCTAATGAAGAAGAAGGAGGAAGAGGAGACCATCAGTCACCTGGTATGCACATACCCAGCACTTGCCAATATTAGAGAGGCTACACTAGGTAAATACCATCTTAAAGATCTGAGTACCATCTGCATGGCTAATATTAGCTCCTTCATAACAAAGAGCGGATGGTTACCAGAGTAAGATGGCAACCCAACCACCCACCCACCCACGGCAGCACAACCTACCAAGCTTGCATCAAACATTCAAAGTTCCTTCATCAAGGAATGCTTGTTGTTTGAAGTTCTGCCGGAAATCTCGTCTAGATTGGTCATTATGACAAGAATAACGTTCGTCATAGTCACTAAATCCTTCATAAACATATCTAGAAGATCCTTGAAGAAGACCGTGGATACGTGCATACCAAAGGGTTAATGATTCTAAGAATAGGTAACACAATTCTTCTATCCTTATATAGTGTCAATACTAAAGACCTTTTTTTTTGGTCTAAGTCTGCGTGATATACTAAATAACCAACAACTGTTCAAGGACTTTGGGAGCCACCACGGCCATGTGTCAGTTTCTAGCTAATTCAGCAATCCGAACCCTCACAGGATATCAAGTTCTAAAGGATGGATTTCATTAAACCAACATTATAGCGAAACAATTCAAAAGCAATATTGAAATTCAAATATGAAATTCAACGCAAATCTACCACAAAACGAGTCAAGTTGAATGCACAGCGGCATTTCCATCCCCAATCCTTTATTCCAGTTTATTTGATATCGTCCAAGTGGACATATATATGGACATACTAGCTGGCGATTGTGTCATGCATGTAAAAATACCCTCACAGGATGTGGGGGTGGGGGTGGGGCGGAACGTTGGAAATAACACTGCAAAATGAAATACGGAAAATTAATTCGTTGTACATGTCAACAGCGTGTCAGTTTTCAATTTTGTTGGACACCATTGTCCCCGTAGCCTTAATAAATTTTGGCCAGTGAGCTTAGGCTTTATGTTCTTGCCGGACGTGTTTGATGTATATGACAGCTGAACTTCAAAATAGAAAAATTCTCTGATATTTCATTATTGTGTTCGTTTATTACTAAAGTTTAAGTTTTTCTTCTCTTTTACGATGTACTTCAATCCACGTCTTTGCAAGAAGTTAATATACATACAGTTCATGGAAAATACATTCCTTTGTACGTATCGCATGGATCGATATCCTGCTACAGACGAGGGGATATAAAAATAGAATCGAGACGTGAATAGCGATAGTGAAACTAAAAATATTTGCGTGATTCTGATCTGAAAGCATTTTATGTGTCTGTAGCTGCATATATACATACTCACTTCTGGGAATAAAGGATGGTTTGGTCCTCCTTGTCATGAATTTAGCAGTCGTTGGGCTGGACATTTAATTGCTAATTTCCTTTAAATGAGCTGACTTGGCTCTTTAGGTCACTCATTCACAGCATTGGTAATTAGAGTAGTATTTAACGAGTTGAGGACAGTCATAGACTGGTACAAGACAACCTATCGTTCAAAAGAATGGGGGATTTGTCCCTGGTAATGGAAGAAGTGCCCTCAAATGAACACCTGTTACAGAGTAGTTACGTTGTTCTGAACAAGAACTAACTGACTAGAAAAAGGACTCTTATAACTCCACATGACATAGACCAGACGTATTCAGAGTAGACTATCAATGGAAACAAAGATACTTGACACCACTTTGAGTTAAGTTATCTTTCAATCAGTCCAAACAATCTTGGACTCTGTTTAAAAAAAACGATGAGCATATGAAAGAAGGCCCAGGGTAAATCTTCGAAACTCTTTTGTGAAAGAGATCCTCAAGGTTCCAGCTTCCTTCCCTAGGTTCCCCCAGTTTCATGAACACAATGGGTGGTTCATCGATCAGTTTTAGTAATGAACCGCTTGAGCTGATAACAGATTCTCACTTCCCTAGTAGAAGCCATATCATGATGCGTATCTATAGAAATACCTGCATTGGGTTCAACGAATATTTGTATGTACCTTTTAAGCCATTTAAACTACCAGGCCCAGATGGAATAATCTCTGCTGTGATCCATCACATCATGGATCCTGACCTCCTGTGGCTGGTTGTAATTTTCAGGACTTACCTGTTTAGAAGCTTGGACAACTTTCATATTAAACTCAAAGATTGAAGACTTATAAGTAAGACTATCGTAATTTTTCTGAAAATTCTGGAGAACTGATAGATGGTGATATTCAATGCAGTATTAGCCCAAACCTGCAATCGTAGCACTTTACGACTTCAAAGTAGCTTTTAGCAAACGTTGAAGTTTGAACTATTACGCAGGCGCTTACGAACCTTGGAGTTGCAGCACTAACCGGTTCCTTAGTTACGCCAACTCTTGACCAACAGAGTTATTAACTCAAAACTGGGCGATTCAGTAGTTCGAAGACTTATAAGTAGAGGTACTCCGTAGGGATATTTTTTTTTTTACTTTGAAACCTAGCGATGCATAAATGGATTCAAATCCTCGCAAGTGAAGGCTGCAATGAACTAAGGGTTTCGTTGGACCCTTCAATTTATGTGGCACTAGCTTGACAATTGCTGGTAAAACTCCTACAGACCTGTTATGTTGTTCCTATTTTGATAAAGTCCTGTTTACACTTACACTATACACACTTTGTATCCATATCACAGCATCATATCACAGAAGCGTGAAGTCCCCAATTAGCCTGGTCTAAAAATTTTCAAATTAAACTGAAGGAATTTATATCAGAGTGCAGAGGGTTTTTTATGTTCCAGGACGATATTATTGACCACAATCTGGACTTGTCAGCTTGCATTTTTATACCTTAAGTACAGACGAACCATGTGGATAGTTTCATTTTTGAATTTTAAGTGATTTTCTGGACTTAAATACACAACCAACAGAGTTCAGACAGTGGCTTCCCCATCGGCAATCAGAAGGACATCTATGACATAATCCCATTAGAGCAGATGGTCGTTTGGTTAAATGCTAATTAGGCGTTATAAGCCATCATTTCTCAACAACAAACCATACAGATGGTCATGGGCAGTTGATTAACTGCCTATTAGTCTGTAGATACATACATTTCCCACGATTCCTAGGAAATGGTTAATTATTTTTGCTTACAGTCACACTGATTGGCAATTTATGTGAAATGGTGTAATGGTGCAGGTAACAACTCGAACTGTAATGAAATTGGTTTTCAGATGCACCTGAGGTGATGGAAATTCGAAATCGAGTTTTAGAATTCCATGTTTCTGTATAGTTTTGGTACCAATACACGATATACTCATGCACGGTGAAATATAAAGAAATATAGAGAAAAAGGTATACAGAAAGTTGTAATAGAAAATGTTTGATATTGCACAACTTTATTGGGTCCGTTGGCTATATTAACATGTTGACTAGGAGAGCCATCGGCAATATTGTTTCACTCGTCCCTATAGACGCATACAATTGGTGGAACAGTTGTTGTTCATTACTTTTGTTATATAATTTTCAATTCAATGGAATTCAATGAAAATACATACCATGGCTCTATGGGTTTGGGCGAAGAGATAACCAGTAAAGTCCTGGAGAGGTAGGAAGGGTTATTGATAATCGATTCCCCAAATGTGTATATATGCACATCCTAAACAGGGTCTAGTAGTTCAATCAACCTTCTCTGGTCTAAGTACATGCTCACCGAAGGCCTATTTAAACCAAATAGAGTCCGTCTTTATTTCCTATGTCCTCAACCTCACATACCGAAAGAAAAATATGCTGGTTTAAACCAAAGGCCATGGATTGGCTGGTCTTTTTCGTGGTAGGTCCCATCTGAAGACATGTCTTGATAGTCTAAAGAAAAATGCAATCCTGACTCCGGTTCATAGATAGGTACCTTAGAAGGGATGTGTAGAATGAGATCAACACTCACGGCAACGTGGACAAGGGACTCTGCTTGTTCCTTCAAGAGACGTACATATACTGAGGAAGCTTGATAGGTTGGGTTGGGTTTGGTTGGGTGGTTATCCTCGCTCAGCAGGGATCTACTTAGACCAGAGAAAGGACCACTGTGATCCGTATGTTTAAGGTGGGTTAATCATCCTCTTAATCTGGGAACCATCTGCTGCATTGTATGAAAGAGCTAATCTTAGCCGTGCAGATGGTGCTTGATGATCATTAGGATCACCTAGTCCAGTCTGATATTAACGAGTGCAGGGCATGTGCACAGGAAGTAACTAATGCTCTCCATATCCTCTTTGTACATACAGTGGGGAGTGTCAAATCTTTGCATGTCTTCCTATAGCACAGTGTCCCGTGAAGATATTAAATTTATTTGATAGGGTACCTCTCTTGTGCTTTAGAAGTTCGATGTACCTGGCTTCTTTTATGCTCGTCCAAAGCACCCTGCTGATGTTGCATTGATCAAGTTGATGCCATCGATGATTGGCCTTGTTTACCGCGTCGGGTTTGTTAAGGTTGACACCTCGATGTCGCTGATGTAATGTAAATACTATCTAAATCAGAGTAGCCTTTTCTAGCCAGTATGTCGGATTCACAATTCCCCAGTATGTTACAATAACGTGGTACTCAACAAAGGGTGACGTTGTACGGTCCAACTGTCTCGTTAAGAGGTACGTGACAGTCTTTCACTGTCAAGCTTTGCCAAACCTCGTTCTTTGCTACTTTATCAACCAGTTTTGCAAATAATAAATAAAACTTTCTCGAGTTGACGTGTTGGTTATTACTATAGACCTCTTCGTTCACTTAAGCTTATGGTAAAGAGTTTGACATCGTGACAGATTCATGATCAATCTTCTAAATTTTTGGGAGCAATACTTGTTCACCACCTTGTGGGCATGTAAAACACAGATTGAGACTGAATAAAGGATGTACTTGCTTCTACGATTTTCGCTTTCTACTTATGGTAGTACGTGGTTAGAAGTACAGGCTAGTAAATGAAAAGCAAGGGTTCGTCTTCTAAAACCTTCGTATGCACAAAAGCTTTGCAATGCAAATCCAAGTCTAAGCTTCTGGTAGATAGACGGATTCCAGGTCAAGAAATTAGTCGAAAGAACGTCACAAGTTCAACATACCGTGTCCATGTGAGCTACACAATCTTGTTTAAGTCAAATAGGCCTAATGCTCTTCTCTAACATTAAAGATACCATCGACAGGAAAATCAATTTGAATTTTCGTCAATGTATGTATGTATGTATGTATGTATGTGAACTGTATCTGGCTTCAACATTTTGTGATAGCTTTTACCACTTTCATGCACTTTTGTTCAACCATTCCAGCCATTCGCAACCAATCGTAAATGTCAACGACAAAGAGCGGATGATTCGATTTATTCAATTGTTCGCAACTTACCACCCAGTCGCATGCACTGTTACTAAGCTCACATCGCTATACGCCTTAAAGGACTCCATAGGCGCACAGGAGTGCTCTCCACATATTACTCGAACATTGCAGAGGATTGGATTCCCCAAAGCCATCTGATATGATTAGGCTCTGTTCCAAGGATTTTCCTTTTTCTAAAAATCTGTGTATGTGTAGTTTTTTTTTTTTTTCAAATCGATACCAGTTTCGTAATGCTGAGTAGGATGGGACTCGGAGTATGTGGTTGATAAGGCTTCTCTTTGCATTTTCCAATTTAATGTTTATAATCCGATAAGCCCGTCGAATGGTAGTTCTTTCTTTTCGATGTTCCACCAAAAAAAAAACTATAAATTCTCTATCTCAGTGGACTGCTGGAACTTTGGCAGACGAAACCACTTGTCCAAGTTTATCCGAAGATCCTTACAACTGAAAGAGAACCAGAAACACAGAGACAGTACCTGCTCCTGAAAACCGAAAGCAAATACAAAATAAAAGAAAGAAGAACTAGATGTGGAAGTACATCAAACAATACCTAAATCAACAAAAGAATAAAAACTTTTGCTGGTAACTAAAGTAATTAAAGAGAAATATAAGTACTTTGGAGTTTTTCGCAGCTGCGGAGAATTTCAATGAACATTTCCAGATGTTATCGCGGCATGTTACGACGCGGGAAAGTGTTTTCGACTGTACACTTCAATGTTTTACTTTTCCATGTTTGGTAGAAGGGAAATATGCAAAGGGAACCATTTCGCAGAATAAAGGACCTCCACGCAGAATAGAGTTTTTGAACAGACCAAGGCAAAGGCTATTGTGACCAGGATTGAGCACACTTTGAGTTATGCAAGAGTTTGTTGTATGGAAACCTCTGCATGGGCATGTAATGTGGGGAACCACACCAGTTTTTGTGCTGGAAACTAACCAGCATTCCAAAGATAGTTAGTTTACATTCAACAGCGTTGGAGCTGGATGTTCGCAAATAGAGCCCAATTCATGTTGACCTGATTCATTCAAGTTCTAATCAGTGATGACACAACAATAGTGAATAAGCTATTTGAACGCATTCGAAGTTTACGTAGGGACCTGTCTAGGCTAACTAGGTCTTAATGGGTCAGTCCCAACTTTGACGTCAGGATATCTGATATTGTGTTCTTACTAAGGACCTGGTACTCCAGATTCTGGGTTCTACCCGTCGCTGAATATTCGAGCATCTTACTGCGAACCGTATCATGGCTAAATTGGCCAACAAAAACAAAGACGATCCGACTAAAAAATATTTCTACGAAAACCTCGACAAGGCGTATAGGAAAGGACAACATCCATGGTAGAACATTTTGCAAACATAGCCTACACGACACGATCTTGTGTTCATTGACTTTGTGTCTGGGAGAAGCGTCACTATATCAAGCACATAAATAGTTGCCTCATCGCAATAAATGTAGGTATGACGGTCTTCTGAGAATGAGTCGATGAACCACATTTACGAAGAACCGCGTTACAGCCGAGGTACAAATGGGGATATCCCAACAGCCCCAACAAAGAAGAATTACTGTGAAAAGATTCGCTAAATTTCACCTAACCACCATTAAAACATATCTGGTTTGAGGATAAATGCCAGCAAGCTGGTGGTCCTAGACAAGAAGGATGCAGAAAAAGAAAGACGAGGGCTGTTTATGAACACAGAACATCATAGTCGCGTGAACGAAAAAAGTGAGAGTTGCTGAAGATCCGTGCCTATGGTGTTGAAGACGGAAATCTCGCAGTAGAGTCCCAGTCCCGATGCTTAACGGCGACAAAGACAATCATTCTGTTGTAGTAAGGCAGACTGATCCCGACCATGATAGCCCAGACTTTCGTCCAATTACTTAATCCAAATATCCAAACTTAAATCCAACAAGACTGTCAGTCTGGATGGTTTATCACCCGCGTGACGCGAATACTGTTCAAAAATAGTTTTCAATAGAATTGTTTTAAAAAAAATAGCCCATCGGTGGTTTTCTAGGCTTAGACATGAGCAGATAAGGTTTACTTGCACATAGTCACGCTGCTAGACCCTAGAACTCCTCCTTAGGACACACTTTCCAAGGTGCGACATCAAAAGTCCGATGACTACAGTAAGCAGTGACTAAAGTAAGCCAGCACAAGTCATGCGCTAGTCAACCAGATCGTAGAAGTTAAGAAGATCAACTGGGCAATTGACTCATTCATCTAGTCTATAACTTAAAGCACTGACCAAGTTAAAAAGACCAGCATAGCTAGGAACTACAGGCATTTTACTATCCACACACTATCCACACACTATCCACTGTATCCACTATCTAAACCGAACCCAGTCTTTGAAACTACATCAATGCGCTGGCTACAGACGCAGAAGATGCAGCAGCGAGGTGCGACACCAAAACCGTTTGTAAATTCACCAAAGAGCTTATAGGTGGCCGAAGCTCCGCTCTGGATCCTCCTGTGTCGACCACATCAACACCCTGCGGATCAATATCAAGCAATGTGTTAAATATTGATCGCCAATTCACCTACTGTTCAACGATTTTAAAACGGCGTTTGATGGTATCAATCGGCAATTTATTTGGCGTGCCTTATGCAAGAGAGGCATTCCCGATAAGTTAATAGCAATTATCAAGGCTACATATGATGGGTCCACATGTCACGGAAGGCGTCTGCGGAATTCAGGATGTGCTACATGCAGCCTTATCAGCAAGAAATGGAGGAATTCTATGGACTCTTACATCCGAACTCCTCAAGTACAACGAGGCATCCTCAAGATGCCTGCTGTCTCACAGAATAATGGTCCTTCACCAAACGACCTCAAATGTGGAGAAGGAACCAAGCGTAGTTAGACTGAAAATTAACTCTGCAAAAACAAAAATGATCAGCTTAGGACCGAACTCATCAAATCATATATATATGCATTGCTGGACAATCGATTGAGAGAGTAGAGCATTTCTAATACATTGGAAGTATTGCCTCAAATAATGGCGGAATCGAACTGGATATAGCCAGCCGAATAGGCAAAGCAAAATCTGCGTTTGGGATGTGACTGTTCCGTTCCAACGTTGAGTCCGTGCTGCTACATATATGGATGTGGTATCTGGAGGATGACCACCACTATCACGAGGAAGCTGAAAACAGTCGTCAATAGGTCCCTACGATACCTATATCTTTAGGATTTTCTGGCCAAATCGTATCTCGAACGAACAACTTCATCAGAGGACGGGCCATGAAGCCATTGGCACAACAATAAGACAACGAAGGTGGCAGTGGATTGGACATACTCTCCGAAAGTGTGACAGGTCCATAGCTAACCACGCAATGCAATGGAACCAGCTTACTTAGGATGGCGGTGCTAGGAGTACGTGGCGGAGAACAGTTGAGAAGGAAGCACGGCTGAGGCACATTTCCAGAAATCGCACACGACGTCGCGTAAGCATTGCCGAGGTCCCAGGACTGACAAGGGGATACAGGACATAAGTAAGTATCTATGAGCTATACAGCGACATCGACTCGCTTCAGTCCTCTGAGGTGGCCAGGAGCTGTAGAGCAAATGGTGAAGGAGAAACCCTTCACAGTGTGCCTCATCATTTAATTTAATTTATTTCATATTTCATTCGATAAATCAAAAAGAAAAACGACAAGTAAATTGCTTATCACCGTGTTAATGCATTTTTTTTGTAATTATCCTTTTTTAATGATTGAATCTATTTATTTGTCAATAGTCACCCATGTTGCGTCAGCGAAAAGGTTTTAATGAAAATAAATCCAATTTTAATTTAATTTCACTAAGTTAAGCAATCAGCACGTAAACAAATAACCAAGAGGATGTGAAATATGCACATACATTGGAATAATGATTTCGATTCAATGCCCATCCCATTCACTGAATTGCCTCACAATTTGAAATTACTGCCGATTTTGTGCACTTTTTGCCGGAAGGTGGCAGCACTCCATGGCCATCTGATAATCACATCAACTACAGATGACAAGTGCCATAGGCTACAACCCCTCCTCAATGTAAATATTTTGACTTCCTCCAAACGACCGAAGGTTAACCAAGGATATCACCCCTTTCGCTCACAGCAGTCAAAGGAGGTAGACATCACCCGGAATGACTTTCAAATTACTGCCACCAGAACTTTTATTTGTTGACATTAGATATTTACCCATACAACAGTATCTATCAATTAGACTTTCGAATACCGATGAACGCCACGACTCAGCAAGGATATTTTAATGAGTGATTTCTGTTTGTGTTTCCGAATTAATTTCCCACATCGGCTTCGTATTCCCGGCAGGAGATGCCCGCACGAAGAATATTAATTTTTCAGAACTCTAAGTGGTCAAATGTGCGCGCAAAGTTTTCTCCTTTTTGGTGGACGAAGAAAAGTAATAATAAAAAGCCTTTAAAGGAGTCTCGAGCATAAGGAGAATTTATCTCATATTTCATTCTTTGAGTTGTCGCCAAAAAATTTCCAAAGTACTAACTTTCATGTAAATTACACTTGACTTTGCTCGCAAAAGCTGGAGTGGACATTAAAAATGCGAGAATAATATAAGACCGTCTAAATGAGTTATGGGGGGCGGGCAAGTGTATTCATTTGGTGACGGCTGTGCGTTGAGACTTTTGAACCCAAGAGGTTAGACAATTATTTTAGCGATGATAATGTACCATTTTTATGCAGAAGCAGTGCTGAGAAAATGAATATCTTTCGAGACTTTAAATAGTCGAACAAGTCAGCCAAGTAGGTAGAATGAGTACTCATGATGGGCTATGACCTTTGATAAGCATTTTGGGAAGGAGTTGGGTATACAGAGGTCAAGAATGAAAAAAAATGCTGACCCACTTCGCCACATATCTCCTCTCCCTTAGCGTGTTGGGAGAAACGGACATAATTGAGCAAAAAACTTAACCGAAAAACCCAAATCGTATGATTTAGACTTTGGTGCACTCAGTTGCCCGCTATTGGGGATTTGGGAAGAAGTTGGGTATATTGTGGTTAAGAATGAAAAATATCTCCTGATCCACTTCAGATGGAATATCGCCACATATTTCCCGTACCTTGGCGTTTTGGGTCAAATGGGCGAAATTGGACAAAAAACTTAACCGAAAAACCCAAAATTTTAATCCAGTTCATGTGTCCATACCACGTAACACATAGCCAAAGAGAAACTCGTACGATAAGTCGTAAATTAAAAATGCCTATTGCCTATGAAAACGCAGACATGCATATCGTATGTGACACTAAAAGTGTTTGTCTAGATAAATCATACAGGAAACGTCATAGTTTTGAAATCGGAAACAATAAATCGTCCAGCTGTCAGAAGTTATCACATGACTTCTTGCCATTCTTCGAATGGAAAGGAAATAAATATAATAAAAGATTCAGAGATTAGTTTGGACAACGAATTGACAGGATGAGGAATTTTCAAGCGTTTCTAAAACTCCTTTGCACATACATACATACATACATACGTACAATGTTACCACGTATGACAAGCACAATCTCAAGTCAGTTATAGTTGTTTAGTTTAGGTTGAGGATGGAGTTTAGGTTTGACGTGTGTATCTTCAATGCATTGCAACCAATTGTTGAGTATATTCAGTTCCAGAGAAATGGAGGATGAGGAGGGATTTTTTGACAGCGTCATCTGTGAGTCGTGTTTACCTGTCATGGTATTTTTGTTCCGTTTTTTTGATATCCGGCACAGAGTCTGCAAAACATTCAGCTGTGTTACGAAAATCACTGTTTTACGGCGAATATTTTTGGTGAATTTTGAGCAACTTGTGGTCTACAAAACCGGCCTACCGAAAGCATGATTCGCTATACCATCGATAAGTTTGAAACCCAGTTTCCCGAATTAGACAATACACGACCAAATGGACCATTTCCAGCACGTAGTGGTTAACATGGCCCTTTGTGGTTGGACTGGTGGCGGATTATGTACCCAATGGCATATTAATTTGTCGTCGTTCTTGGCGTATTTTACGTAAACTTGGTTTATGAAGTCCAAGAATTGAAGCAGACTTACCTACTGAATCGGCAAGAAGGATGAAAATCCACTGCTTTCGACAAAAGTCACCGATAAGACACATATCTGGCTTAATCGATACGTCAAGAAGCAAAATTGCCGTATTTGGACTGAAAAGCAACGTGACGAGATTGAAAATATGTCACTACAATCAATCAAGACATCTGTTTGGTATGGTTTATTATTGATACATATTTCTTCAACAATAAAGTCGACCAGAACGCTCCATGATAACCGACTATTTGCTGCCTCATATTAAAGCCGATGGTCTCGGCCGAAATGCTAGATAGCGGGCAACTGAGTACACCAATGTCTAAGTCATTTACATTCTTTTGAATTCTTTTGCATTTCATTTGCATCTGTTAGTCGTCTTCCATCAAGTCTCGTGCTAGCTAAAGCAACAATCTGTACCAACTCTGAGTGTGAGGCGGAGGATACAGAGCACCTCTGCCACTACTTCATTGTGCCGGGCGGAACTTTCGCGATATAGTTTTGGCTTTTCCAACCAATCCGCTGCGAGATAGATTTAACTTTTGATGAAGCATGATGCCAAGGTTCATGTTAATAATCAAACGCTTTGTTCAGTAGAAAAGAGAGAAACAAAACCTCACTGTTGGCAACAGTAACTTTGAGGTTGTAAAGGAGTTTACCTACCTTGGAGTAAACGAACGAACCCTAGTAGCGATTCGACGAAGACTTGTCCTAGGAAATCACTGCTACTTCGGTTTGGCAAAACAAATGGGTTCTATCCTATCCTCCTATCTCGGAAGAGATACTATAAAACATTGATACTGCCAGATCTGCTACATGGAGCTGAGTGGTGGACGATAAGCAGGAAAGCAGAGCAAATTTTGGGCATTTTCGACAGAAAAATTCTTCATCGAATTTTCGGTCCTGTATGCGAGAAGGGCGAATGGAGGAGAAGATATAACCGCGAACTCTATGAGCTGTACCAGGATGTAGATGAAGTCCAAAAAGCCAAAATATGTCGACTACACTGGCTTGGCCACATCGAGCGAATGGACAATAATGTTCCAGCAAAGAGGATCTTCAAATCAGAGCCCCCAGGTTGATCACAAAGTAAACCAGAGTGCTTGATCTGGACAACTATAAGCACCGTGTCCGGGATCGAAGGGAATGGAAGGATAACCCGATTAAATTGAATGTATTTATATTTTTTTACTTTTGAGAATCGTGCCTCCAAATAAATCAACCTGTACAGCAATTTTTGAAATAAAACATCGATTATGCTCACCGATTGTTGATGACTGATTCTGAAAGTAGAAAAAAGAAAACAATCCATAAGCAATGATATACCTAAAACAATTGAAAATAATTATTAAAAAAATGTGATTAAGTTTTTTTTCTATTTAAATCGTGATCCTTGAATTCACCAAAATTGATTTTTAAACTCCTTTCATCGGGACATCTAATTAATCTTCACCTTTTCCTCTTAAAAAAATATGAAAACACCTGATTTTAATTATTCTTCAGAGCACAATGGACCCATTGGATGTCCTTCGTGTACCTCTAACCACCCTTTTAATTTTTTCAATTAAATAATTTCCTTAAAACAATAAATTCCACCTTTCCTACTTACGGCAAATACATAAATATATACATATACTCATTTCTTAGTCATAAATTTGGGACCAAAGTCGTCCTTTGTCAAATAATTCACATGAAAGGAAGGTATTTATCTTTTTTAAGAAACAAACATTTACCAAGTTTCCGAAACGATACAGCATCCCACTGTATACACAGCGAATAACGAGAAAGCAAAATATGTACACAAAAGTTACAATCGGATTGTAGGATTTTCATCTTCTTTAAACAAACCTCAATAAAGTATCTACGTATGACATTATGAATATTTGATTTGAATATGATGGCAGCCTGATACGAGTATGAAACGACCTGTCCTTTGATTTGCCAACTCTTTTCGAAAAAAAAAACAACTTTTAGACTTTGCTTGTGTGGGTTTTACCTTTTAAGACTCAAATCATGAAATTACCAAAACAAGTTAAATTGTTATGTAAGGTTAGGTATGTGTTGATTTTTGTGCAAGGATCCTGGAGAGATTTTTCACAAAGCTCGCAACATACACATACTGCACATAAAAATAAGCGTTTCCGGGGCTACTGAACTTATATCCTGTATCGCTTTATGGCTCCTTGAGCCTCGACAATTCCTACGCGCCATCTTGTGCGATTTCTGAGAATGTGCCTCGGCTACAGCCAAATCTTTCCCAGTTGCCGTGCTTCCTTCTTAACTGATCTGCACTACGTACTCCTAGGACCTCCATCCTGATTGAGCGGGTTCCATTGCATCGCGTGGTTAGCTATGGACCTGTCACCCTTTCGGAGAGTATGTCTAATCCACTTGTTGTGCCAATAGCTTCATGGATCGTCCTCTGATAAAGTTGTTCGTTAGAGATACGGTTTGGCCAGAGAATCCTAAAGATATATCGTAGGCACCTATTGACAAACTTTTGCAGCTTCCTCGTGATAGTGGTGGTCATCCTCTAGGTAGCACATCCGTATAGCAGCACGGATTCAAAATTGGAAGGGAACAGTCGTAGCTTGGTCGGATTACTACGCCAAACAATGGATGGACGGATAAGTTTTAGACGATCGGTGTAAGGAGACAAACAGTTTCTGTCGATCCAGGCGAAGTCGCAAAGGGTAAAGCCTAGTAGGGGGTCAAACGAAGGTGATTTGGTAACACAGGGATTCGAGAATTCTTTAGACCAACTTTTTAAAAAGCCAAGCCAGAGTTGGCTCTACTTATAGTGGCGATGTGGGAACAAAAGTTAAGCTCTCTATGACAAATAACACCTAAGTCGTGTAAAGAAGAGACTGGAGGGACAAGTTCGTTTAAGAGAAAGTAGTTCCTATTGCGTTGTGCGCCACGCTTCCTGGAGTAAGCAGTGAATTGACGTTTACCTACTGACGATTAATTCAAGAAAGTTTTTCTTCCACTATACACGAGAATACATACATAAATGTAAGTTAAGGTCGTCTTGAAGCTAGGCCGAATCGGTGCGGGAGGAAATAAGTCTGTAGATCTTGAGAGAAAGGAGTTTTGGATAATGCAGTGGACATCATTGGTGGTGAGCATGCAGATTATAGAGCCAAGATGACTGCTTTAAGGGACGCCCGATGTGGCCATTATGGGGTTAGAAACAAAAGATCCAAATAGGACTTCATATTGTCTGCTTTCAAGTAGGAACTGATCCATTTGATGAAATTCACTAACAGAGATTGGTAAGATATTAGTGAGAAGAAATAGAAACTACAGAAAAAGTTAAACGGACCTTGTGGGGACCCTTGAGGATCACTGCCTCTGATTATGTAGCACTGGGTACTATACTTTTTTGGGTAGTCTATAGCATCATTCTGTGTTAATTCTCTTTTGACCTAGTCGAGGGCATAGGTTAGGAAAAGGACGATGGCATGGCGTATTCAAAATTAGTCCACAGAGTGCTGAACTTCCTACAGTGTCCTGCGTTCATAGCATGGACATAAGAGAGTTTTTTTTTTCTTTAATTAAAGTTGACCGCGACTAGTTACACACTGCTGAAATTCTGTCATTCATTTACGTTGAGTAGGTCCTGTGGCTCTCCTTTGCTCTTTTGGTAGAACTCACTTGGATCCATCCATTGTAGTAACAGCTGACCTCATTTCTCTGCTCCGGTTAAAATGTTAACTGGTCTGAGTTAACTGATTAGTGAGAAGGTCTCCTGCAGACACATACATTTTCATTTCACAGTAACGCATGTATCTACACATCCGTCATAGCCGAAATTTACGAATGCAAATTAGCACCAACGTCATGTAGGTTTGTTCCTTAAATCACATCATGTGCGGTGCCTCAGACCTATCCTTACAGCGGAACACCCGCCTAATCAGGTCACCAGAGTGGTTACATGAAATTCATATTCACTTTCCCCCCCAAGAAGTTAACGACCCCCACACAGTTTCTCCTACACAAGGCTTATTTACAATTACACAGGGAAACTCATGTACAGTAAAAACTTCCCAATTGCCACTTCAAAGTGGCAAAGTGCCCACAAATATGTAAGAAAACACATCATCTTGAGAGCCGTCTCCTACACAGCTACTTGGGCAAAACCTTGGGGGGTGCTCCCATCTAAGGAATTCAAATACACATGAACGATTTAAGGAAAGAAAAAGTGTTTTTTTTTTTTATGATGCACCACTTTTACGCCTGGCAAAGATACTCCGTGTAATGACTGGCATGCCGTCATTATTTAGGCTCACACGTCGGTCTGTTGTCATTCTGTGTAACGCAAAGGAAACGTACTTAACCGACATATCTGACATGCAGTCCTGAATTCTGCATGAATATGTATGGGAGTGTACGTGTACGTATCTATGTATTATGTATGCTCAATGAAATTTAATGGCTTTTCGATTTTTGACACGTACACGTCTGCGACGATGTTGTTGCTGAGTGATAGCATAACGAATGATGGGGGGAGTTTGGGTAAATAGGAGAAAGATAACATTTGCTTACCGGAATGAGATTTGCTGAAAATATTGACTTTTCGGAATCAACTGATGGTACAATAAATTTAAGTTGAGGACTTTTACTGCATGGCTACGATGTTAAACGGGTACACGAGCTGGGAACTTCGTATGTCGGTTTGGATGTGGTTTGGTATCATTTTTCACTTTCCTGTGAATAGTGTTACTAAACCTTTTTCCACAATGTCAAATAAGCACTCAAAAAAAAGGAGATACTTATATGGTTCAGTTTGTCTTCTTTTTTTTTATTAAATGGAAGGGACTTTACTTTTTGGAGTCCGAAGGAGTTTTTATAGAAAAATGTTGGTCAGACTCATGTACAGGGTCAGTAAACTTAATAACAAAACACCCTTGCAAGGTGTTGCTCTAGTGATGAAGTGAAGATGGACTCAAAGAGAATAACTCCACGGGAATTTACTTCACATAGGAATGCATTCTCGCTAGTTGTGTACTTTGGTTATGAACGGAACGGACTATAATGGAAAACTCAAAGGCAAGTAATAATTGATAGTCTTCCTAGAAAAAATTTCCAAAAGGATCGACTATGAACAAATCAAATTATACAGCTGTTAAACCTTCTCCAAGTCGGAGACTTAGTAAGCCATCCTTTCACCTCAACCTGAGCTGAAGACTCGAAATGAGTACTTTTCCGAACATCGTCCTAGATTTTCGTTTTTCTTTTGCTTTTCTTCCTAAAAATTTGTTCAATACTTCTGCCCCATTTGACTTAAAAGGCAATTCAAAGAGTGGACCTATGTACTTAATGCGCTTCAATTAATCTCGACCCTAATCACGCTTTTGTACCATCCGTTGATTATTCCAATGTCATAAGCTTCCATTTTATTAATCCTGCCTTCTATTAGGTTAGGTTTCGTTAGCTACCAGCACACTTAGACCAATAAATAGGTCCTTTGTGATACCACCAGGATCCAATTAGAGCTTCTTATGAAGGGTAGTAGACTCTTAATATCGATGTTAGTAAGATCACCAAGATCATTCAAGAAAAAGGCACTTGAGCGATTTTTTTTGAGCGAACTTCTGCAAAAATCTTTTGAGTGCACACCAAGTCTAATTGCGTACTTCCCTACTAGACAATGTCCAGTTATGACGACTTCTGTGGTAAGAGTGATCAGAATCTTAGAACGATAAACGTGTCAATATAGTGACTCGCTGGAAGACGTTGCTTTGTATACTTGCTTCACATGCATCAAGTGGGCTGAGGAAAGACGTCTACTGGAAGCGGAGATAGGAGATATCACTGCTGACAACATTGTTGGAAGATGATAACATGTGAAGTTAGTTGGAACCGAGTGTCACCTATTACTAAAAATCGACTTACAGCAAAAAAAGAGGAAGTGGAAACTAAAACACATTCTCCCAGGTTAAATTTTCGAAATTTTTTTTTTCAAAATGTTACGTATACGCCCCCGTATTGGTACAAAAAAAAAAGTGCTTTGAATCCCCCTTTGTCTATGAAAGTTTGTGCAAGAAGTTCGTGAGACTGATATGCTATTGGACAACACTCTTGTTCCCCGTCGTCGTACGTTGCGCACAGACGAGAATGTTGCTGCTGGACGTCGATAGCCTGAGGAGAATTCTTCACAAAGATCTCGGATTATTCGCTTACAAGGTCCAATTGACTCAGGTTCGCAGTTTGTGTCTTAGATTAGCTTGAATTGGACAACGATTGTGAGCGAAAAATCATCACCGATATCGGCAACAATATTGAAGGCTTTCATCTCTCCAATTATTCTGATGACATGAAAATCTTTGAGCATCTTACCCCACTGACTCTGGCTCTCTTTGAGATGACCTTATCCGATGTTGTATCTTGTAACAGAAAAAACGTTTCGAACTTAATGTCAGCACGCCTATCCCATCAAGAATTAGTGCTTCATTCTGTGCTTAGGTATCAGAAACCTTTGTCTAAGGAATTCACGGACCCCTACGTTACGAAAGCCCTTTATATCTCCTTCGTCACACCCATCCTCGAATATCGGAGCCAATCTTGGTCCCTTCACTATCCAGTTCAGATCAGGTTTATTCGTTTCATAAAGACGATCTTTCTTGGATTGAAATGATATGATATTCTACCCTTCAGTCCCAAAATTTCCGACCTCCTCTTCCTGCATTTTGTAATTTCTGGTCATACTGATTGTACCAACAAGACCAATCTATGTATGTAGCCTTAGGTCCACTCGCCTTTTCCGTATCAGTGCTCGTCGAACCAATTATAGTTCCAGCGCAGAATGCTGGGTTTGGTTAGCAACTCTTGCTCGACTCCCACTGCAGCAAAAGAACACTTCGAAGCATTCATCTGCATAGCTCCGATTCCTAGTCATGCCTAACATCTCTCCTATCCCTATCCCTACTCTCGGTATTGCTTCAATTTATCCTTTGTTTTAAGTTAAGTTAGTTCGAGTTGTGGAAAGTTGGATGTTCCTTACCTCAATTCTGATAGCTTCTCAGCTAACCCAACGAAAACCGAAAAAAATCAAAATATCAACTCGACTCCATAGTTAAATTGTAACGTGAAAACCATTAGATTTTCATGAGAAGTTGTCGACGTCCTTACAACAACTTGAAATGGTCCGCCACATACAGTAATTGCAATGACTGAGATTTCGCAACATCAAAGGACATGTAGTGGGAAGCGACGGACAGCCCAAAGCTATGCACTTCAGTCGCACGTGCTATTGGCCAGACACACACATATTTGTATATGATGACGTTCAAGCAGTTGGGTCCAGATGCCAGCGTTATTAACAAACCACCACCGCCACATGTCATCATCAACGTCAGCACCAGAGGTACATATAGTTCGTATTGAAGTTAATGTGACCAGAGCCAAGCGCACATGTTGTCAACAAAACGAGGCATGTATCTCATCGCCTGGAGAAATACGTTGATAACTTCAAATTGGATGCCGGTAAGGACTCTGCCACTGTCGTAGAGTGATGCATGGCCGAGTTCTCTTCTAATTTTTGCGCTACTACCTCGTTAGACCACTTTATACGAGCAACAGTGAATATTCCGAGGAAATGCAAAGCTTTACGATTGCTGAGATGCAACTGACACTAACTTCGTTCGCTCAGTGATCCATGAAAACATGAAACGTATGGAGGTGTAACTGGCGAACGAAACGGCAAACTGCGACATTTTAAGTTAACAACCTGCGCCAGTGTAGGGTGGAAGTGGTATGCACTTATGTATGTATGTCCACATTTGAATGCAAATGACTGAAGGAACTCAAACACATTTGTGTCGATCAGAAAGAGAGTTCCAGTCAGAAGCAATTGTATGTATGGAGGATGCAGGAAACAAATCGAACATATGGAAGATATGTATCCCTGATTAGAATGTCCACACTGATGACACTAAGGACCATGCAGAAGCTGCTAGTCTGCTATGGCCGGTAATAAGCAAGAAATGGAATATAAAATTAAGGAGTGGAATGTAATTACCAAAGGGATGTCCATTAGCCCACGATGAAGTGTATAAGAAATGACAAATAGACAAATAGACACAAAAATGGCTGCAAACCACCTTGGTGGAATGCGAACATAGCGAAGCCAGGAAATGAAAGTAGGAAAGAGTTCAAAATAGCAAAGTCCTCGAGATCTACAGAGGACTAGGGTACCTATAGGAACAGTCTCAGTGCTAAAGAAAGTTCAACGGGAATCGTGGAGGTTATCTTGTAGTAATATAGAAAAGAAAAGCAATTCTAGCCGATTGGGCAAAATACTTTCTCAGAAGTACTGATACTGAACGCAGCCTTCTGACTTCCAGGCCATTGTAGTATATCCCAATCGGAAGAGAGCGTGCAGTCTACCCGATAGATGGTAAGTCCATTGTCGTGTACATTTGTAGATAGCCAGTCAGAGATCAAAGCTCAGAAAACGCCAACAATATGGATTAAACAATGCTGCGAATCTCTTAACGAGGCTGCGGCAGATGTTACATTACTCTGTGCTGGGTTCCGACGCAAAGATATTCCTAACAAAGGAAGTCCTGGCCCTTACTAGTCGTAAAGGACACCAAAAGGCTCCTATCTCTAAACAGAAAGAACAATGACAGGATACTATCTATCTAATAGGAAGGCACACAATCAGAATGGGAGTCCTATCAAATGATTTCTATTCAAGCTGCAGAGACGAAGAAGAGAAGAAAATAATTTCCTTATTATCAGCACATGATCGTATCAGCTCTTCTACGAAAGAGATTACTAGCTGAATACTTCTTCGAAGATCTAAGTACCCTCCTTGCCATAGACATTTGAAACTGTATCTACATTTATATCAGAATCAAACAGGTTCAGCTTACACCTCTCTACCCACTTCCTCCCTTTAACATCGATCAACATAGTTCCCTGTAACATGGTAGTCAGGTTTGATTGTTTTAGCCACTACCCCCATCCTCACCACTCAGCGTAAATGGTCACCAACTACCCATATAAGGTTAGTACCCAACCTTCCAAAACATGTTAGGTTAGCAGCAAGTAACTAAACAACTAGTACTACATTACTCACCGGTCCACATAGGTAAGTGGTCGATTGAATCAGTCACCCTGCCTGGCCAAAACTAAATCTTCATAGTCATTCTATACCAAGAAATCAAAAAGTGGTGACACGCAACTGGACAGACGGAGAAGATATAATATTTGACCTTTAGAATCAAAAATCTTCTGACTTGAACCAAATTAATAATTCTACGGCTATTACCACTAACTCCAAGGATGATTAATTTACTAAGCCCTAGAAGCAACATTTTACAAAAATTCATTTGACAGTAGACTCGTTTCTAACCAGTAAAAATGTTTGGGTTTCAAAAAACCCATGATACGTCGCATCAGATACTAAAAAATTCACAGGGATGTTAAGGCTATGTTATCGGCGAGGTAGTCAACTAGCTCCTTCACGTTGAAAATCTTTGAACAAATACTTCGCTATGTTCTTCAATAATGGATGTTCTACTTATAAAACAGCTCCAGCAGGTGATCCTCAAGGATCTGTCCTGATTTAGATCTAAAAAATAGCCTGCATCGGCACCTCTGAAACATTTTCCGTTCCCAGTAGGAGAAGAATGACCTAGAAACCAATTGCTAGACTATGACACTGGTATCTATAATAGACGTTCGTAAGTCTGTAAACTTCTCCTGATGGCTTGGAAATCTATATTTTATTCATAGATTCTAGTAAGAGAGTCCTTATCTCTGTTCTGGTGTCATGGGTACAAAACTATTTAACCTAACGCCAAAGATGCATCCATATTCCAAATACATATGTCTGTGGATCTAGCTGCAGTAAGATATCGATTGATTTCCTATTGCCAGAAATGTGAAACTCATATTCCAACCAACAACATTCAGTTATCTGGTAAGGCATAGTATGCCCAAAGGACATCACTTTACGCTGATTCAATTTTGCAGTCCCATGCGTAGTCCCACTCCTATTTAAAATCCGTTTACGTACCTTGTTTTATTTTCATTCGGGCAATGTATTTCGTTAAGTTTTTTGTTCAATTTCGTCCATTTAATCCAAAACGCTAAGGGAGAGGAGATATGAGAAGATATTGCATATGAAGTGGACCTATCGACTTTTACCATCTTTCACTGTGGTCCCCCACATTGCTTATGAGTTGGATCGAGCGAATTTGGCCATCTATACTGGGAAAAACAAGACTTGGACCTGAATCCTGTTAAATGTTTGCACTTACATATATCATTACAGTGCAAGTACGTACGACCCAGTCGTGCACTTTATTTTTCCTTTCTTTCGTCCTTTTTTCTACTAAATCATAAAATAACCTCTTTACTCTTTTGACATACATACATATATAATGTTTCATATTCGCGACAGCCCTCTCCCCCTGAAGCCAAGGACATTCGCCACTTCAACACTTCTTTTCATGTGGGTTCCCCCTTCTATGGTAAAATAACTTTTTACCGGAAAGCGATGTTTTCGAGTTGAAGTGGCAATGAAAGGGTTTTGCGTATAAGCGGAATCCCTTTTTGTGAAAATTAATTGCCTAAGAGAAGTCAACAGCTGTTGAAAGCATTTTAAGCTACATATTAGGTTTTAGTGGTTTTGCTCATAGTCAAGCCGGGAAATTCGCAGTCGAGTGGTCGGTCGGCTGGCCTTTGGTAAATCCTTTGCTTTCACAAGTACGTTCCTGTCCACTTGGATATACTTTTATTCCATGATTTAGTTCGTAACCCTGTTGGTGTTGGTAGAACGGCGGCGCGAAGTGGTCTCCATTGGGTACTTGCTCAAGCCCTGCATATTCTTCGTGATTTTCGATTTTTCTTTCTTCCTTGCAGTCACGGTTTCATACGCATTTCATCCGGAAGGCTTTCCCTTTGTTTGAGGTTATCGTAGGATACTTGTTACTACTTGTGTCCTTAAAAGTAGCTAACAAGTTTGACAACCCCTGCCCGGTGTCATAAGGTTTGCCATGACAATCATGTTTATGGGTCACCTCTACCGGGACATAGCGCACACAATGGCCAAACAATACCAGCAGGAGTCATTTTAAATAGTTTCTCAATTTGAATTTAAATTTGAAGAGACTCGTTGGAATTAAAATGTCCATTGAGGGCACGCGAATACTCGTCGTACACACACACACATTCGAATGAATTCACCCCTAGAGAAACCGAATTACAGAGATAAGAAAATAATTTTATTTTTATGCGATTGCTTCGAGGATACGAAGCGAAAACAGCTCAGAGCACAGCAAACACATAGTGACAAAAGAGTCCTTAAGGAATAATAAATATTTGCCTGCGAATGTTTTTATGGTAAGAAGGGAAATGCTTAACTGTATTCAATTGTATGTATACCCAGTCAGGGTGGATAACACACACAAAAAAAAAACGAAGAGAATACCTCTAATTTTGTTAAACGTGCCCGTGTCTCCACAGACATTGCAATTTTTATCTGTACTCCTATGTATGTATGTCCCTTTTTAGGATGCGAGGATAATGCGAAACCAAGGCAAACAGTTCACTGGAAAATGTGGTACACAATTGTGTGTAAAGCAATTTGTCATCTTTTTTTTCGAAAATGTTTAACGATTAACAAAGTTTGTTTCGAAATTGCAACGTTCTGATAAAAGTTAAACAAATATCTTAGTGCATTTGACAGGAAGATAAAGGACAAACTGTCCCACCTGCGGAGGGAAGAGAGATACGAGTTGAAGGATAACACACACAAACTTTAAGGAAACTTTCGAACTTGGAAAATGATACGCTGCACTTGTGGTTTGGTAGGTGGCTTTGCAGAGATTTACAAAGAAAAGTCACTAACCCCAGGACTCGATTAAAATTGTGATTTGTTCAAGAGGAGGTTCACGAAAAAAATGACGACTTCCTTAAAGCATCTGCATCGGTCACCTCCTAAGCAGGACCATTAAATTAAGGACATGAGAGTGAAGATAAATTTAACGCGTCTATGGATTTGATACAAATTTTTAAGGCGACAGCCCATGGAAAAGCAATTGGCATGATCGGTCGACAATTATGTTGACGTAGTCTATAAACTTGAGACGATTTGAGTTAGTTTTTATTTTATAAATAAATAAACAAAATGGCCAGAACTACAGGATCAAATACATGAGGAAAAAATTGCATTTTATGTAAAGGGTGGGCCATCTAGTGGTGTCTTTTTAAATCATAGGTTATTTTGACACTGACAGCTGTTTCCCGCTCGAAATCTTGACAGATAGTCAATATCAAAACTGATTTCCAAAGTGAGTGCTGTGTAGCCCAAACACTGCATTATTTGAAAAGAAGTTTTGGCCGAAATGAAGCACCCACCGCGCCTGCTGTACGCAAGTTTGTGTAAAAAGTTCGTCAGACTGGTATGCTAGTGAACAACACTCACGGTCCCCGTCGTCGTCGAGAGTGTGAGACTCAATTCACGAGCATCAACACGCCATCGATCTCAACAGGTCAACATTTCACGCACTAGCCTGAGGAGAATTTTGCACAAAGAGCTCGGATTATTCGCTTACAAGGTCCAATTGACTCAGCAATTGAGGGTGGCGCACGAGTTTAGACCTTGGGAGAAAAAGTCATCTTTTCTGACGCATCTGAGGCTCGGAAAACCCACACGATATTGTCGAGAAGCCGATGCATCCACAGAAAGTGACAGTTTGGTGCGGATTGTCGAGTGCTGGCATAATTGGACCATTATTCTTCGAAAATGTGGCTGGGAATAACGTTTCGGTCAACGGTGGGCGTTACAGAGTCATGTTACCCGACCTCTTTTACTGAAATTAAAAGAGACATGAGTTTGGACGACCTCTGGTTCAAGCAGGATGCCGCACCATGCCATACAGCCCATGCCACAATCGATCTTTTGCGCACCAAATTCCCAAATCGTATTATCAGCCATCTTGGCAATGTCAATTGGCTGCGATTTGACCGCTTTGGACTTCTTTTTTGTGGGAAACCGTGAAGGACCTATGTTATGCCAACAATCCGGAAACGATTTAAGCACTTAAGGCTAATATCATCCGAGCAGTCCGTGAGCTACCGCCCGAAACCTTCAACAAGGTCTTGGAAAATTGGAGTGACAGGATGCGCCACTGCGAAGCCAGCCGAGGCAGCCACTTGAATGACGTTGTATTCCATAATTAATGAGCATATACATATGTATATTGCTGCTGTAAAACTTAGTCAAAGAGTATGCTTAATGCTTTAACTAAATACCAAATAGTTCGACGGATCGATGAAAGCGACTAAGAGTGTTAGTACCCAAACTGATTTGAACATCCCTGAGGCTGTGTTTCAAGGGCACGTTAACTGAAAAAGTCATTACTAATTGAAAACCAGCGTAAAAACTTTCCCCCACAAGTTAATTTTTTTTATTTCCCCAAAAACTTTTTAGATCAAGGCTGACATTATACATATGTATGTATGTGTACACATTGCTGAATTTACTTTGAAAGTTTCGAATCAATAAAGCGTGAAGGAATTTAATTTTCTAGTTCATGACTAAGTAAATTCCAAATTAACTAACCAAATATTTCGATTCGGTTCTATCTACACCGCAGCCCACTGCTTACTGCTTTTTTGCAAAAAAAAATAGAAGAGGAAAAAACCTGGAATACCAAACTTTGTAATCCCTCTTTCGTTCATTTAAACCATATAATCAATCCGCCCTGAATAGAGGGGCATCAAAACATTCATTAAGAAAAACAATGAAAGTCATTAAGCGCAAAAAATGCCTCACTCAGAAAATCACTTAACTATGAAACCAGGATGAAAAAAAAAAAACCAAAAATCTCTCCACAACTTTTGGAAATCTCCCGCAAAAATTTCGCCAGCCCACTTCTTAATTATATTAAAGATTCCCTGCCGTAAGCAAAAATGCGAACGAAAAATAGTGAAAGCGAAAAAAAAATAACCAAAAGTATGTTAATGTATTCAGAGAACAAGTAAAAGTTTCTCGCTCGAAGGACCAATAAAAAGGCTAAGAATAAAATCCCAATCATTAGATATCCGGCTAGAGCTAATTTCAATTAAGAAGACCGAAGGAAAGTTTCACCTTTGGTCTGTCTGGCATGGCAATGAATGTATGAGTGTATGGGCGAAAAGGGTGGCAGGTTGGGGCGACTAAATGCTTCGAAATGGGTTAATTAAAGGGCGCCAGGATACCTGCATGGACATGTTTTGAGTGTGGTTTCGAAAATCCATTTTTATATTCGGGTCGTATGTACTTTTGTTTAGGGTTTCCTATCTCGCGCTCCGTACCTCATCATAATTATGTATTTATTGGGCGACACCAGTTCTCCACCCACGCAAGCCCCGGGAAAAAAGGGTCGACATTCAGTCTCTTTCAGCGAGAGGACCTTTTCGCGATTAACTGGTTTGACATTCAATTTTCTGCAGCCCGTTGGCGTTAGTTAGTTAGGCCCGTCTGAAGGGACTCGGAATGCTTGTGTAGCTCTTACACGCTTACGCACACATATTCGCACACATATTGTGCAAAGGTTAGGGTTGATGGTTTTTATCGATTTCCATAAAATTCAGCCATATTTTTGGGAAAGTGAATCAATTTTGTGTAGTTGCTTGAATTTTAGACTGCAGTGAGTCGTGGAAATATTTTATAACGAAACCGTGGGGTAGGCATCTTTTTTTTTATCACCACCGTTCAACTGAAATCTCTGTGGGGTAGGGTCGGCTTAAGAGAACTTTATGGAACTTTCAATCTATCGTTCGGTCGATACCCTAACGAACTTATAAGAACTGTTTAAAAATATAGTATACTACGATGCATTGCAGTACAGAAAAGGTCGACAGTTGATGGACTACACGCAACCTTGTTGGATTGTAATGCACATATGGCTATATTCTGATCAAGATGACAAGGTTTTGAAACTGTCTTAACATTGAAAACCTTGAAAAGGCTGTTTTAGATTCAAGCACAATTTGCTGGATATGCAACATGCTTACCAATGTGCAAAGGATATACATTTCGAAAGGCGATTCTCTTTGCTTTCTTACTTAGGAGACGCTGCAGTTAGGGGTCAACCTTGGCCCCCATCAACAAGCTAATTGCCTCCAATTGCACACTCCAAGCCGATTCCTACTCATGTCCTCCACCTTAGGCAAGATCGTCTCTTCTCGGTCTGTAGGCCATCAGGTCCAGGAGCCTTGTTGGTTTTGAGCTTGAATATTCCTATTTTGACTTCGCTTTGTATGTTGAATGGTTCATTCTGTCTGACAGCGGTATTTCGTCGGCGTTATACAGTCTGCTGAAAAAATGTTTCCATATTCTCATCACCGACTGTACAATTCTATGCGATTCTCTTTAGGTTAGGATAAGAAGAAAGGACACAAGGAATGTTCGGAAGGGTAATCTTCTAAAAACACTATTAGACGCTGTAAGTACATGCACATTTCTCAAGACTGAATGCTCCATACTAGGAATTTGGCTACGTACATCACCCTACATTATTCTACGACTGTCCTGATGCTTATCCTTTTAGACTCTGCTCTGTTCTTCGTCGTTTTCTAGTCATAGGCAGTTCCCTCTTCTGACTTTGGTTTGGAAGATCGCAAATCCATTCATTTGATGCTAGCTCTTCTCCGACTGAATCATAGCTCGAATAAACTGTCTGGAGCCCGCCAAGTACCGCAGACTGCCTATATTAACGCACCTAGGTACTATATGGTATTATTTTTCACAGTTCCCTTCCTTCACCATACTTTTTGATCCAAATTTCCATGTTGGAGGTGAAACTGTGTATCCATCTTCCTGTGGTATGATCATTCCACTGGCTTTGGCCAGGTTGTCAGTGAAATCATACTTTCTTTTGCTTAATAGTTTCTTAATCCTTGTTTCATGTTTACGGTCAACAGTCAACGGTCTCCATCTTGGAGTCTACGACTAGAATCTAGGGCCACTGACGTTTGGAAGTAGCTTTGTTAATGATGATTGTAGTCTGTTTAGATTTAGAATTGTTTCCGTTTCCTGCTCTAGCTGAATTCAGGCCTACTGTGTGCAACCAGATTTGAGCCGTTTAATGTGCCCACCCTGGCTTTAAGTGTTTTCATCAGGTCTAATAGAAAAACAATGATTTAAAGACAACAGTGAACAATTAAAGCAGAATTAAGTTGTGTATCCGTTCTTAAAAAAATTATAGCCTTGGAGGCCATGAAAAAGTTAAACAGTTTAAATGATTGTGACGACCATTCCATGTTCCAAGACTATAGACACAATTTGCTTCGGGCGAATGTAATGAAGACGAAGATTGATTGAGTTCCATAAAAATCATTGAACGAATAGTATGAGGGAATTAAGCTTGAGGGCTGTAAGCAAATATAAATCATAGAATAGAACCACTACAAACGAAGTCTTTTTGTTTTGATGGTTTTAACTTCATCAATTGATGATGGTAACAAATTACTTTGCCGAGTCATTTACATAAGTGATGAGCCCTCAATCAGTTTTATATTATTTATGATCAAAATTTAGTTCGAATGTCTGTCTGTGTTATTTGAAATTTTTATTACACTCATGAAGTTATGTAAAGACGAAGAATGCAAATTTGTATTGAAAAGTATTTCATATCTTTCAGTATGACTACATCCGCAGCGTAGTTCTCGAAATGCCTCGCCATGAGTCTTTCTCTACGAATTGTTGTTATGACAAGAAACAATATTAAAAACAAGGAATAACCCTTTCCGAGAAATTCCTCTGGAAATATATTGCCATGCCTCGGGTATGATGCACTGAGGTACACATCTGCACATTGTACATCCATGTGCTGTTGAAGAGTTGCTGTACAACCAATCTACTGCACAAACGCACTTCATGAATGCAAACAATTTTTAGTAGATTTTGTATGCTTTTCGACCTTGAAATCTACCACACACGTATTTCAGAAAAAATAATTCGTTTGGATATGCTCCTTCATTCGACTCTCGCAGCCACAGTAAATTGTCCTGGAACCACATAACGAATGAAGATAATCGAGGATTTATCAACTCATATCCAGAAGAAACCGGGAGTCAGTTCTAAATATGTATAATGCTCGAAATGTGATTCTTTCCTATTTGACCTATTTGGCAGTGGTATAGTCGATGAAGACCTTCGAGGTCACCATAGCGAGAAAGGGTCTGACCGAAATCTGTATGGGAGTTGCCTGGCGGTAAACCTCGACAGTTTTCTTCAACGTTACAAGTCGCCTTCATCGAATTTATATTCATTTAGAGATGAAACCTACACTGAGTTTACGCAAACCAAAGTCCAACCATTTCCCGTACCTTAATGATCGTTTGGGACCCTGAATGACATGCTTGTCAAGCATTGCTTTAAAGAATCTACTCCTACATCATTTGTCCGTACCTTTTCTCGTGTGATAGCTTCTAAATCGACAGTAGAGCTAAGTTTGATATTTGGCAGTCATTTGATATAAAACTGTCAAAGACTCCACCATTCTCCTGGCAGAGATGTTTGCCATAAGTCACTGTGTTAGGGCTGAACCTATGTCCAGCAAACTATATCTTCATCTCCTTTGTCAGTCGCTCAATAATGCTAAAAGCAAAATTAGTTGAAAAGCAGCTCAAATTGCTTGAAAACTATCAAAAACCTTGTTCCTATGATATAGTAACATCCCTGTCAACAAAGGCTTTACAGGTAACAAACTTGGGCTGAATGGGTTTGAAAAGGAATCTCTTCAAACCTAACCCAACCAGCAGATAGTGCCTAGAAAACCATGTGACCTACTTGCATATTTTTACAAAATGTCTCGCTTTTATTACTGATTGAACGTTCTCTCTTAGTCCAAATACTTGAACCCGTAATAGCAACGTCGGAGTCCCTCAAGAAAGACACCTTGGACCATTGCTTTTTACCCTTAGAGTGAATTACTCTGAATGTATGCTTAGGGACTCTAATCTATTCATCTACTCGTGTAAAGATGACACGAAAATCATTAAACTCATACTCAGTACTTGGTTTAGTGAATCCCTAGTCTGAGATGTTCTCAGATCCGAAAACCCAGATTTATTTGCTTAACTTATGTGAAACCCTTTAACCTCTAGAAAAACGGTGTTACGATGAAACTTGGGCAGCAAATTTGTCCCTAGCACTTCCCTTGTCACAACACAACACATATTGAACTTCCTGGCAGCTTTTTATAAGAGTAACCAGTTCTAGAACCCTTGATGGGATATTAGCATATTTCGACACCGCGGTGGCATCATCCAAAAACGGAAGACGGTTCTCCTGGAAAGAGTGGCAGTTTAAATAACTCACTGTGGATTGCAGATGTGAATCAAGGCCATGAACCAAGATAAAGATCAAAGCCCAGCAATGTGTACCCCTAGCTATATAGAGGTTTACTTGTCAGGGTACCCGAGAAGATGTGCACAATCAAGACAATAGGATGGCAAGGATAATGAGCCATAGATGGTGATAGTTTTGTTCGTCTGTCTGGCATACTAACTAATTTATTCTGAAAGACACAAACTCCACCAGACTCCACAATTCGTGATTTAAATCCATTAATTCCCCCATCGTTTCCAAGAACTGGGTCTTTCACAGATTCATTGATTACACCCTCGAGCATTTTTGAGAGCGACAGCACTTCGGTGGTTTGGCGGTGCCACCGTCAATTTGTTCGCGTCTTCCATCGTATTCATAAGGACTTGTGAGAGCACCCTCACAAGTCTCTGTCTTTCTTCTATAATGATTGATTCCTGAGTACGTCCTTTCCTTTCTTTTATCGCTCACAGCCAGAAACTCCTTTAAGGACATTGTCCTAAGTGCCGTAGTACATTAAATCGTCGAAGCAAAAAAAATATACCCCAAGGCTAAGTAGTATGTATGTTTGTAGGTCTCCCACTTTATGAGACTTCCCACCAGGATCTATGCTAATGGCCTATTTCAACTTAGTATATTGCAGCGATTTTTTAAGAAAAACCAAAGTGGAAAAGATGATGCACCCATGGTGCACTTAACTCTCATCGCGCCCGTACATATATTTACCCTCCTTAATAATGCAAGTGTAGGTCCGAGATTCTAAGGAATGCTTTTGCACAGTTCAAAGGACTTCAACCTTAAAGGATATCTGCTATCAGGATGTACACATTCATTCCAGGCCATCGTCATGTGTGTGGGTATGCGTACTAAAAAGGACACCCCGAGAGAGAGAGAGAGTGAGAAACCATTATTGAATTATTGATTTTATGACGGATATCCTTGAAATGAATGTCTATTTAGCTCATTGTATATTTTTGACTTCACATATGTATGTATGTACATGTGAGTGGGTACATATGTATGTGGCCCGCGCTAGTTAACATACACACGAGGTGGTTAGGTGTTTTAAAACCTCATTTAAGAGTTGATTTTTCCACACCGACTACCATGTGATATCAGTTCCTGATAATGCCCAAAACGCGGTTCGTCGTCTGCATAATGAATTGTGACATACCATCACACAATCCCACACACATACAGCTTAGGTTATCCTGATGGGTCAGAATCACATACACAATTTTGTCACAACAGCCTGGCGAATGGTTGTGTGTAAAAATTTGCATAGATATGAAAGGCGATTAAACTTTGATTATTTGGGTATGGTTGTCATTTTTTTATTTTATTTTTTTTTTTTTGCCAGCTTACATACATATTTGATAAGCAGTTTAGAAAATCTACTGCTCGAGGGTGACATCATCTTCAGTGTTTTGTGAAATGGGAATAACGTGAACCTTTTATGGGTTCAAATATGATCAAGGAAGAAAATTTAAATCAGTTTCAAGGATTCGTCCTGAAGGGCATTAGCATAATTGAGGTCATTTTTTGAACCTGATGAAATTCCGTTAAATTATTATCTGTGGAAGGATTGTTTTGAGAATTTTTTTATATTGGATTAAGGTGGGGAAGTAATTGGATCTAAATATAACCAAAGGTACATAGGAAGGTTCATATGGACTTATAGCGCTGCAGGCATTCTTTGTAGACTTTGGGTTATTAGTCGGGGTGCCTTATAAGGTTTTTCGAAGGATGCCTGCCTGTACATTTTTGTTTGAATTTTTTGTAGATGATTTCACGACTTCAACATACTGCAGCTAGCTGCTGGTAAAGAGTTTTTCAATAAGGACATAACAATTTTGTACTGAAATCAAACACAGAATAAATAAGATATCGGGCTGAAATTTCGATTCCAAATATAATACAAATGTACACCATATGTTTTTCGAGTCAATTTTTTACCAAAAGAAATCCAATGGCCTTAAATCGCAAGAGCTAGGTGGCTCATATCGAGATTTCACTAATCAACCACTTCTGTGACATGTGGCACCATCTTGCTGAAACCACATATCACTGAAGTGAAGTTCATCCAATTCTGGGCAAAATAATTTTTCATCATAGCATGATAGGGAACTCCATTGACTGTAACATGAGGATCATTTTCATCGACAAAAATATTCGGTCCAATCATAGCTCCGTCATGAAACCCAGACTTCACTATTCGAAAATGCAATGGAGTCTGTTGAAATACATACTATGCACAGGTATGTTGTTGTCCAATAATACATACATATGTACCTTGCTCATGGACAAAGCCATTAAGTCAGAAATGAACGTCCTCGCTAAAGTTGATTATGTCGATGAAATTCAGGATTTGTTTCAAATTTTTACAGAGCCCAATAGGAAAAGTTTCGACGCTTCAAATAAATAAGATACCTCAGATCTTGAGTTATTTGGATCTTGTAAGGATACAGCCCAAGATCTTTAAGCAAAACATGAACTGAGGGACTTCCGATGACTGTGAAATGTATGGAATCGACTGATTTGCCTAATATTGAGCTGAAGCGCAGATGGCTGTGATATGGATAGTCATTTTTAATAATTTTCAAACGATGTTCGTTCTTGAACTTCACGGTAAAAAAAAATGTGTATCCTGTCTGACATTTTGACCCTAACAAATAGCTAAAGAAGTTTAAGTGTACGTCTGCATTAAAATACAAAACTGTTTTGTCCTTACTGAAAAACTCTTCACACAAACAGACTGGTAGTTGGAATGGAGTGCTAACAACGACAGAATTGTTAAATGGCTTGGTAACTGGGAAGAAACTTGTTAAAACACGCAATATGTGACAAAAATCTAGTCATTGTACAATTCGACGTTTAACATAATGCCTTAAGGTGTTTACAACTCCCAGACGACTTTCAATGTCTTATGAAAGTCCTACTGAAAGGTATCCCGTGCTTTGTCCGTGGCAGTTCATTCAGTCAGGGTTTATAAAACCTTTGAACAATATTTTTGAATGTAAATCAACTCATAATTTTCAGATTTCGTTGGTAAAATATGTTATTTGACAAAGAAGTGTCAAATTTTTAAGACATTTAGTTTCGGAACGTGGCATATGCTCTTATAATGTAAAAGTTGACGTTATGTAGAAAAAGCCGAAATACTTAATACCAAGTCGTAGACTTCCAAAATCCAATTTTACTTTAGAATTCCAGAAATTGACTGCATGATGTCTGAAGACTACTTACTTACTTAACGGGCTCCCGACCCGTGAAGAGTCCCTGCCTGAGAACACCTGTCTGAAGACTGGTGATGTGAAATTCAGTCCACATTTCCATCAAAAAAGTGAAATTATGGCTTTGAGCGCCTTACTTTGTTGAGTCAAAACTTGGCACTAAACTGTCGCTAATGACGTAGCTACATAGGTTCACTGAAATGAGCAATTGAGCCGATTTCTTCTGCTGCCATCCTCATATCACTGGAGAACTCATTTTATCTTGAAGATACAACAGACAGTTGTTTATCTCACTTTTGGTCAAGTGTTGAAGACAAGGCAAATGGAGCAGCAAGGAAGTGCAGCAGTGATTTTGCAAGCCAAAGGTCTAATTTTAATTTTAACAGACTTTCAGCCTGAACCACTAAGTAGGCCATTGGAGACCTTTTGACCTCTGCCAGACCTAGCACAAACAAGAGCTTGCGATCATGTCAAGCTGATATGGTTTTATATTATGCTAAGTGCCAAGCTATATTCGAGTTAATAGCAATATGTTGGCCAATAAAGAAAGTATATCCACTGAAAAGAACACATCGTCAGAGTAGAGCTACGAAAGGAGACGGAAAAGAAAAGTACTAAGTCCTTCAGGGAACTTTTGAAACTATGGCTTTGACTAATTTTAATTGATGAGGTCTTGCATAATCTGGATTTACCCTTACAAGCATTATAAAGTTCCAAAACAAACAAGGATGCTATGCTCAGGAACTGAGAAGCAGAGATCTATATAAATTCTGCAATAAGGCCAAAAATAGAAGTCTCTGCAACTAATAGGTCCATAATCGATAACAGCTCGCTGCTTGACTTGACTTCACAGAGAGATGATGCGATGCACTTGGTAGCGTGAACTTGGTATACTATCCTTGAAGACCTTGCCAAGGAATTCATGTAATGTGTGTTCAGCTCAATGTTGTTTTGGTACGTGAGAGGCGATTGTCAATCTTCCTTCAGAAGGTGCTTGTGCACTCTTTCTCTTACAGCAATCAAAGCAGAATATTCCAGATACACTATATAAGTATAAACACATCTTACAACATACCCCCATATCTTCTCATTCGAATGAATAAGTGTAGGTATAGCTAAACGTCCTGGAATGACACGCTCTACATGCGTGCATAAGATTCATTGCAAAAATTGAAATACACAGTTAAAAACACACCGACTGAATCGTTTGGTATTACAAAGGACATGATATGTAGTTTGTACACATTTCTAGTCGACCACAACTACATGTTATGAAAAAATCCTTTGTGTCTGACACAAATGTGTCACTGTCGTCTATCTTGTCACTCTGATGGGTACGTAAATAACAAAAGCTCTGCCTTGTTCTGTGGTGGAACATGAAAGACAAACGTAATATCTTTTGGCAAGCAAACACTACTTTTATCACCTTGTATGCATAGGTATCTATGTATGTATGAAGAAGGTAGGAAAAACCAGTTACAAGATGCAATGTTTCAATTTGTTTTTTCAAATTGGTATAACGAGCCGGTGTACGACATCAAACGTGTCCTGTTACAAGGAACATAAGGATGTTGTGGCGTTGGACATCTAAGTAAATATTGAAGCATTTACCTGTGCAAATATTTGCTTGTAGTGTTGGCAAATACATTCATCAGGTAGATACTATAGTTTTCCTGAGCTTAACATGTACTCGTCCTCATGCTCTTTTAAAATGTGAAAATGCCTTGTTAGATGGACAGGTTCTCAAGTGAAATGTTTAGTAAAACTTACCGTGCCCTTTTACGGACCCTTAAGCTTAACATGTTGTTTTAGACTTACCCTGAAATGAGAGAAAAAATATCTATTAGAATGCAGTAACACACCGATAAAGGTAGTGTGATGTTCGTCATGGAAATAAAATATTTGGAAATTACCACTAACATTGGTGACCACTAACATTGATCATAGAGCTCAATTAATTGGTATCAGACGAATTAAAGGTTTTTTACGTCTGTCCAAACCTGCGGCAGAAAATAGTAACCGAAAGTCTATCACAGATCAGGAACAGCTACAAGTCGTACTCTGAAGGTCCTACTCTCACGCGAATATAAGTTCAAACGGAAGGAAAATACAGATCCCCTGCGGTTGAAATTAGGGACTTGTGGGCTAGTATATCCGCGCTATTTTATCCTATCCTGTATCCCCAACTTCTTCGAATCATCCGATTCGGATTTTGTGGCTAAGTTTTTTGTCCAATTTCGTCCATTTGACCCAAAACACTAAGGAATATACGGTATGTGTCGATATACCTTTTGCTTTTGGTCCTTGATCGAGGTATATCCGAGGTATAACGAAAGGTATTCTCCAAAATCTCTTTTAAAAATAGAAAAAGTTTTCAAAAAATTAGGTCATTGTGGTGTCTCCACAGGACTTTAGGAACTCATTCCATCATTTATTGTGTTTAGTACTTGTATCGATAGTTTCTTTGTATCACATCAACCCTAGTTACGTGTGACAAGCCACTTTGTTTGGGGAATAAACTTTGTATACAAAGTAAGTCTTAGCTCTCAGATTATACGAAAATATTTTTGAATTCTGTCCAGAAAACTGCACTCATCAATATGCAACTTGTATACATTCGTGGAAAAGAAAATTTGGCTCCCTTTTCTTGCACTTGACTACATTAGAATGAGGTTCATTGAAAAGTTTTTCCATCTCTTAACTCAATGGTCATCGAAGGATTGCATCGATACAATGGAACTACAGCCTTAGCAAAATTTGTTGGATTGGACAATTGAAAGGCAATAAATCCTAAGTTGGCAGTTGGTCATATGTACTTCTTTGTTTTCGGTTTTCGAGATAAACGAGTTCATAGATCTAGATGGATGCATTTGAAGTGCCAAGTGAGTAGTTTTGTGGTGCCCTTGAACTGGGTTTAGGGAGTGAGATATTCAATACTTCTATCACAAGATGCCAACGTCTTTAAAAGGCATTCTGTGCAGTTTCAGTGGGTAAATTACTTGGAAAATTTTGGCCAAAGAAAGTAGTGTTTCCATTATTCAGGACATCTAGCATTTGATTGGAAATTTTATGCTGAAAATTGGACAAACATTGTGGGCACAAGCTGGGGCATCTAAAGTGTCTTATAGTAGTATGCCACAATCGAGAATCTCTCGTATTCTAGGACCTCTATCACCACTATGTACTATGTACGGTTTCTGGGTGTAAATCTCAGAATCCTCTCAAATCACGGAAGATTTTCAGTTTGTTTCGTGATTCTAAAAGTCTTGTGAGAAGCTAGGGCCTTATTAAGACGCGTAGTCGACCATGACCAGTAGGTCATCTCTGGCTTCATTTTCCAATAAATCGTTGCGGCATATGTAACATCCTAGTCGCCCTATTGGTGTCCTTAAACATTTCATGGGTAATTTCTCGGACGTATTTTTCCAATGGTCTATCGGCGGAGCCTACCACACTGACTGAATCTTCTGTTGGGGACTATGTAATATTTTAAATGACCTGCCAGTTCGCAGTCTTAATTGCCTTAATGGCCAGGAATTCCATAGTTTCCCTGATTGAAGCTTTTTTGATACACTCGTAGAAAGGGTTGCCAAAGGCTGCTAGTCTAGCATTACAGATTAAGGACATGAAGGGCTGTTTCTTCGAAATCTTGTACCTAACCTAAGTCAGCAAAGAACCGAATTACAACTACTAACATAGTACTCCTTGTCTTATAGAGTTGCCAGAAGGACAACAGTAAGTACCGAAACCTACATCCAGACTTCCCAATCAGAAAGCTTAACCAGTTTCGTCGAAAAGCTGTAAAGCATCATGATCTGTCGCTTGGAAACGATCCAGAGCCCAAAATCTTAAAGTCCCTCAGATCTTCGAAAGAGAATTCGTCAACACTTTTCGTTGTTCCACAGAAGGCAGGACTTCCATTGCTGGCTTTTTGTCGATTCGTGTTGAAGTGACCACGTAACCAACTAGCAGGTCTGTCTACCAGATAATGCTATTAACCACATGACGTCTCCTTGTTTTCTTTAAATTTCGATTTGCTCAGACCTGGTCGGACGAGATACAAGTGCTTATATTGTTACCTATCTATGTTTGTCCTAGAATTATACGTTCCTTCATATTGTTTATACCCAGGAAATAGGTTCACGAACTTAGATATTAGTGTCACCTTTTCGTACTAATTTTCTTCCGAACTTTCTACGCCAATCATTGTCAACCCAATGGTACTTTGCCGGCAACAGCTCAGAGAACTCCCAGTTTGACTTTCAGATTGTTGGTCTCTAAGGACTGTCAAGTCATATTCTATTACAGAAAAAGCTGCGATTGTGTTTCCGAAGTTCAGAAATAACTTTTACTTTTTCGGCTCGATCTGTCAAAATTTAGTACAATTTCTGAGATTCTCCTATCTAAGGCACTTTTTGATCAAATCATGATTTTGACCATCTGAGCATAGGATTCTTTAACGGCTAACCGAAGTGAAATGGCTTAACATTCACTTTTATTCGAGAAGAACTTCGATCTATATGGCAACCCTGCATCGAAAGCATAAGACAAGTAAAAATTACACTCATATGTATCTCTTGCAATCTTCCATCAAAGAAATACTGAACTTGATTTTTCATTTCGGTGAATATTTGATGTCAATAGGACATAGTATCCTTTCTACATTGTTTCAGGACACATATCCCAGTCCCAGCACACCCGTGCCAAATTACATTCAAGAGAAAATAGCACAATTAATAAACTCCCGACATTTTGGCCCGGCCAAGACAAATTGATGTTCGGTTGACTCTAATTTACTTGTGCATGTGTGTATTTGTTGGTAAGAGAGATTTAATATGGGATAAATGCTTAAGGCATGTATTCCGTATTAAGTAAGCAAGACCAAGTGTGAATTAGTACGAGTTTGCCGGGCTTGAGTCAATTATTTCCGTTGGCCTGGTTTGCCTGTTAGGTAAATAAATAAAAATGCCGCCCTTGTACCATGATTAAATTGCTACTCTATTCTGATTGCTCCCTGGAGTAGAGCATTTTATGTTGCGCGCCCTCACTGTTGGACAATACAAAACGAACGCCAGGCCATATAGTAAAATGAATGGCCATTGACTAGCACGTGGATAACGATGATTATTACGAAAACAGCAAGGACAACCAAGACATAGAGTTAATGGCAACAAATCGTTAAGGAAAAAGGAATTTAAGTAGGTGCTGCTCGGTGCTCCTTGTGAAGAAGACGCTTCTCTACTAATAATGTGTTTGTGTTTGGCCAGGACAGTCGGAGACACATATCTTCTGGTGACAGTTCTGGGACAATAGAAACATATTTCGGCAAATGGCTGTTTTGGGGAGATTCTCGATTGATTTCTACGGGTTTATGGGTTTTATGATTTTGCGGGAAGTTAAATTGTTTCCGATGGCTTATGGGTTATACTGATTCATTCAATTAAATTGGTGATATCATCCAGAAAATATTCGATATAGAAAAGCAAAATTAAAGAGCCTTCAGTGCGGTTCAGTGCTGACATGCGGTTTCGTAATTAACCAATATAGCTAATTTGCTTTTATAAATAAATACCACTGGCACTCTTCACACCACAATAGGCTTTATGGGAGGCTATTTGACGCTAACCTCTGAAATGTATCTATGGGTGGAAAAATATTTAAATACACATTAAAACATGGGTAGTTAAATTTTGAGGTTTTTATTCGGTTGGTGGTGGTATTCGCATTTAATAATGCGGTTACGGGTTTCTGACTGTTCTGACAAACTGGTGTGATACCATTTATGCTGGAAACAAGTAGTTAATCATTCGAGTCCAGTTTATATTTTGAAAGGGGGGGGGGGGGATGAATACAATTTCTTTAGTTTATTGCTGTTTCCTCTTATCTTTCGTTCCGCTCTATTAATCCTCTTTATTCGAGGAAACTGATGGAAGTTGTACTCGGAAGATTCGTTGATCTTGTAATTACATTCGCCGGGGTAGCTATAACTGCAGGAGTGGGAGAAGTTATTACTTCCACTACACTAGACATACAGAAAAGCTACAGTCGATCTAGAACGAGGAATACAATATCCCATCCTTGGACAAACCCTAAAATAATAGCTTCGAACCGATATAGATAGAAAATGGCCCAAAAACACTCACCCAGTTTTGTTGTTTTTTTTTAATATTTATTTGGACCTTTATTTTTACTTGCACCTACATATGTACATACATATATAGGCCTCGCAATTTCACATTTTATATTGTTCTTGAGATCCTCAAACTCTGTTGACTTATAATTAAGTGGCATGAAAGAGGATGCCATTCGTCTGAACCACTGTTCGAGATAACACTATTGATAAGGTGTGTAGCATGTGGCACCATCTGGTTGAAACTACATATCACAAATGTCAAGTCCATCCAATTCTGACCAAAATTAGTCTTCCAACATGATACGAAAGAGAATTCCATTGGCCTTAAAGTGGCGGTCATTCGGAAGCCTCCGATATGAAAAGGATACCACACTGTCGGTTTTTGTGCATGCCATGACTCAGTCTTTAAAAGAATATGTATGTGAATTTCTTGTTGTTCAGTAATGTACATTTTGCTTATTGATAAAGCCATTAAGCCAAAAATGATCTCCATCGCTTAAGTTGATTTTTAAAGATATTCAGGATTTTCTTCAAACTTTTGCAGAGTCCAAAAAGTTTCGGGGTCTTAAAATAACAAAGAGGGTTCAGTTCAGTGAGTTAATGGGATCTTGTAGATAAGATATTTATGCACAATTTTGCACAATGTGGACTGAAAGATTCCCAATTCTTGTGAACTACATACATCCAACTAATTTGACTTATTTTAAACTAAAGCACCTACGGCTCCGGATGCGTTGCCTTTTTGGCACAACAACACTCAGTAATGAATATGCCTGTCTGATGAGACAATTTTTACACCAGAAAATTGGACCAAGCACTCTTTAAGGTACTACTTAAAATTTCAGTAGTCATCTTTAATAATTTCAAAACGTTGCTCGATCATGGACTTCACCATGACAAAAATGTGAATCTTGACTAACCTTCCGATATGACCGGATTGAAAATAGAATCAAAGAATTCATATATATTGGAATACAAAAGTGTTATGTCTCTATTGAAAATCCCTGTATTATGCAATAACACGTTGTAAAAACTCCAAAATTAGAACAAATTAGCCTTACAATGGTTGATTGTATTCTAAAATCAAATGGTATTCCAAAATGAGAAAAAACCTTCGAACCGAAACATTAAATGAAGGAACTCAGAGTTAATCCAGTGTAACAGGGTACAAAGAATGTCCAGAAGCCCTAAAAGAACGAAACAACTAAGACGAGTACCAACATAAGTTCATGTGGTCAAGAGTAGGCAAGTTTGGAAAAGGGGCTTCCTCCCAAATTAGGTAACCATTCAGTATATTGTAGAGATAACTTTTTAAAGCTTACATCTCGTCTAAAACTATTCAGTACGTGTCGTCTAAAATACACTAACGTTTGACCGAAATCGCGCGCAGTCCCCTGTTTGAAAACATTTACCAAAAACTGTATCATTCGCAGTCCTCTTCTCTGGTATAGTTGCGGCGACTCTACTTGGGGTGGAAATATTTTTGCTAAACACAGTGAAATATGCTGTTTGACGTTAATGACATCCTTTTTCAAGATCTCCACTCTAAGTCGGCTGTCCAAACCAACTTTATTAAGACACATGTACGTAAGTATGTTTCCAAATCCAAATACTCATACATTCCCTTTAAAAACAGCATTCAGAGTTTACCACTTCTAATGCCTTCTCTAATCCAGTATTTATGACGTCTCGACGTTAGCACTGACCCATTTACCAATTCAATTCACGACTAAACATATTGTATACATACTTGGTTACCACACAACAATTGTACGAGTAACCTTCCATACCCAAACTCTTCCGGCTTCAGGTTCTTAAAAACGAGTGCCGCACAGCACAATACCGTGAAATCCCGAATAAAACCCACCGCTTAGGCATCCTTTATAAAGCCAGCAAATAAATCCCCCAGCACAGAAGATATGTGTGCTTTTAATGGCCGCCAATTACTACAAGCCATTGTCAAAAAGAATAAATTAATATATAAACACGAACAGATATAAATGGGGCTTGTAAGACCAGTCGGGGCTCTTGCCAAAACCCCTAGATTTATTACTTCGTCGCTTTTTGTTTTATTCCAGCGTTTGTCGACACTTCTTTTTGTGATATAAAAAGAATAATTGGCATGTTGTGCTTAATATAATTCACCGCCTAAAGTATATTGTATCTGAGAAAAAAAAAACGAGAAACGAGAAACGAGAAGCTCCTACCCCCAACCAGATTATTGGGTTTCGGTTCTCCTGTCCGTTTTTGGGGAGATGTCCTTTTAAGCTCGGTACGCCATCAATTTGCACCTATTTGTGTGTGGCTGCGTGTGCCCAATAAATATACATATGTCATTTACATTTTCCATTCTAACGTGTATACACTTTCATATGTATGTAAGTGTTCTGGCCCAGGGCGGGGGTGTTAAGAAAAATTACGCACTTAAGGTTATTAAATTTTGCTAGGTCAAACGGGGGGCGTATACGCACCGGTTTGTGTGGTATGTTGTACGAATTTCTGTGAGTGCTGGAGGAGTTCCTAAGATTCAGGATAATCGAATAGATAGTCGTGGCTAACGAATGATGTAATATCGTTTCATGTGGAAGACGGTATCCATTTGGAATGAAAGCGATGTGCTGGGCTGTGTCACGCATGTAACTATGTATTGAGTTTTTCTTTGATTCCATTTAAATGAGACTACGTGTTGATTTTTTCCTTGAGATAAGGGCTGTTCTTTTCCTTTCTTTTTTTATCTATAAGATAAGCAGAACAACAAATGAATGTGTGTATGTCTGCCTGGTGTGGAGTGTGAGGGAAGTTGACCTACTTTTCCTGCCCGACGCTTAAAGTAAAAAGGAAGATCCTATTCCATTGACAAATAGACTACATAAAAACAGACGGGAATATGGTATGCATACATACTCGCATGAGGATATAGGATGAGCTTAGAGCAAATCCCTAATTTGAATTGGCCTTCATACTAATAAATTGCCATTATTTGGCAGGAAGTTTTTGACAGATGTCGAGTTAATCGTGGCATTTATAATCAAACAAAAAGCTCCTTATGATGATGCATGCAACTGCCTCCAAATGAAGCCTGGTCGGTCAGTGCAAACAATATACCATACTAGCATATGAGATGGACTAAGATATGAGAACATCAACTAGCCACCCAGATTGGGATTTTTTCCTTCAACAATGTTTTTTTTTTAAGTCTTAATTCATAAGGCACTAACCATGCTCCTGCTCCATCGTAATGGAGTTCCTGGAAATAGGTTTCAATTGTATTCAACTCTTTGGCAGTTAGGGACTTAGATTCTTATTAGACTGTCCTGGTGATATGTTCTTACCTCTTCTAACCTAACTTTTGTACATAATCTTAGTCCGCTTTTTCATGAAGCTACTCTTGACATGGTACATATGTACATAAATGTTTGGATAGCGATTAAGAACATTTTGAAGGTTATTTTTCGCAGAGACAGTCACTTTTTCTTCGAAGAAAAGGCCTGTGACTTCAAAAAACTTTAAGAAAGGCGTCTGTACGGTCAAATTGGATAATCTTGCCGGCCATTGCAAATTGCCAAGAACACATCGAGCCGGGAGCGTATCTTTCGTCCTTTGCCCACGAGCTGTGTGTGCACCGTTCTGTTTAAATCATTTATGTCCTCAAGGCTCAATTAATTAATTTGTGTTGGTTTTTGTTTTACACTATATCGCTCATCATTCACAAAGGCAATATTCTCGTCGTTACGAGGACCACGATTCCTTCAGGTACCTCTTCTGTTGTTCCAGGATCTTCGAGGAGAGCTGATAGATGGCTTAGTTTTCGTCGGTAGGACGTTTGCCCCAAAAGCATCATTGGGGAAAAATCACTGAAGAATTTTCCGTAAAAAAATGAACAGAAAGAATATTGTGCGGTCTTGAGCAGATCAGCGTTTCAGGGCTTGGTAAAGTGCATTCGTAGGGCAATACGATTTGGGCCACCTTGCATCATAGCCTCCTAAGATTTTCCGAAAGGCTAAATGTAGGTCTAACCATCTGCTTTCCAAAAATGTCAACGGGAAAACAAATGAAACATTATCTCTAATGGAGCTGAATAAGTTATGTTTGTCCTTTCCTGTATACAGACGCAGGATAACCTTCTCAAACAGGTTAATTTTCTCTTGGCCTCTATTTGGCGAAAGGTCCCATTTTTGCTGCGTTTTCTATCACTTTTTCGAGCATTCCGGGCGGTATACCGATGATTTTGGTCCGACTTTTGGCTCGAGCTTACTAGCGTATACTTTGATTTTTAAATAACCCCACAAAAAGGAGTCCGGAGGGCTCAAATCTGAAGATCTTGGTAGCTAGTCAATGTCGCACACTTTCAGGGAATTTTCGTTCCACAAACTGAATTCTTTGATTTGCAGTGTGAGATCCTCTTGTTGAAGCTGGTAGCTGTCCAGACCTTTTTCACACATTTTTAGGCAGACATAATGACACCAAAATGCTGACTGCGGTAGGATACGACACGCTAACTCTTACCGCTTCAACCAGTTCATTGTAACGTCTTGGGCGTTGATGAATGACATATCGACAATCTCCCACTGTCTCGTGGTCAACAAAATTTGATACCAAGCGACGAATAGTGTTGTCAGGCGGGGCTTGTCGGGCACGGTATTTTCAACGATATGCATGTTGAGGTAACGCAACTGAACGACTATTTTCAATGTATAGCGTCACTATTTCGAAGCGTTCTTAAAATTGTACTAAACTGACGTTTCAAAAATATGTCTACCCAAGGCAATTGGTTGACAAATGTCAAAATTATTCAATGCTTACATATCGACATAAAAGATGGCGCACCTTTAAACTTTGTAATGCTTTTCAGAAAGTTGCTTTTTCTGACTTTTTTAATTTTCCATTATGCACGGATTTATTGAATTCCTTCACTTTACTCACCAGAGGGCGTACATCTAGTTCATCCCTGCACTATTAGTGTTTATGCCAATCAGTTCGTCTTATTGCATAGAATTCAAAACTCTAAGACGTCTTCGTACTCTCAAGAGTTAATAGCCTTTCGGCGAATAAGAACAGTCGGCAATATGGCCAAGATGGAGCAGTTCATAGAATGCTTGAACCTGATTATAACAAGCACAGCTTCTTGAGTGGGCTGAAACAGAAACACCTTTAAGGTTTTAGAGTCATAAATTCGTCCTGAACTTTTTTTTGGCTTCCTTTTCTGGTCACTAGTAACTGCTGATGAGGCCATGTGACATACAAAGGATGATTCCAACTCCAAAGAATATTACCTCACAACTGTGAGAAACAAAAACACTGTAAATGAATATAAGTGCGTGATGGGCTATATGTATAAGTACGTATCCCCGTAGAACAGCGGTGGAAAAAAAGCAAAGTAGACGTCACAAGCATAAACAAATTTTTTCCTCTCCTGCATCGCACTGGAACGTGAGGGCAATTTGTTCCTGTCGGACAACTACAAAGCAAGGGACAGAACAAAGCTCCCGGACAAATTAGTTTCACGAAGGGGCAAGCCAATTTTTCTTATTTTGAATACAATCACCGTAGGTATGTTGCTTACAGAACCAGAATCCCTTCCTAATTGCTCCGTCGTTCCTGCGAAATTCCACACAAAAGTTTCATCATAACAGAACGCAACTTTCAAAATGAAAAGACAAACGTTTATTCGATAAATCATTTCCTTTTTACCTAAAAGGTCCTTCCTTGTCCGAGCAAATACATACATAGCACAAAAGGAACCCCAGACCACTGTTAAACAAAATCATACCACTTATCTTATTATATTATCCTTGAACTCAGCTAAGTAAGTTCATCCAGAAAGAAAGCCCCCCGCTCCTGGGGTGAGCAAGTAAATATTTTCCTCCACAATTACCACCCTCCTGCTGATGTTGATGATGACATTCTCTTTATTTCAAACTACATTTTCTTTTTCCTTCTTTCTTTATTCTGGACGTTTCTTTGTGTAAACTTCAAGCTTCTTTTTCGTTTCAATTTATTTTGTTTTTTGTTTTCTTTTTCACTATTCTGAATCCACTATTTGCGTATATCTAAAAGTGTGATCTCTCTTGATCTAAAGATTAACAGAGAAGTGGAGGATTCCCACAGATGCCAAGAGTTTTAGTTTGAACTGTATTGCAGTATAGACGTTCATAAAGCCAAACAAATTAGCCGACGACTGGTTTGGAACCATCTGTAACCTCGTTATAAACAAAAAACGTTTTTAGTGAGCATTGTCCTCGTCTGAACAAGTGAATAGACACCCAACACACGTTCGAGAACACATGTACGAAGGAGTAAAAGTTGATAACCTCTCTTGGATACCAGAATGCCTTTCACACCACAAGGAGCTGTTGAATTGGCTTCCAAAAGAACCTGTGAGAAAAGGGACATCCTAGACTGGATATACCCAACCATCTTAGAACTATTTGTCCCCTAAAATATCATGGGGTGGTTAAAAAAAATGACATGAGGAAAAGGACAATCCATGGCAGTTTTGACCAAGGCCTGTCTAGGTTTCAGTAAGATCAAGCTGCGTATACTAATAGGGTGTTCAGCTCCATCAGCACACAAGAAATTTCGAATTCCCAAGGATCTTAGCGATGCCTAACTTACCCTACTGTTAAAGGCGGCACTACAATTCGTGATGGTTCTCGATGTGGCTCCAAGTTCGCATACGTAGTTGAAGTCCCTTTCGATTTAATCGCATTATGTAACCTGAGATCATCCTTTACAGGGATGTACAAGGATATTTAAAACAGTAATTGAAAACAGGGTGTCAAGCCCAAAACTTTCCCATGCAAAGGTGGCACATGATTGGACTTATGAAAGTTATATTTGCGAATTAAACAGATGAAAAATACACGTGGACAAGCCATGGAATGCTGTAGTGCTCAAAATTGCCGAATACTCTATCTGAATATTTTTTAATGCATAACTCGTCAGTGATTTTGGCGCGAAGTCAAATTTCCAGGTCGTCCTACCCCAACTTGTCAAATAATAAGGCTTTTACCTGTTTGCTTCGAAGAGGCTGGAAAAAGATGTGACAGAAGAAGCACCGGACGGCCTGATAGTGCTCGTACAGACAAGAATATGTACGCTGAAGACATGTGGCTTGACAATGGACATTTTAAAGTCTGAGTTTCTGGGTCGTCCAGTGTCACATACTGGCCGGTAAGATTGCCCATTTTTTTTGGTCCAGACTTCTTTCTTCGGCGTTTTTTGAAGTCCCAGCTCTATGAGAACAAGCTACACTCTCCTGAAGAATACTCTCCAGGATATGGTAAGAGTAGGAGAACTTATCGCTCGAAGTAGTCGCCAAAATGATTGAAAATGTGGACCTTAATGTAAAAAATAAAGTGCACGACTGGGTCGTACAAACTTGCACCTATATCTAAAAGTCTAATGAATATATGTATGTACACATATGGATGAGTGCTAGAAATTTGGCTCCAAACAATTAATTACTCCAAACGTGTTCCTAGAGGTCGTATGAATGAGATGAGATTTCTTACAAAAATTTAACTTGTTACCTACCTATACTACATAGTTTCATCCCGAAATTTTCATTATTCTGTGTTCTATTCAAGTACTTACAGTACTGTTATGTCCCAATTGAAAAGCGCCTTTACCATGTCATGGTCCTGGAAGGTATCCCAACATGCTATTGGGTATTCTGGAAGAACACTATCACACTTTGTATGTTTTTGAGCTCTGTGATAGTATCCTTCCAGCAGTGTCCTCATTAAAGCAGTCCCTTACAGAGGCAGGTTTGACATTTCATTACTTCAATGCTAAGGTTCCTCATATCTAGCTAGTCATTCTTTCAGACGTATTTGCTGCATCATGTTTGTGACAACTTCGTGTATTGATTCCCCCTCAAGTGCCTCATCATAAGCAGTCAGTCCTTGCGGTATTTTTTTACTGTCAATTTCCTTTTATTTGTTGTTCCTACCCATTGTACGTCCTTGTTGTTCAATAAGAATATGTTTCATCCTTACATTCCGAATTATGCGTTATTAAGGATGTAATCGCTAACTTTTGGTAGCTGATTGCTAATCTCCTGGCTGGGTAATCCAATGCTTAGGACTGAGTAAAGGTGGGCGCCGTGGCCGAAGTAGCTACTGCGTTGGACTACGAAGCGAGGGATTTCAGGTTCAAACCCTAAACAACACCTTGTTGATTTTTCACGATCAATCTGTTGCTTCTCAAATAACAAATTGCCCCTTCCATTCGTGTAAAGAATATGACACCCACAACACGAATGGTTGTCAGAAGCTAGGTCCTGGGTAAGAAATTAGGTCTTTCATTTGTCATGCTCGGCATAGATTCCTAGAGTCTTGGGTAGCAGGAGTCTATCGTGAATATAATGTATAAGCAAGTGAGTACTTGGTTAGATTCCAATTTAGGACCGCTTGGAGCAGATTTATTATTTTATTGCCTAGAAGTTATCCATGTATCTGTTGTGGCTTAGAAGGAACAGTGTGATCGATGATGTTAAAACGAAATCTACTTGTTTAGTCCTTTTTTGGAAGAAGTTGTTGATACAGGGTCGAGAATGAGAAAAACCTCTTGGTGCACTTCAACTGCAATATCGTCTCCTATCTCCTCTTCTTTAGCGTTTTGAGTCATATGGACCAAACTGAACAAAAAACTTAGCCATAAAACGTTTAGCGTATGACTTAGACGTTGGTGCACTCAGTTGGTCGCTATGTCGCGTTTTGGAAGAAGTTGGGTATACAGGGTCGAGAATAAGAAAAACCTCTTGGTCTTACAAATTGTTGGCCAATGTTAGTCAGTTTCAAACAATGCCAACAGATTCATAGCAGTCTAATCCAACCTCTACATGATCTTTTTTTTTACTAAATTGCTCCTTTCTTATATTTTTTTCGGTATGAAGGGGCTCCTCTCCAAATATTCAATGCACGATGCGAAGGTCATTATTCTTAAACTTGGCTGGCGGTGTAACTAATATAGGTTCGAAGTTTTGATGTGACGCGGTTTGCAGCTCACTCAGACCATCTTTTGGATACATTGTGCCCGTACTGAAGACAATTTTGAATCATAATGAAAAAAGCTAACTAAATTAACTCTCGGCCAGGACAAATAGATGTATGTAGTTGTAGTTGCTTCTAGCTCCTGAGCAAAGGGTGAAAATAATGTCAATGTTGTACTCTATACCCCGATTTGATCAAATCCTACGAAATTTCCTTATTCTTCTTAAACATATGGTACTGATGAGGAAATGTATGTACATATGTCAGCAAGAAGGTTTCGGTTACAAAACCTCTATCCTCCGTATTACGGATCAATAATAGTTATCGAAATCCATGACAAGATTGTGTTAAAGATATTTCCTTATACTCGTATCAGGACGAACAAATATTCAATAAGCTATTAAGGTCCCCAATCTTAACAAAAAAACAACCCCTATTACGAAAACCAATGACATTTCTGCCAATGTAATCGGAACCACTCAAATAACAAGTCACCCTCCTGCCTGTACCAGTGTTCGTTACATCCCATATCCGCTTCATTGCCCAACCCTAATTACTTAATGAGATTCAGATACCGACAGGACTCCACATACAAATAGAAAAATAAATATTTAATCCAATTGAAACTCAATTAAAGTATTTTCGCAAAAAAAAAAAATAGCAGAGAAAAACGCACCGATTGTACGTGACAGCTAAAAAGGAAACATATCGTTTAAGTCTCATTTTCATTTATACCCGTACTACGAATTTAATTTCATCCATCCTCACGCTTTTATTGTGATTTTTTTCGCACGAATATCTCATCAATTATTTCGATTCATTACGTCACATTCCTTAAGTAATCCCATCACAATGGCGCATGGAAATTAATTAAAAATCGCCTGCTGTTCGAAGCCAACTGGTATTTACCGCGCGCACTCGAAAGGACTCGGCTTAAAAGGCGTGTGCTTAATAACACATTTTATGGTAATAAAGGTTCCACCTTTCCTTTGGTGTGTGTCGTCTAGCTACTTTGAATATGTATGCATAATGCGATTTCGCCGGAGACAGAATAATAAAATACAGAAAGCCAGTTGTACAGGGAAAGTTGCACGCACCATCTGGAGGTAACAATGAATTGTAAAGTTGTGCAGACCTTGTTGATGTGGGTCGGCGGGGATCGGAGACATTCTTGAAATCCTTTCGGGAAAGGTTAGGGATTGACGACACGTCTCAATGGGTTTTGGGTCAGATTTGAATCTTAAACGAAATGAGTCGCCAATTTGAGAACATTCGACAAACACCCGAAGGTATCTGGGGCTCGGAAAATCCCAGCGTTTCTGTCAAGAAGCCGATGCATCCACAGAGAGTGACAGTTTGGTGCGGGTTATGGAGTGGTGGCATCATTGGACCATTTTTCTTCGAAAATGAGGCGGGGAACAAGGTTTCGGTCAACGGTGGGCGTTATAGACCCAAATTGAATTTGGACGACCTCTGGTTCATTCAGGATGGCACACCATACCACACAGCCGATGCCACAATCGATCTTTTGCGCACCACATTCCCAAATCGTGTTATCAGCCGTCTTGGCGATGTCGATTGGCCGCCTGGAAGCTGGGATTTGACCGCTTTGGACTTTTTTTGTGGGGAACTGTGAAGGAATGATGTTCCGCCAACAATCCGGCTGCGGTTCAAGCACTTAAGGCTAATATCATCCAAGCAGTCTTTGAGCTACAGCTCGAAACCATCAACAAGGTTTCGGAAAATTGGAGTGACAGAACGTGTGAGTGATGAACAGATAGTCTAAGTGAGCGGTTACCGGCGTCACAAAGCACTCATTTACTCAAAACTTAACCCAGCGTGCATAGGCATTAGGAACTCTTCTATATCTTCCTGGTCAGTCCTGAAAATAATAAACTTTTTTTTAAGATACAAAAAATTAAAATAGTTGAATTAGACTGGGTAATGAATAATGAAGTTCATCACTGAATAGGGTACCATTCGGTAAAATTTTGCTGGGTAGGCGAACATACATAATCAAAGGACATTGTGCCATCGAAGCAATACTCCGTAAATTGAGACAAGAAAAAACTGTTGTCAAGCCAACATCCACTTTGCCACTATCCTATGCAAGAACGAGCTACACCATGATTCCAAACACCGCAGAGCTAGCAAGTTCCCAGATGTCGGATATCCTCCACTTCCAACTGGCCCCCAAACCAGGTATATATACGATAGAGTTTTGATTTGTTTATATTTTCCAGGTCTCCTTTTTAAAAGAGGATTCACAATGGACCATTAAGTCTCAGAGTGAAAGTAATGAGATTTTTCTTACAACAAATTCATTCAACTGTTTACCTGCCCAAATCGTCCTTGTCTGTACTAGCGTCGGCTAGAATGCTGGATATCCTTTCTTCGGATATCTATAGAAAAGTGGCTGCCGTGACTGATACGGTTATCGCTATGGTATCACCGCGAGTTAGAGCACCCCACTATCCCGAATTAGCCCAATTCTACCAAATATCCTTACACTAGCTCTGGATTAAACAAATGTGAAACGGAGTAATCCTGAGACGTGCAATCTTTTGGCCATGGTACGAAAGGCAACGTACTCTACTCATCAGAAGGCACATCTTGGAACACACCTTGATGTTTGGAATTTTTTTTGTTTTTTTTTTTTGTTGCGCCAACGGATGTATAATCTTCTAAAGATTCCAGTAACCCATGCACGATTCGCAAATCTGAATACTCGATGCCAGAAATTAACCAATCTCCCCGCGGGACTACCGTAAGATATTACTTCGTGGGGCTGGTTAACACTTTATGCTCTTCTTACCCTGCTCGACGTTCCTTGATCTGAAGAGGCTTCTGTTCGGGTTTGAGACTTTCCAGCCGCCGAAGTTCCTTAATGATCATCGTTGCTGTTTGTTTCACAGCATCCCATATTGCGTTCGATGTCAGCATATGGTTCACGATGTTCTCGGGAGTTGGTATTTCTCCAATTATTTCTTCTAGACCTCTGCGTTCTAAGCGAAAATGTGGGCACTGGCCTCTCCACAGTTTGAGCAATTTGGAGATTCATCAAGCCCAAACCTGTTTACATAAGATCTGAAGCGCCCGTGTCCAGTTAAGACCTGGGTGAGATAAAAATCCACTTCCCGTGATGCCGGTCCATCCATTTATGTATATCCGGTATAAGTCGATGGTTCCATCTTCCCTTCGTTGACTGATTCCATCTTCCCTGCCATGTTCTCATGCTTCGCAGCTTAATATCGTTGACTGGAGCAAGGGGTTCCTGGATTTTGGCGTCGTAGGTCCTCTGTAGCTCAATAGCCAAGATATCCGCTGGTAGCATTCCCGAAATAACACAAATAGCATCATCGGATACCGTCCGAAAAGCGCAACACACTTCCCTGTTGACGGAATTAACTCTTCTTGAGTGGAACTTAATTTTCACTGCCTTTGCCCAATGTTTGGAATCCTGTGGAACGTCTTCTGTCAGAGTTTCACGGATAAAGAAAAAGAAAAATTACTGTTTGCAGCTGTTGTGCGTTATTCTCCTTCTTCCAGGAACTCAATAAATTCGGATATCAATCAAATCTGGAAGCTTGTTCAAGAATCAAAATGGTCTCAAGAGTAAGGAAAGCTCCTGCTCGTGTAGCTATACACAATGGATGTCCCCTCCTCCTGAATAGCCACCTAAGCTAAACCTATGTAATTTATTTTTAAGTTTCACAAAAATTCTACCTATATACCAAAAGTTTTCTGTTTTTATTTTTTTAAGGATACCTACATTTCAATTTACATATGGAGAAATATTTTCAAGTTATACCTATTAAGATAGTACCCAGTCCCATTTAGGAAAGGTAACATTTATATAGGCATACTTCAAAGTAAGGACATTTACGGTCACCCAGGAAATAGCCCCTGTACCCCTACTCTTAGCCAAATAAAATAAGGTGGACTTTCCAGCAAAACTCACCCTAAACAAAGTTTACATAAATTTATATTACCCAACGCAACGTCGTAAGTTAGATTTACGACTAAATGACAAGATTGAAACTTATTGCAAGGATCTGTAGGCATACGCACATTTTGTTCCTTTGAATTCCTTTCAGCTCTGTGTGGAGGCTAATCAACAGATTTTTGTTTTCTTGGAAATAGTTACATATATCATCTCTACATTTGTATCTCACAAGTAGTTTGAAGAATTTACATAATTATTATTAACGTAACAAATGTGTACATATGTGCGTTGCGTACGCTTTATCTTATCTGAAGTCCTTTTCTTTGTAATAAAATGTTTACTATGCCTAGTACTCGTAAAATTCTTCAAGTTATCAGGGGGGTGTGTGCTCTTTCCGTTTTAGTACAGAATGGATGTCCTAGTGATGGATTACATTACGACTTTTTCTTTTTCCTTTTTGCTTCCACTTGTCTTTTTTATCGTTCGGGTCAGGGATCCTTCTATAACATTGATTTGTACTGGCGTGGTGGTGCTTTTGGGCCATTTTTTTTTTCGAACCATAAAAGTTGGTCCTGGTGTAGTGTAAGTACAGTAGCAACTCAATTACCCGATACTCGAGTTATTTGATGAAGAAAAATCAAATGGTTTCCATGCATACTGTTGTATTTAAAATTGGATTGGAGATAGGGATATTGTGAATTCCTAATCATACTAATCCCTTGAAGGATTTTTGTCTTGAAGTTAAACAAACAGTCTTTAAGGAAAGCATCCGTAGTACTATAAAACAAGAAGCCATTCCCTTCATCATCAGAGAAAATGAGTGGACTTTTAGGACGGCAAATAACATAAAAGCCGCAATCAACTATAAGGCAATGTCAACACCTCTGAGGATTTAGTATATAGGTTTGCACAAATAATGACATGAAATCGTAACTCCTTGGCAATTAAAAAGGATCAGGATATGTAGTACGTTATGGACTCTTATTATACAGTAGAATCGAATTGACCATTAAATTTCTATTATAATTCTAACGTCAAAATAAAGTTCAAAAGCGTTTTGACGTTCATTGCATGGAACTCTACTAATACATATGTATGTCTGTACAACATATTGGGTTTGTATGTTTTACAAAGGAAACGACCACCCCTTTGAAGACTTCTTTGTCGTGGGATAATGGGTCAAGACCTTTTCGGAGTTTTATTTCTTTTAAGGATGATACTGATCGAAATGTATGCACCCGAGTCGGATAGGATAAAGCCACTTTCGACCAGAGAAGACCTGGAGGACCTAAGTATGTAATTAGCACATCTACTCCAGTCCATACTTTTCGTTTTAATGTGAAAACTGTAATGCTTTGAGAAAGGCTGCACTGTCAACGACGTTATGGTCAGGGAATACTGTTTCGGTAGGTTATTTGAGGTTAACATATTAGACCATGCAGACTGGTCTAATGGTGTTCCAACACTGGACCCTAGAGGTCTGATATGGTTCACAGGCGGATTAAAGATGGACTCTGGAGTGGGTGCTGGTGTCTTTGGAAACAAAACCAAAGACTCAATATCTATGGAAATGTGTCCCACGGTTTTCCAGGCTGAACTCCGTGCCATTGAGATCTGCGCCAGGTTAAACCTTAGTAAGGGAATCAAGGGCGCTAAAATGTATACCTTCTCAGATAGTCAGGCAGCCCTCAGAGCGCTGTCGTCCAACTTAGTGGACTCCATAGCAGTTAAATGCTGTTACGATGCACTACAATCTCTTGCTGGACATAATAGTGTGGTACTCGGATGGATTCCAGGTCATCAGGGTATAGCAGGCAACGAATCTGCAGATGAACTAGCAAGGGCTCAGGATCTGCGTTCATTGGACCGGAACCTTACTGTGGAATCAACTGGGCTGCCGCCACAGCGCTGATTAACGCATGGGAGCATAAACTTCGTCCAACCCATTGCGAAAATGTCCCGGGGTTACGACAATCCAAAAGGTTAACCAAGCCATATTCCTACAAGGAAATCCTGAGCTTAGACAAAGAAAGCATTAGGAAACTGGTGAGTTTTCTAACAGGTCACTGTGGCCTGAGGTATCACCTCAACAAACTCAATCTATGCCCAGACATAGAATGCACGTTCTGCTCAGAAGATGATGAATCATCTGAGCACATTCTCTGTGAATGCCAAGCTCTGCATTGATCACATATCTCATCCGCCACAGCGATTTGGGTCAAATGGACGAAATTGAACAAAAAGCTTAACCCGAAAACCCAAATCGGATGACTTGGACTTTGGTGTGCTCAGTTGCTCGCTATTGGGGATTTGGGAAGAAGTTGGGTAGCACGTTTTGTAAGTCAGTTTCTCTAAGGAGGAAATCTGAACCGAAAATTGTCTATAATTGACTTATAGATCCGTATATTGTTTGCCCATGTAAGGCGCTATAGCTAGATATTCAGAATACAACATTCTGCCAATAAGGTTAGCCAAAGATGTCTCTTATATGAGGTCATTTAATTAGTTGTCAACTTTAGCCCAAAACAACTTGCTAGATTGTGTAACCTGTAGGTAGGAGGAAGGACTCTTCTCCAAGTGGCAGAACACCACAACAAGAACCATTTACGTACCGGGAATTCCGCACACCATACATACCCTTGGCTGTATGAGTATGTTAAAAAACAGCTACATGCACACCATAATTTCTAGATTCCATGACCACCCACAGTCAGTTGCTGCTGTTGTGTTGGATTTGCAGGAATCCAAAACTCTTTGCACAAAATCTATTTACATTTATGAGACAACATGTGACCGTTCTAAATGCAATTTCCCCCGAGGTTGTCCTGGCCACTTTAGGAGAAACAAACAAAACCAGAAATCCCAAATTGAAAGATGTGAATCGAAAGTTTAATGGCGAATTGTAACACAAACCATAAGCTGTAGCTACAACTTAACATGCACTTCCACGGCCAAAACAGCATCACCCCGGCCAATAACTAGAAGGTAAAGTTTTCATCCGATTTTATTACCCGTAAAAGCAAATAGGTGGAGTTTGAGACGCCTGCCGCCGCCGTGCCGGGGGTTCCCCTTGTAATCGGAGTGCACATAGAGAAAAATTACAATGTTAGCCACATGAACTATTTTAATGACATTGCCATAACCAGCAAACGAAATTAACGACTTTTATTATTTTCGCTCTTGGCTTTGGCTTTGGCTTTGGCTTTGGCTTTTTTTTTTTCTTGGCTCAGTCAATTTAATCATAAATCCAAACAGCTATAAGTTATGAATTTTCCTTAGTGGACCATCGATGGCAGCGCACCATGATGGGGTGGGATGTGGCCGAAATGGAAGCCCCATTAAAGTAAATCTCATTTCCTTCCGAAAATGGTCTCATAAAACTGTCGTTCGAGTGATTTTATTGACTGTTAAGCCACGGGTTGCAGACACACAAAAAAACGACAAAAAAAATGTGAAAAAAAAGTAAAAACCCACTTGGAACCCCATTGGCTCTTGACTGACAGCTGAAATGCATTGAGTGATGGTGTTCGGGGAGCACCCCGTAAATTGAACTGGTGCAGGAGTGTATACCATTCTGTCGATGGTTCGTTTATGATTTATGTTTTGCTGGAACTAGGACGTTGAGATGTGTTTCCCTTTTGAGTTTTGGTGGAATGTTTTGACAAATTTACTCTCTGCCTTGCAAAGGGGGCAAGGGAGTTCCATTTAGAGTGCTTATTTCGGGAATTTTAATGGATTCTGATGGGATTCCGTTTATAGAATAAAAAGTTATAAGCAGTAAAGCATTATAGATGGACAGTTAAGTCGAAAAGATTACCAAATTATGTTGACATCAATTCTCCTTCGAGGAATCAAACTATAAAATTTAAAATATATAGCCTGCAGGCATTAAAAAGCGATATTGCTTTGCTTTGATGGTAATTTTTTTTTTCTTGCCAACTTCCATTAGGGATAATAACAAGGAATCCATAATACCTTCCATTCCATTTGGACTTGTTTTTTATGATACCTCTGATCAAGTAGGATTATATGAACCAACGTAATCTTGGGGTCGATGCTTTGCGATTGGTATGGTAAAACGCTATATAAACATTAATTGATCAGGCAGGACTTATTTGCTATTAAAACAGGTCAAACGCTATTAAATGAATGTTCGAGTATATCCTGCAAAAAAAATCGTTCAAATCATGTTCATCTGTAGCCGACTGCCTACCTCGTAGTTGGTTTAACGATTTTCTTGAATCAATCCAAGGAACCGCTTTCTCTTGAGATGGATCAAGGTGTCATGTGGGCAGGAACCGTTTCAATGATCAACCTGACTAGCCTACAGTTCAGTCGCAAATGAGTTATTCCCACAAGCGGCCTCCAGATTAGACTGTACGATGCTAGTTTCTGTGCAGGTCAATCTTTCATTCTCTGGTACTCAAAAAAGCACAAGCAAAAGTTATTAGTGCAAGGTTCGACCTGGACCTTGTCAAGCAAAGCTGGTTCTATCCGAAAAACCGTGAAAAACCGTATATAAGTTCTTAAGGATATTGACCTCACGGCAGTTCATGCCCTTCTTTTTGCATGACATGCATTCTTGTCAAAGGTGACAAACCGTCAGGTTCCATTAAAGTCGTTGGTGACTTGCCTATGAGTTAATGCACCACATACAGTCTATTACTGAAAACCAAAGGACTCAAAACACAAAATTTTCTTAAGCTAGGCAACCAAGTATGCACAGCTCTCACTGGATGTCCCTGGACATGTCAGTCACCGACCACTTGCCCAGTGAATTCAACTTCAGCAGGAGCTTCAAATTCTTGATACCAATTAGAAGTGAATGGACACAACGTGATGTCCTGATACATCGAGAATCAGGTAGCTATCAAGTCTCTCGCATCCAGCACTATGAGACCTACGGCAGTGAAACCCTGCCGCGTGACTCTTACCGAGATGCATACATAGTTAGATAGTACAACCTCAGACTCTGATGGGTACCAGGTCACTGTAACATACGAGAAAATTGTGAGCTTGACGTACTGGCTAGAAAAAGCTCCTCTAATTAAGGCAGTATAAGCGTCACCGACATCGAGGCACCAACATGCTAAATACCTTATCAATGCCGACGAGGTAAGGGAGGCCAATCATCGATTGCATCAACTTTACATATTCAATAACGCTGGAAGGCTCTGGCCGACCCTAAACGAAAACAGTACTATCGGAGTCCTTCAACACAAGAGAGAACACCCTCTCTATGCCATAGGAAGACATGCTTAAAGTCTGACCATCCCTTACAACGACTTCTGCAGAACCTGTTTGGACGAAGTGGAAGAGGAGACCATAAGTCACTGCAGTCGTAAACATCAGAAAGGCTACATTAGGTGAATACCGATTCAATGATCTTAACGATCTCAGCACATCGCCTGCACGGCTAAGATCAGCTCTTTCATACAAAGGAGCAGATGTAAGAGACGTTATACATCAGCAGTACAATGGATCTTCTCTGGTCTAAATGTATCCTCTCCAAGAAACGGCCTGAACCAACCAACGAACCTACCTAAGCTGGATCAGAAATTTACCGCCGAGTGAATTTTGCTGAAACCGACCACAGGTTAGCTACAAAATTGATACCACAACCTCGATTGTCTGCATGATTTGCCGTCCTTTACCTCTTACAACCTGTCTGGCCTTGTCCCAAAGAAGATCTCTCTAGTTAAGGGATTTTTTTCAGGGAGCCTATGAACCCATGAAGCAATTCTAAAGTTACAAACCAACTTCTGTCTTTGTTTTCAGATAAATCCACGAGAGGGACTCACTATGGATCTACTAGTGATCCGAAATGTGGCTGCACAAGTGGTCACCCCGTTCTACTTACATACTGCCTACATGATCTCTTCTTCAGTGAGCTTATCGAACCTCCAGTCTTACTATGTCTGTACCTTGGTAATGAATCAACTGCTAATAGTTATGACACCGATGGAGATATCTACTTTGAACAGAGCACGATACCCTTCCTTTTGCAAAAACAGGTAATGAAGAAACTTAGGTACGAACCTAAGATCCCAGAACTTTCGATCTCGCTTTGATCTCCTCATGAATTGTCCATTTCTAGTGAATTTGTCCAAAAACTTGAGCCCGCAACCCTGTACACTCGCTTTGAACCAAGCGCTCAAATCGAGGAACCATTGGCTGCTATATAACTTCAGTCATTGGGCCCTAAACATGCACGAAAAAGATCCTGACTTTCATTGTAAAATTAGTCTTTGCGATGAAGTCCATCTGTGCCTCGAAGAGTGAGTCAATAAGGAGAGGCCATCCCTATTTGGTGGATGTTAAATGGTGGAATAATTTTCGAATAAACTAAAACAGAATAACTTGAAATATACATACAAATGTGTGTGGTTTCAACAAGATGATCCCACATGCCACACAGCTGAACAAACAATCGAATTCGGTCACAGGACATCTTTCTATCGAACTACATATGTCAAGTCCATGGTACTTATATTCCAATAAGCCAGAGACCAAGGCCTTCCAAAGTATTGCGAGTTCGATGTGATAGACAATCGCAATAAATCGAAACTTTCAACGCTAAATTCGTTTTCCAAAATTCCAAAACCCTTCCCCATATGAATCCAAAAAAAATTGCAGTAAACACGGATTTGTTTCAGTGCCATCAGTAATTGATAGTCTTAGTCGGTGGGCGGACAAGTATGTGTTACTCGATCAAAATTCAGTGGACACTCATGCACTCCCATGTGGCGAGATAATCGCAAACATGCACATGAGCAAGCAATTTAATTGCTTGTTGACCCGTACAGTACTAGTATCGATGCAGTATAAGGGACTTTTAGTCGTCCTGCCCGGGACGTGATGCAAGTTTGGATAGACTGTGTTCATAATTACATGGGTGTGTGCGATGGTGGTGCTGGTGAATTGATGAATCGATGGATTTTTTTTTCCCACCAACCTCGTATTAAGAGGGCTATTTTCCAAAAACGAAATGAAAAACTGGGTGGAATTTTCGATTCATTGTGGTTACCCGGCTTTAATTTGTGGTATCGAGTACACTTAAATGCATAATAATTTAATTGGTTTTTAACGGCAATGGTTCCGAAAAAAAACGCACACTTGGGGAGGTACTGTATCGCAGGAATATTCATATCAAAGCTCATTCAATACAATACATTCTAATGGGGCATGGTCGACTCCTAATGTCAGTTAGTATAAGATCAGCAGTGCTTGCTGAGATAATGACCGGTTTGGCAGAACAGGCAGAGTTCGTTAGAAACAGAGTTGCTTTAAGGATTTGGCAGTTCCATATACGTTTTAACTCTTTATAGTAGAAGACTAAGGCTTAATGACGCTGGACTATCAGTGACTAACGCGAGATCGATCATCAGTTCACCTACAACACTTTTCATGGTCCCATCTCTTTTATGATGGATGTCCAAATGCTCCGAGGAGCGAACATCAAGTCGAACCACTATCATTCGACAGCTGAGGCATGAGTGCGAATATCTAGACAAACCAGGAGATCTTCAAAGTGTTCCTCAATTTTTGTTCAATAGTATCCAGAGTTATACCAAACCAGGCCTAGTTCTGCCATCTCTGCCAAACTCTTCTGCTGCTCCATCGGCGAACACCTTATCGGAACTTTTGATGTCAAGGAAAGTATTCAGACGAGATGACACATAGAACTCATATGCCAAATATAAGAGGAGTAATCTTTAAAAAATCCACTCGCCGATGCTTTGAATAATGAATTCTGCTGGGAGTCAACGAGGGCAAAATATGGTTTATACTGGGACCAAAAAAAAAGTGCAACCCCGATGTCTCGGACAGAATTATATACCATATACGAGCCATATTACGACACCCAACCTAGTCAGAAGATGATTGGGTCATGTTGAGCAGATGGCCCATGCACACTTCGATTCCAAAACGAAGGGACGGCCCAAATGGGAAATATCTTTCCTACAGTGCTCCGACCGAATGAAAGGGACATCAGCCTACTTGATATCCGATTATACAAGTCTTGTTGCCGATATAAGGACTAAGTCCATCCCGAACAGTAGCACCATCTAAGTATAATGTATGTTTGCCGATTGGAGTGTCAACCAAGGCAATTTGTCTCCCGATAATCAACTCTGGTTCTGTCTAAAGCTTAAGGAACAGGTCATTCAGGTGCAAAAAATTTCTGCATCTCTGCCCACCAGACAATGACAGACATAAATCTTTTAGCTTTCTTACAATCCTAAGGTACTGACGTTATTTTACCTAACGCTAGCCAATCTGACAGCAACGTCATATAGTTGGAACTTTATCGATTTAATAGATGTCCTCCTATAGCCAACGATGTCACGTTCTACACCCTCCTTAAGGCTTTGTGGATTAGCTGGCATCTGCTTTGCAAAGATATCTATCAACATGAACAAGGTGGATACAATTTCTAGTACAGATGTATGAGTGGTTCTAAGGGTCCTTGTAATATAGTCATAGGAATCGTTTCGGAACCTTTTGATCCAACAATGTTTTTTTCAATGCCATCTACCAGACTAGTATTCAATATATGAGAATTAGTCTAAAGACTTTAGTATATCCAGTGAACAATTCTTAGCTGTAGACCCAGTTTAGGGCAATCAACACATTCTTAAATGATCTGCATCTCGCGTAACCTTCAGTAATCTTTACCTTCTAATTCGTCCCTCTTGTAAACTTACTTTGAGTCGACTCTGTCAGGTCTCCAACTTCCCGGGTATACCAATCGCAATGTCGTCCTCATAGGCTATGCCACTAGCACCACGTTTACCCAAAATAAGCAGCATCTTATTCAATACCACGAGTTATAGAAGAGGTATCTCGAATTTTATAGCTAGACACCACCCTAGCTCAATTCTTTTAAACATTTGCTTAACCCAATACAATACAAAGTTGTCCACCTCCAGCTCATAACCTGCAGTAGATATAGCCTCCAAGTTATGAAAGGACATTATGGTGAAGTCCTTGTTTTTAAAAGATTTCTCAATGATTCCTTCCGTGTCTTTTGCAGTATTTAAAGGAGTCTCCTATCTGAATTTGTTCTCATCTAACAGCCTTCAATAGCCCAACTCTCTCCGCTCGAAGATAAATGCACCTTCTTAGAGGATTTTTGTGTGCACTCCCTTCAGCGCTTTACAACAACCTCTGACTACTTCTGTGAATAGTTATAGTGGGTCCTAGATCCTCGAAAAAATTGTCTGCTCATCCTTCCACCAAAACCAAGCCAACTTTAGTCAACAAACCAACCTTTTTCATATTTAATTGCAAATTGTGCATTTCCAAGACATCCTTTTCGAAGGATGCGCTTCCAAATGCAACAATGTCCAATTGGGCAACTCAAATACACCACAGAATTCAACAAATCCATGCTGTGTGCATGCTTCCAACAGACGTACACACGATAGTCCAATCAGTGATGTTTTCAATTCAATGCAATTTGAAATAAGGACTCTCCTCTAAAGAGACTCTGTCAGGACTAATTGTTCGGATAGAGAGGATACAACAGAAAAAATAAAAATCGTATTTTTCAGCGAGGATGGAGATACATTCATACATATACACAAAAAAATTTTGTTTTTATTTTTCTTTGCTTTATTCGCTTCCTTCGATGTCATTAATTACGGCCCTGGGTATTTAATTTCGTGGGAAATATTTTGAGTGCAAAGCGATTTTTCTTTGTGAAATATCACCAAGGTTTACCCAAATGAATTGCTGCAAATTATGTGGAATCCTAAAGTGGGCTTAATTGATTTAAACGTTGATTACTGCGGTTTAAGTTGCATGATTTCATGGAAAATTGCTTGATAACTACTCAGTCATCAAGGGAACTCGGGTAGGACTTTATGCTAACCACAATTTTGGATACATACAGTCCTATGTATCACTCACTTTGAAAGGGTTTCAAGGAAAAGATAATAATCTTATAAGCTCATGGACTAGGTACAGTGTAATGGGCTTTAGCGTAGCCTCAAGAAGCACTTTGACCTCATAGAGATCTTTTATGCTGTCCCCTTACAAATGCTGAGTGGACTGGCCTACTAGCTGAAATCAATTTCAGTAATGAAGCCTTGAGCCTAGTCCAAGCAATGGCAGGACATTCACATAAAATAAGTTCGGCGGTTTCATTGTCCTTGAGGCATAGTCGTTCAGTGTCCATAGCCATAGTGTGCGATTGGCAAATACCACTTTTATGAAGCTGGGAGTTGAGAGAGCAGTTAGGTCCTTAGGATCTTAGCGAAACACATATATTTTTCATATTTTTTGGTATCTTTTAAGCCAATTGATGAATTACAGTACTATTTTTCCTACTATTTTTATCTGGCTGACAAGTAGACCTGAGAAGGGTTCATGGCCAATACATAGAGATCGGGCAACGAATCTGGCAAGTTCTGGCATTGTCAGAAAAACCTATATGTCCTGAGACCTATATTAGACTATATTATAAGGTACAGCCAGCTGTATGAATGTTTGAAGACAGTTCCAGACTAGCTGGGACTCAAAGTCAAAGGACATGAGAACCTTAGAGCTGTTTAGCTGTCCGATTAAAAATTCTTCGGTACAGATAAAGGTGCCCTAACAAAGCAGACAGTCTGTAGCTAGAACAGGAAATTCCGACTCCTACCCTATTTGACATTTCAGAACCCTCAGTATACCAATTAGGAATCAGGAATCAGTGGAGGAATATCAGGAATATCCCAATAAATGCGATTCTTTTCGGCATGAAGTCCGAGAGGCATTTTCATATGTCCAGCTAAGTTGGTTGTATCGATCTTATAAATATAATAGATGAAGCTAAATTGCACTACGATGGACCATAGAAAGGGGATGGAACTCCTAGATCAAGAACAGGACGCCTGCATTATGAAGCAATTGACGGAGATAACGTTCTACGATGTTGTGGTAACGATGGAAAGAACCATCCAATACCTTCAAAAAATTTACTCTCGTCACTTGTCAAGGCACTGAGATTGTCTCCAATAGCACACAGACTGAATTGATTTAGAAACGTCTAATCCAACTGGGAATGGAGGAGTTAAGATGTTAAGAACTAGAATCATCCAATCATGGTTATCAATAAAATCCTGTCAAAACGCTTCAGACAGGGAGTCGAGGTAGTCCCGTATGTGAACGACATAAAAATGTTGGTAACCTCAAATATTTCCTTTGGTTCTCCGTGAGATCATGGAAGATGCCTTGTAGAAACTACTTAAGTACATGGGCTGCTATGCTAGTTGTGAACTCAGTGTCAATCCAAGTAAAGCTGAACTGAAAGCCTTTACTACGATATACCGATATTAACGCCTTAATATAGACCAGCGAATAGCCTTTTGTATCAGCGGTCTAGCATTTGGTAAGACTTTGACTCATTAAAGGCAAGGTTGGGTAACAAAACTGTCTCGAGAAATACCCTAGTCATGAATGGTCAAGGGACAGTAATGAATCAAGAAATAACCAGACTATCTCTCTATCGCAGACGGGAATACGTCAGGAACTAGGAAACAATGGACCTAAGGCAGCTCTCCCAAGCATTTAAAACTCATTTTTGAAGTAAATTTCTGAATATGAATATAAGAAGAGTAAACATTTTCCTGTTGCAATATTAATTGCAAACTCACATAAATTAAATTCAAACAACGACTCCTGTGCTTGACTTTTGGCAGAAAGTTTGTGCGTTTTGCCCCCTACCCCTACACATCCAAGTGCAGTCCTTATAAAATGAGATACGTTTTTCCAAACCAGATAGATACCATAAACATTACTGCAGTTTATCCTACACTACTTCCTGTCTATCATCCTTGAAGAGTCCTTTTCATATACCGTAGATACAATAAAATAAACATACTCACAGTTGTGTAATAAAATTTGCATTCGGTTATTATGTTTATAAGTTAGGAAGCAACTCGTTAAATTGTAATGAAACCTTAAATATTCAACATCCGCATCCACAAACGTATAGAGTAGGTACGTAGGAACTAGTGAAACTTTTTGGCACAAAGACGGCAGGGTCACCTGCAATAAATATTCCTTTAAACTTTTGCAAATGTGTTGTGCATACAACCCTCACAGAATGTTGTTGGGGGAGTGTGACGTGTATACATCAACGTGTTTTATGGGATTTAGCACATGACGGCGTGACTTCACTATGACCTGGCGAAATGTAATAAAAGATGGATTTTCCCTGTGCGGTCATTTATTTTTATTTAAGTTCAAAAAAAATGTCTACACTTTGTAACCTTGAGATGTGTTAGGCAAATATAAAATGTTTGTCCATTTGATTTGGTTATGAAAAGTTGAGGAAATGAATCGTGCTTACAGGGTTTAGGGATGTGGAAGGATGCAGTTCTTAAGGGAAGACGTAGATGCGTACTCTGTAGAAGAGTTGTCACAAGAAAACTGGTCGATTTTTTACGGGGAAGCCATTGGAAGCCGAGGAACTTCAACAAAATATGGGGGGCTTTGGGCATATGAGGGCACTTTGTCAAATTCAAAAGAGGGAGAACTTCAATTGACAATAGATACCACTTATCTTTTGCGTTTCAATTGGTCTTAGAGTCAACCCTTAATCTGAAGGAATTTTTCTGCCCAAGCCATCTGGACAGTCAATAATTTCGTGTAAAAAGAGCAAGTTCGTCAGTTGAATAATGAAAGATTCAGGATTAATCCAAGTAACTATGCCATTCAAAGCAGACTGCAGGACTTCAGAAGATATCTTCGAGTTTTGGTTTGACTTTAATACAACATAGCCAGTGATTTGAGGATTTGAAACATTCAGTGCTATTGAACTCATTACTCTTGTTTGTTGAAATAAGTATCTACATGCTGAAGTTCACCTATGTTCGTAGTACGTACTTTCACAATGGGGAGATCCAGAAAGCCTTGAAAATTTTTACAAACACTTGATGTTATTCCACAACCCGGTAGCTATAAAAAAACTTTACGAAACGAAATGAAATTTTACATAAAATTTCTCCCCATTCTTTATTTTTTGAATATGAAAAATATGATCACACTGAATATGTACTCCTAGTACAAAACAAAAAAAAGAACATCAAGGAGGTTAATTGGACAAGCTCGGGACTCATACACATGAGAACGAGTATAGTCGACCGAATCGCCCACATGCAAATATTTTTTAAATCAAAAAGTGATGTGAACATATGTATGTATCTGCATACTTTTGAATTTCCGGTCTTTCCGTGAAAAACTCTGGAACTGTTGAAGATGCATGAGGTTATTTTTTTCCCAGAATTCTCTCGTACCTTGCATGCAATTTACTTTTTTCCCTGAATTTTCATTTGGTTGCTGGAAGGAAGTTCTACCTTTATCGTCGTAGTGGAATAAATTCCACTCTTTGACAGTTTTAAGTTTTTTTTTATTACTCATACAGTTGACCAACTTTTTAATTTAATAAATTGAAAGTATCGACGAAATATCCTTGATAAGTAAATACAGAGAAAACCAAAGGGGAAACCAGTGGAAGGGAGAGTTGGTTATTGGCAACCTTGTAGAAAGGTTTTCGAAATGAAATTGTTTAAGGACTCTATGGCAAGCACGATGTTTTAAGTAATTCCATTGAAAAGGTGCCCTAACCACTCATAAGTTCAAAGACCGAATGACTGGGAAATGTGTCTTAGAGGCTATTTTTGGCATTTGTGAAACAGAACGAGTTGGCTTACATTCTTTTGCTCTAAGTCTTGTTTGGAGAGACTTTATTTGACATTATTACTGTCAGTGGATTACTTTATCAAAGACGTGTTTACACAGTTTGAGTTATGGGTATGGTCTATAGAACTTTTCTAGCAGTACAGAAGGGCTTATATAGTTGTTTTATGTAAATCTCTTCTACCCTAAGATGACCAAATAAGAACGATAGGAAGAACAATTTAAGTAAAAAAATAACAGTATGAGATGCAAGATTGAAGCTACATTCATGCCATTATGTGTGAAATAGGACATTATTTCAATGACCTCCTCGGCTTGGTTCAGAATAGTTCAAGCAGCGGTTCAATTTTTGACAACTTGATCCAATATGTGCGGGGTTATGATATAGCGTCTCAAATGCAGACCTCGAGCTCGTCCAAAGTGGTTGACTTGTTACCGTGGACTAAGGACTTTACGTAGCCCCAGAGCAAGCAATCGATTGGTGCCAAGTCGCATGACCAAGGCGGCCAATTGATGAACGCTCGGAGTAAGATGACCCAGTCCCCAATTTTCTACATTCCAACTTCAAGCCTTGCATCACTTGTGTGTCATGTAGCGCCGTCTAGGTGGAACCACAGGTCAAATATATCGGTGTTGTCGAGCTCTGGTCACAGAACATTAACATCGCTCTCTACCGGGGAGGATGCTGCCGTGCCAAAAGCCGTACCAAAAAGTCCAACACTTTTGGATTGTGTGCACTCTAATAATAGCAATTCTGATTGATGACATAGCTGCTGAGCCAAAACATGGGTCTCGTCCGAAAAGGTGATTTTTTTGACAAAATATCCGATCTCCGGCTTACATTTCCAGAGCCGAATTAGCGAACTCACGATACTGTCTATGGTCGTCCGGCTTCAATGCTGCGTCAGCACAATCTTTTAAGGATGTAGGCCGAAATCCAGCGGAAAACTAAGCCGGGTTGACTCTCGGGCGATGCCCAGTCTTTTTCGATACTAGCTTCTACGGCGGCTATGTTTTTTTTTCATTTCTCACCAATCTCTGTCTGGTTGGTGGCTTAAGGTCCATAAGAGTGTACTCGCTCTCAAACTTTTCCAAACTTAAAGACGAAATTCACGTTGCGTATTTACAACTAAGCCGGAATTTCGATAATATTTTCTTATAATTTTCATACGTTCAACAACACGATATAATGGCAAATCTTACTGAATATTTTGACAGCTAGATGTTATCGGTAACTTTGACACCTGCAGAAACATGACAATCCAAAAAGGTATCACTGCTATCTGGTCACCCAATATAATGATTTTTGAAAGTATTTCCGTCAAAAATTTACAATCTCTTGGTTCAAATTTTTATTGCTAATTATTTACAATGTCATATAGGTACGCCTATAGGCACGTGCGACTTTCTTACCCAATTCAACAGCAAAAAAAAAGGTCATTGGACGTAGAAATTGTCACGTAACTTGCTCTTTGTTTAAAAGTCATTAAAAGAAAGGTAAAAATGGGCATAAAAATCTTTTTCGCCGTTATTTCCGTTCTAAAACCATTAAAATGGCCATAAAATCGTTAATCGACATCGTTGGCATCCATTTCAGAGCCTGATTTTGCTCGAAGGTACCTCGCGAAGGGATTAAAGTACAATGTATCGAAGAAGGCAATGAATAACTATCTGAAAGGTTTTATGATAAAATAGACAAACGCCCCAGATTAAGGGGGATTCCCTTCTGCAACATCAACATATTTTCCCATGTATTCGCAAAAACTTTCAATTGTTTTTGGGGAATTATGCTTTTCTTTTCCTTAAAGGGATTAAGTTGATTTTTTTTTGTATCTTTCAAGCCTAGACATAAAAAGTGCAACAATAATAAAAATGCTGGCAGTAAAAAGTTTTATTTTGCTTTTGGTCATAAAAGCAGCACATCCCCCAGTCAAGGTTGGGGCCAGACAAGCTGCCATCTTCCTCCGTGCCCTAGTATGACTAGTCCTCTGAGCGGAGTATCATAAAAGTAATTGTGAAATAAGTAAATAGTATTAAATAAGACATTATTCTGAAGAAGGCGAACTAGTAAATAAGTAGTGAATGAGAAGAATTGAAGTGCACAGCCACACATTACATTGGTGTCAGAAGTGGTATGAATCTTTTTATGGGAGATCAAATGAAGTATGAAATTGCCAGTGACAAGAAGAACTTATTGTAGATTGTGGGATTACTCGAGAAACTTTTAATGTACTTAGTTATAGTTATACCTATGTATATGTTTATGTAACCAAATTCAAAGGACATCGTTATTGTAGTCTTGGGTGGTTTCTTGAGTGGACATAAACTTTTCGTAATTTGAACTTATGTAGCTCTGACAGCATACTTCTAACACCCGTCCAGGAATATTACATGGTTTGGATCTTACATATTCTTCGACGGTCCTATATGAGAGGAGGGCTAATGAAGGCAAGTTATACCCGCGAACTCTATGAGCTGTACTAAGATGTGGATGTCAAAAACACACCGACTACGCTGACTCGAGTACATCAAGCGAATGGAAGATAGTGCTCTAGCAAAAATGATCTTCGAATTGTAGCCCCCAGGTTTGAGATCTATTTTAAGGATCAAGCAATGGCAGATGCCGAAACGCGTGGTCTGGACAACTGGAAGTAACGTACCCGAGATCAAAGAGAGTTGAAGCTGCCTTGTCTCCGGCAGAAACTCGTCAAGGGTCGGCAGCCCGTTAAGTAAGTAAGTTGGATCTCCCAGGAAATTTGAAACTTAATTGAACAGTAAATTGGCACCAAAGAGGGGACTAAAAGAAGAAGAGCTAAGGAACGCAGAATTCAGAATCCGTCGTTCGTTACTGGGATCACCCTAGTGGGGAAATTTTCAGACCTGTTCGATTTCAAAATCTAGTATTTGGTTAGTTTCGTACCTAGCCCTCAGATTTTTCAGAATTCTATACCAACTATAATTGAAAACTTAGCATGTTCAAATTTTGTTAACCTTTTTTGAACAATTTTTTACATACATATATTTGACAATATTTTGAATAAATTGAAGCAAAGTCTTAATAAGGTACCTTTGGGGTAAGTCTCCCCCATTAAGAATCTATTTTTAGAGTCCCATTGGTCTTATTTTGTTTTTATTCCTGATACGAGGACATGTCTTCCCCAATGACATCTATGACCTCTGTTCATCTCAAATTGTTAAATGTTTTCTGTTTTTATTTTTACATACATATGTACTCAGGTCTATAAGATAAGGAATAGCATAAAGAAATACTTTAACTTTCTATCGAATGAAGGAAATCGAGAAGGTATCCTCTGCACTTTCAATTTTGATTACCATTCGATTTGGGCCTTGATAGCATTTTGAGTTCTTGTCTTCAATAGAAAAAGTATGGGTTTTTAGGATGACCACATAGATTTTTGGGGCTTTTGGGAACCATCAGGTAAACCATGGTACAACATTGATGATTTGGTCAAAGTTTGATGCTGTTGGTTTGGTATCAGGGCCAGTCTTTAAGGGGTCTACCTGACTTGTTCTTTTTCAGACCCGCAAATGTCACAAATCAGGAACCCTTAACCTTTTACTGACATTCTTAGAAAGTTCGTGAAATTTAACAAATAAAAAAAAAGAGGCAGAAGTATGGATAACTCAGATTGGAAGGGATGGAGCATACAAGGAATCTATACCAGTATTTGCACGCAACAAGATAATTAAGAAATGAAAATATCATAAATATAGCAAAAACGAATAGCAATGATACATAGCTACAAGTTAATGGTCAAATTGAAAAACCATTGGATACGAACAATTAAAAGTTCATCAAACAGTTTTTCCTCCAGTAGAATGAAAAACATACAAAAAGCTGCAATCCTACAACAACGGTGTTCATTTTTCCATTAAATAACATACAATCGCAACTTCGAATGAGAGACGATGTTAAAGTTTGAAACGCATGTGGACAAACGTGCAGTAAATTGTTGACATTTTATTCGCTACTGCCGTTGTCAAATGTGACAGTTGAAGTTCGAAAACAAATTGTTTTGCCGACGTTATGGATGGACACAATAAATTAATAAAAGTAATCGTTTTATTGTTCTGATATTTTCATTTCAAAAAAAGATTTTGAAAACTATTTCAGATGAAACGTCAAACCACAAAATTCTACCATTGCGCTGCTCTACTACTTCCGGTTTGTATCAATGTTCTCTAATTTTGTTGTGCGAATTTTTCAAGCTGGAAAATGTCTTGAAAGTTCCCCTAAAAAGTAGGCGTAGCTACATTTGTGCGACGTGTATATCAAGCCATAATAGTGAATTTGTATATTTAAATGTTAAGTGTAAAAAAAATGTTTGGTTTCGGATAGAATATGAAAGGAACAAGAAAAATCAAAAAGAAATCAATGCATCCAGATATCTTAGAGTAGGTGAATGATTTTGTAGATTAAATTGGGGGAATCCTTATGTAAGCTCAGCTTACCCGTCTCAAGATATGGGTCACATTTCGAAAAAAAAAACCAACAAAGAAAACAATAATTATTGTTTCATTCCAATTCCAAATTCTGATCAGTCATATTGGTGATCTATCTGCTACCTTTCTTTTTTTGTCGTAAAATTGCATGGAAACCCATTTACAAATTTTGTGCAAAAAAAGAGAGTTTTTAAATAGTACAGCAACAAAAACCTTTTTTTTCACAAATCAGGTCAAATCAGGTAAAAATCTTTTCTTTAGTACAAGGTTTCTCAAAAGAAAGTTTATATACTTATGCTTAGCATACTGCTTAAACGCAACGAACCCCGGGCCTGGCTCAAGAGTATTCAATCGATATTAGCCGTTTGTCATGCTAGAGTTTTATAAAAGCACTGATTTGGCAATACTTCTCATTCGAAAATGGGTCAAAAGATATGAAGACACCGTCAAGATCATCAAAAACTGAAGGAAACGTTGAAAGTGTTAGTCAGTCTGTTCGTGATGATCCGAACCATTTAATTCGTAAGCACGAAAGTGCTTTAAATGTTCATAGATCACCATTATACCGTATTTTGCACAAAGATTTAAAGCTGCACCCCTATACAACAATTATTTAAAGAATTAAAGTCCCAAGATGTCAGTCAGAAAAAAATTTGTCTGATCTCTAGGAGTGGTGACATAAATTGGCCTCCACGCAGTCCTGATATAACCCTTATGGACTTTTTTCTGTAAGTTTATGTCAACTCTATTCCCTGATTGGCATTGGACATCGAATGCTCTTTTTCGCTTTATTCCTGTTTTGTTATTAGAGACCTTTTAATGACATCTTACTACTGTCTTGTCTGACAAAAGATCAATCTTTAACATGTTTAAGTAAACTAGCTCCTCGTTTAAGCGAAAGAGCTGGCTGGTGCAGAAAAGACAGTTCGATATTTATTAGTGCTTGGTCTGGTAATCGATTGGCGGTCCATCTGCGCTCTAGTAATAGGTAGAAAGTTCGTTCCCAACCAAACTTGAATGCATCACTATTTAGTGCCTTCAGATACATTTATTCGACAAAGGGATGGCCACTAGTGGGATTATTCAAGTAAAGGCTGCTAAGCGGTTCTGGGCCTATCAATCTGTTCAATCCTTGCTCCAGATTTCCAATGGTTTCTTGTTGAGCACTTTCATGTACTAGTATTCCAATTGCATTGTCCACATTCATAGGGTACCCTGGTTTCATGCGTGCCACATTCGACATAGTCTGTATCTCTCTTTCCAGTATAATAATTCAATGCAAGGATATCTCTGTTCATCGGCATTTGTGAATAGTACAAGGTCCTCCAAAACGATAGAATCATTTTCAGCTCTGAATGTACCAGAGAATCCAGAGAGTGCCAGTCCCTGGATTTTTAGGTACGTTCACCCCACTTATAGTGTATTGCTCATAATTTTTCAAGCCCCGTCCATTGGTTTAAGTATCGATTTAAGTTTTTTTCAATTTCGATGTTTACTTCCTAGACAGTGTGGGACACCCCCTACCACCCAACGCAACTAGTTGCATAATGAATGATGTGTTCAGTACATTCATTCCAAAATAAACGAAATTAATTAGTTATATCCCATTGTACGAACGATTCTATGAACTACTAGCCTTCCTCCCTCCCGTCTGAGAGTATTTTAGAACATGATTGCTTCGTTTATTTGTTGTGTGTATTCTCAGTACAGTACAGGAAGTAGACTAAATACGTCCTTCAAAGCAACAAATATCAACGCAATTAAAATTTAATGCACACTTTCCGGCCATAATGAAATTCGGTCCATTTACCATTGTTTATTTTTAATATCAGATATTGTAATGCAATTTCGAAATTCATTTGCCAAAAATGCAGCAAAGTTCTGTGCACTCTATGTGCACACCGTGCAATGCATTTAAATGAAATGGCTGGCGCAAATATTTGAATTTTCATTTAAAGTTAAAATTACTTCTGTTTCAAAGAATTGCATAACTCTCCCTACATAAATACATTCCCTTCGCCTTCACTGGCATTTTAACTCGAATGCATTTTATCTCTTTGTATAATCGTGTCCTGGCCAAGACACTGGAAGGTATAATTTTAAAATTCGCACACTCACCCTGTAGAATGGCGAAGGTTAAAGAATGAAAAATGTTAAGTACGTATGTATGTATCTATAGTACTTAAATTTTGCTGAACTTTTTTACCATCAGGCTACGTAGATTCGTTTCTCTGACAAGTCAGTCTGGTGTTATCCTGATTGCAACAGCGGGACTTTAAAATGTAATCATGGCTTAGCTTAGGGCGTAATGGCATAGAATCCTTAAATCCCATCGGTAATTCCACTTAAGTTGACAGCAATTAAGACAACTTATCGCATATTGGCAAATAATCGCTGTTCAAACTCATCCTCACTGAAGGACGTTGTTTATAGCACAGTGTGTGCATTCAAATGTTTATTTATGTCAGTGCACTTGGGTGGCCTAGTACTGTGTGTAAGGCACTGTTTACAAATGTGGACAGTAGAAATGTCAGTAATTTATCAAATAACCTGCCATCCAATGCATTTTCATTAGTTCAGACAATCGAGTTGTAATCCATTACACAGAACGTCAATCTTAATGAAGTTTAATGCACATTAGCTCCTAATTTCTACTAGTTAGCTCACGAACAGATACCCCAACACGCATTCTAGTTCCATAGATACGTATCTGTGTGTGTGGGATCCGGCTACAACCCAAATGGAATTTTAGCGTCGGTAAACCTCCATTTCTCATACCCCGCTTTCCTTACTCCATTTCCATGCCGAATGGCTTTAAGAATATTGTCTAAATTGCGTCTTGTTTAAAGGTACCATCGTTGGGTAAAGTACCTACTTACGAATTGCTCAGATACTTACACTGAATGGGCTGTAGATACTGTGTATCTAGTCGTACATCCATTTAGTAATTCATCTAATAAATAAATGATAGAGGTAAGGTAAGAGGATTAATGAAACAAATGCAGGCAGGATGTAGAGCAGTGAATCTGAACAACCACAGGCGGTTAGAGTGTATCTAACATATGGCTTGGCAGCGGGCTTGGCTTGAGGCTAAAGCAAACCGCATTATGAAAAATTATGAGAGGTCGGTGTATTCACTTAGTAGATAAAAGCCAGTTTGAAATATGCTCCTACTCTTTTGTTTGCAAATAGGTCAAATTTATTTCTACAGATTAACCTAATGTCCATATTCTTTCCTAGAAACCACTGAGATAGAATTTATGTATATTTTTATTGTGATTCGAGAGTAGGTGCCGGTATCTTGTTAGCAGCGTATATACAGTGACAATCGTCCCACACTGCATTGTATGGGTGGGTATACCCACAGAGTAGAGAGGAAATAATATGTCTTTACGATGTGACTTCAGGGAGGGATAGCATTAAATTTATATTCGTCCTGTTGAATATTTTCATAATGTTTTTCAAAGACTTGTCACACAAAACTCGTTTACGCATCTTGACATATTTAAATCGCTTTCAACGTCTAGCAGTGGATATTATTTGTCCAACAGAGATTTTGTCGTAAATATCTGTGTGATGTCCTTTCAAAATACTTGAGCACATCCTTTTGTTTGGCTTACTGAATAAATGATGGCTTACTTGGGGTGTTGTTGGTTGTGATGTATCTTTGAAGCAACTGCATCCATTATTTGAAAGACGACTCTGTCTGGAAGAATGTCCAACTAGAAGCGATTCTGTGCCATAATAACAAATGCCACTTCAGTCAGTCAGCAAGTAGAGCCTGATTACGATTTCCGGTGTTGCTCTCACACTATGCCTCTACCAATTATTTAATTAAACAAATTACTGGTGCTACTCTGAAAGACAAGATGATGACGACCATACATCTAGAAGCAGATACATTTTTTTTCATTTCAGGAATTACTTCCTGGAGCCTCCATAACGAAATCGATTTCTATTCACACAAGACCAGCTAATTACAATTATTGGTAACCATAACTGAATGGAGGTGTTCACATGGGAAATAGTCTGTTAATTACAGTTTGGTAAATTAGGATGCCAATTAATCTAATTTCATAGCTAATAATGAAAATATGGCTAACAATGAAGCTACCAATTGAATATTGCTCTCAATTTGTCAACAGTATTCACAGCAGATGAATGGTAAGCTGATTAACGTCTAGACCAGGGATACATCTGTTTACATCATAAAACCAATCAAATCGAAATCAATAAACTACCTTTCGGTGCCTTCACCCAGATACAAAGCATTAGCTTTGGTTGAAGCTATTATACTAATGAAACCAAAGGACTTTCATTGAGTATCTTTCAGCAGAGTCACAAATATCTATCGATATTCAATGACATTGCTTTGGAAACAAAATCCATTGAAATAGATTTCCATGCACTCATAAATAACAGATTCGAAACCATATTGGTGTTTTATAGTTCCGCACAAATGGTCGTTGTTTAGGGGCAGCAATTCAAGTATTTTGTTTTTCATTTCCTTAAAAACAAAATCCAATGAATACGAGATTTAAATTTGACCAAATCTGGATTATATTGATTTTTTATTTCAATACAAACAGAAGGAAATACATCTTTAAAAGTCCAAACAATTGATAGTTTCAAACGGCCATGGACAGTAGCGTTGCAGCTGGAAAAATAATTTAAATGTCAAGCTTTTATTTTGATGGGTGCTGACACTGAGTGCCGTGGACATTCCACCAAAGAAAACAAAAATATTTACACATTTGGTACTATAAATATTTTTATTAAACAAAACAAACAACAAATGTCAAAAACAATGGCCCTTTCCCAGCGCACCCTGTCATTCTCCACGTATATCGCTGAAACTCCCTGCCAATGGCCTTTGCTTAGACCAAAGTGGTCTTGCGGTTCAGGGGAGGTTAACGAGACCACTGTCAGGTGCAACGTATCCTTGTGCTGGGTTTACGGCCACAGGGATATTCCAGGCAATTGCAAAGCAGGCGAGCTAGATAAGGAGGGTGCTGACCGGAATAGGAGGGAGCTGCCAGCGTTATTAAATCGATAAACTTCCAACTAGATACCGCGGGTATTAGAATGACAAACAGTAGGTGGAATAATATGTATCAGCACATGTCTATCTTCCAAATACATTCGGCCAGAGCTAGATTTTAGGAAAACCAGTAAAATTATCTCAGTCAATAGGAAACCCTTAAAAACATAGTTGGCGCTCTAAAGGGCACTGTATGGTAGACAGACATGCCAGAAAGCTTAGTGTCCCCTTCAACTCAGAAGCTGTAGAGACGAGGAAGAGGAGAAAACCATGATACATCTACTGTGCACCTGTCCTGGGAGAGGCGAGTACTTCGTCACAGATCTCAACGATCTAGCTAGACTTACTTACTTACTTACTTAGGTGGTCCTACAGTTGGGGGTGAACCTGGGCCGACACCGACACGACACCGAGTCTCACTGATTTAATGCCTAAACAGAGAAATATACGTACGTCTTGGACATGGGTTCAAACTAAAACTGACTGCCTTGCTTCCTAGCTCAAGCAGAGAGTCTCCATGTATATAGGTCTCTCGTGCTGAGTTAGTTAGTCCGTCCATGCTAAGCGGTGACAAGCAACCTCAGCGGAGGTTTTTCTAAAACCAAAACTGGAGTTTTGATAACCCTCCGCGGGACTTATTATTATAAATTCAGTCGAACTCGAATTATATCACATCAAACGGGTACCAAAATAAAGTGACTTTAAACGGGTTGTGACCTTATTCGATCTTGGATACTACTAAGGAGGGATTATCCCATAGACCTCAAATATTTGTTTTCTTTTTTGTATTTTGGTACAAAGCAGCATGGTCTCCTTGTAAAGATTGGGTGGAAAGAACGAAATCTTCATATCTATCCGTATACCTAGTACCAATCGGCTATAGGCATCCTTACGGGGTATATTCTTCATTGTTCTAATGTCTACTGAAACCTCAGTTAAGACAGGTCTTCAGTTCTTCTTCTTTTTTTTTGCTCAAATTCGGGTAGATTCCTCAACAGAAGGAGTAACAATGAAAAATTTTAAAAAGAAAGGAAAATAATGTTACGTATACGCCACCGAATAAAGCATATTCTTTCTTGTTTTTACGTCTCCTTACACAATTCAAATCTGAGGAGACAAGTATTCAGTTTCTTTGGATTTTATCTACAAATTCACATATATCCTGCCTCGATAGGAAGAAGATAGGTAAACGAAAAATTTACAAAAAGAAAAATAAAATGATAGCAATGCGTGTCCTTCCAGGGTATACTCTTCCTTGTTCTAATATCTGCTGAGACGAATCAGTCCGGACAGGTGTTCGATTCTAATGTGTCGATTAGATCTTGTTTCAATTAAAAGAGAAATAATGAAAAATCTTTGAAAAAAAAAGAAAAAAATATTACGTATACGCCACAGAATAGGTATTCCATATTCTTCCTTATCCTTACGACTCCTTAAACGATTCAGATCTGTGGAGACAGGTATTCAGTTTTTCGATAGGAAGAGCACGTTGTATCTTTATTTATTAACAACTTCTAGTCTCAGGTCAAATAGGTTAGCAGAGCAATATAGGAAACAGAATAGCAACGAAAAACAAGATCTCCTATGGAAAGTGCACAACTGGGTCACATAAATTTGAATCCACAGCAATAAGTCATAAGGTAAAATGGCAAACTAATATATAGAGGGCTATTCATTTACAGGTACTTTTTTGTTTGTGAATATTTTGACAGATAAATTGTGAATCATTAGTATTTTTTGACACTTCATCTTCGAAAGCCTTAGCCCGGTACAGCTTCTACAAATTATTCAGCTGCGTTACGATTATCAATGTTCTACGATCAATGTTTCGTATACTTAGAGTAACTCATGGTCTACATAATCGGCCTATAAAACGCACGATTAGTTATACCATCGAAAAATTTGAATAAAAAATATAGGAGCGCTAGCTGAGAGTTACGGCACCGCGATGAATCGATTCGTCCTAATTCTGAACAGCTTGTCGTATTTTGCGTAAGAATCTTGGTTTAGAAGAATACAAAATTCATTTCGTGCAAGAATTGAATCACTCACTGTTTCAGTCAGCATCAGTCTTCAGGCTCTAGATAAGCTTGAAAAAATTTCACTGTTTTGGAAACGTTTTCGAATAACTTGGCTCTAACCACTTGATGCTGTTCAAATACTTTTTGCCTTAAAAGGTGAAACACATTACAGAATTTGAAAGCTTCAATCAAATCTGAAAATGTAAATAGAATCGTTTTAACTATATTCAAGCAAGAGGCTCTAAGCCATATTGGTCACAAATACCTTTGTAACATATTTTGGCCAAAAGTTGGTACGCAGTCTTATTGCACATCTCTGTACTAGCCCAAATAATAAATTTGAATCAAATCGTTAAAGCTGTTTTCGAAAAAGTCGTCTGTTTGTAAAATTGTCCTTAACCTTGTCTGTTCGAAAAACATCAATTTTATTTTTCCAATTATCTCAATCAATAAGGTCAAATAAAGTGCACTGAATTGACTTTAAAAAAAATTTGGTTATAGTCCTGAAAAGTACACTTTTGGAACAGTTTGTGCCTTACTTGGGTTATAACATACATTTGGACGCGTTTGAGCATTTCTGATAGTAAACTAAAGAGACCACAGAGGTTATTTTCTACCTGCGTCTGTATCCTCACAACTTCTGCAGAAGTCGTCAATATTAAGTACATTCTGCATCGGTGGACCGCCAAGAGAATTTGGCCAGAGCTATGTTTCTTCAATTAATTTAATTTTTTGTTTTACCACTTTTGTCTGACAAAACATGGCATTTATTACAACTTCTCTTAGTTGTACGTAAAAAAGTTACTTAACATAATTTTTAGAAAATTTATCAAAGATAAAAGTTTCTTAAAAAAAATATTTGGTTTATGGGTAAACTTTTGAGAAACGTGTATTTTTAATAAAAATTTGGAACAAAATTTAAGGAACCATAACTTGTTTTGGGTTGAATAAAATTAGATGAAGTTTTCAATATTTTATGTGCTATTTAATTGTATCTCCAAAATGTACAAAACAGGTTTTGTATCTGTCATTATTCAAAAGTTATACTATTCCAAGTGGTCGTACCTACAAGTCGGAAGTGTCCACTTTGATGGGATATAACTTGAAATGGAGTTCAAATAGACAGCCGTCTGCCAAAACTTCAGATATCTCCCCTTAAAGATTTAACTTTTTAACTGGGATGCCCTGTATAAGAATAAAGTTTGATCTAGTTCTCCCTTTAAGGCTGCAGCCACGTCCATAACCAGACAGACAGACAGACGGCATTAGGAATGCCAAGTCGAGTTTGATTGAAATATTGAGTTCGAAACTTAAATAAAAAATGTCAGTGGCATCGATTCAAATATTTTGGTCAGTTGTGTGGCATGTGGCGACGACTTATCGAAACTACACATCCTGGTAGGGATCTCCAATTTATTCATGAATCATTGAAGTAGTCACATGGATCAATGTGTTCTCCAGCATGTAGTTCCCACCAATCAGTATATTTTTGTGAGTGCAAAGGTATTTCGTAAATTTTGCGATGAAAATCAAAATATTGTCCACGTGAAGTTTGATAAAATAATTCTTGATGATTTCCAGGGGCTGTGGAAACATGTAGCTATGCAGGATTAAACAGCACCTATACTGCACACACTGCAGCAAACTTCACGAATAGCCCAAGAACTCCAATCGAATAAATCCTTAAATTTTTACAATAAAATATCGCCAAACTTCGAAAAATCGAATACAATTGCACAGAAAGTTGAAACGGCTTATGACGAATAATTGAAAAGCGTGTCACCATGAGTGAATGAAAGAATATCCCACCATGATTACTAACTAGAACTGCCTTTTGAGAGGAAAAGAAGACCAATGATCATAGGGCACCTGGCCTTAGACTCTCATACTTTATAACCAATGTCTTTGGCTACAGCAAAGCCATGTAGGGCAGCAATGAAGTCCCTCAGTACCTCACGAGATACTTTCAAGGTTAATATCTTACACTTAAGCCAAACAAATCACTGACTGTTATCATGTCTTCTTGGTTAAATAAACAAATAAACAAAACAATCCAAGTCTATCCACATACACAGACACAAAATAATGAAATTCCAAATTTATGTTCATAAATTTGTTCTTCTTCAGAAACTTGGGCTATATCCTCGAAAACTTTCAAGGTCAGTTACCCAACAACTGCTCGAAATCGTTTTTCCTACCAAAATCAGTTCTCAGAAATGCGATATGAACTTCATCAACTTGAACTTATTTTAGTCCAAGCCCTAAAGATATTCCCTTGGACTGTAGGCGTTGTACATAAATTTAAAAAAAAAAATAGTAATCCAACAGGTTACATCATTGCTGAACTAATTCCATGGAGATATATGTACCCTATCCCTGGACCTTCGGTAATAGCTCTTTAATCCAAGCTATTTACTTGAGTTCAGAGTTCCCTTATCGACAAACCACTTAAGTCGTTGAGTAATCACACACTCAGTTCCGATGTTTCCATTAGAGACATACATATTTGGATGGAGCTTTTAATGTAGCCTATCATTCCTACTTATGTATCGCTCTTTAAAAAAGGAATCGTTTCCTATTTACCACTCGTCCTTGCACTTGTGTCACATTAGAGAAACTTCAGATGTCTAAACAAAAATCGAAATAGTCTATAGCATGGCCTTGACAATATCTCATTTTCAGTGCCAAACCAAGTAAATAAAAAAAGCAAAACTTCATCATCGACTAAAACTCATTCGTCCTTGAAGTGTAAAGGAGTGAATGAATGAAAATGCCACCATAAGATGAAGACACTCCTCTTCAAAGAGTTCATTTCTTTTTGGCAATTCTCCATTGGTACTCGATCCACCAAAACTACACTCCTTAGCACCAAAATTTCAATAAATCAAGTCAAAGACTACCCATCCTCAGTTAAAGTTTCAAAAGACAAGATTTCCATCCATCTTAACATTTCGATCACGAACCGAAAGTAAACATTCCAATTTTCCACCGGATACTGATTAAGATGTTAAAAAGCAAGTCTACAGCTAGATACAGATTCAGTAATCCTTACCTTAAAGCGTCCTCTGTAATCCCTTTATCCAGATTTGAATACAATAATCCCGTATGATATAATTTAAATTCCCCTTCCACCAAGGCTTCATACAAAAAAAAAAAAACACAAAATTTAATTAAACACCAAACACACGCTAATTAACCGCACTTTGCCATTATAAAACATTTCTACACAAAGGACATTGATTTCGTAATTTCCACAAACCACTTTACACACACAAAAACTTATAAAGGATTAAATATTTCATTTAAATTCGAAACTATTTTCCACGAAATTTAACAGAAGATACTCGTACAACAGAATTGGTCAAAGTTCAACCGATGCCCTGTAATTAATTATTATATACCACAATGAATCTACCGCTCTTTGTACCGCAAAGTTTCGAGTTTATTCAAAGATGCTTTTAATCCAATCAATTTTAAGATATCCTGCCGCCTGGCAATTGTCCCGTGGGCCTTTGCAGCTGTGGAGTTTGAGTTATAAGTTTAACTTTAATCCTTTCTAGAGAAAACTTTATTACAAAAAAAAAAAAGTAAGAAAATTCGAATTACCGGTAACCGTTTTGGCAGGACTCGTAACTACATACCATAAATCTCTCAACCTACACCGTGTAGGGACCAAAATCTTTCATTCAATTCTCGCGTGATTAATCCAAAACAAACTTAATTCCAAGGACAATCAAAAAGGATTTACCAACTGTATACATATATATATAGCTACGAGTTTAAGTAACCAAGTTGTCATATCATTGCGCTGTTTAAATAAATATGTATATCCTTGCTGTGAACTAGATTCACCGATTAAATTTATTCTAATCGCGTCAACTAGTTGTTAGGATTTGTTCATAGCATATTCACGAGTATAACGGACGAACGAACGAAAGGATATCAAAAATTTAACACGAAAACCACGAGTATCCTTTAATTATTTGCGGGAGCATCACGTATCGACGGGATTGATGCTAAACTTCGACTGTTGTCGCTTGGTACAGACTACACACAGCATCCATGGAATGCCGGTAAGGCAAGTTTTTTTTTTCTTCTTCTTCTTCCTTTAAGGGCAAAAACTGTTCGCGTGGATGTAGGGCGAAGGAAATTATCCTTATCGGAGATGTACTACAAAGTTTATAATTCTCTAGAAAAGAGGCACTTTTTTGTTCTCTTCGATTCGGTTCTCTTAGTGAGCCGAGGGTGTCCTTTTTATCCGTGGGTGGATAAAAGCTTCAAAAAAGCTTCAACGCCATTCATAAGGTCTATCGTCCTTAGTCGAAGGAATAGTATAACTCTTGGATTCATGGAGTGTCATGGTCGATTGTCCTTTCTGCACAAAAGAATAGGGATTCTGTTTAAACTGTTGGCATTCATCTCAGAAGTGTTAGAAGCTTGTGGTGGATTTTTCTTACTTGTGACTCGTTTTTCACTCAATTTGCTTAGTGATTGTGACAAATAGTGCCCAATTTCGTATCCCTTTTTGCATATTGCCAGAAATCAAAAAAGGATCAATCACACATGCCACAACAGCCAGTACCCAAATCGCTGTTAGAAACACGACTGTGTTTGCACCTGCCATGTGACGAATGGCTGCTAATTTGTTAGTTACATATGTACAGCAGAGGGATATATACACACACGTATAGCACTTGTTTACCTACTTAAAATACTTTACCACACTTCCACAAAATTTAGCCGCAGTACCTAACGTGCGTATTTCTTTCTTTTTTTTGAAGAAAAAGAAAAGTTTTTTGTTTGTTTTTTTTTTTTTCTATTTATTTGTACGAGTACTGAAATCTCAACAACTACGTTTGCATTCATAGAGCAATCGTATTGTATAAATTTAAAAAACTGGCAAAGTGCTTCACTGAATTTAACAACCACACAAGCCTACAAGGACTGTTTTCAACTCAAAAGCCTTGTTGTTATGAATTGGAAAATTCAATGCGCCATCAAAATTGTTATGAATTGGAAAATTCAATGCGCCATCAAAACTCTGAACAACTTATTGTTCTTGTTATAGTAATGGATGCG